>CM053515.1:15222224-15289724 GCA_028627145.1 Eidolon dupreanum | reverse complement strand
CAGCCAGCTGTTGGGGTCCCCTTCATGACCTACATCGTCTCCTTGAGTTCTCTGCTGCAGTTTTGTTTTGAGTCAGATGTTCTGTGGTGCATTGTACAGCAGCCGGTCCCTGAGCGCACACTGCTGAGGAGAGCCGCCCCCACAACCCTCACTTTCAAGGCATTTGCCTTGCCAATTATTAGTACAATGGGCCAATTCTCATCCTGTGTTGCTCTTGGGGAAAATATGCAGGCTAGGGAACTGGCCTACATTGGAAATGGAACAGCAGAAGTTGCCAATTAACATGAATTCCTTTACTGCATCCCCTAAAGAGGTTAGTCTCTCAGGAGAATTTATGAAAGACATGATCCCAGGCCCTCCAGGAACTCCTTAGATGCCTCAGATCTCTTGGGGTTGGGACAAATGTCAAAGGTCACTTGGTCTAAGCTTCTATGCAGTGCCTGAATCCCTTAGATCAGGGGTCCCCAACTTCCGGGGTGCAGATCACTACCAGTCCATGGCCTGTTAGGAACCAGGCTACATAGTAGGGGAGAGAGCAAAGCTTCATCTGTATTTGCAGCCGCTCCCCAGCACTAGCGTCACCACCTCAGCTCCACCTCAGATCAGGCATTAGATTCTCATAGGAGCACCGATCCCTGGTGCCAAAGGGATTTGAGGACCACTGCAACCTTAACAGCTTCCAGAGTACATCCATGTTTGAGGAACTCACCACTATCCATGGCAGGGCAGTCCACCGTTGGACGGCTCTATAGATTTGAAATGTCTTCCTTTGGTTGACTCACGTCTACCTCCCCAGAGCTTCCTTGCTTTGGTCTCAGCTAGTGAGTAAGCCTACTTAACCACTCAGTCTTCACTCCCAGGAAATAACCAAGCACTCAGGAAAATAGCCCATAGGCCAAAAATATGTGTTTGATAAGCACAAGAGAAAGCCTACTATAACAAAAAGGCTAATAGGTGGAAGAGGTATTGGGCTTTTCTTATGGCCCTAAAAGTTGGTCAGGTTACAGATGCAGCAGCAGAAGGACTACAGCAGCCCCTAAAACTCCAGTTGTACACACATCAGAAAATGTGTGGAATTCCTGTGAAATGGGGAGAAGAGCAAAAGCTGCAGCCTTAGCTTTGTAGGAGTTCACACTCTCACCAGGAAGATAAAAAATAGAAGCATTTGGAGAAACCTGAAGCTTGGTCCTTATTTAAGCAGGCCTTAGATGATGGACAAGTACAGTCTCCGTGGGAGGGACTCGTGTTATGGCCAACGGTATTGGCTTCTCCCTAGAACTTTCTACTTAAGCCATTTTAAAAAGCTTAAGTTTCTCTGCCTCAGGCCTGTCTCAAACCTCCTCACAACAGCTCGAGCCAGCCCCGCAATCTCAGAAGAGCTGTTGGCTCAGAAACACAGAAGGAGTCTGGGACCATCCCCCATTATGTGGGAAGAGCAAGGAAAAATATGAAAAAGAAAAAAATCTCCTTCCACACAAAGGAAGGGACAAACCAGACAACACAGTTAAGGAGAACAGATGAAGGTGGGGGCAGGGCTCATTACCATAACAACAAGACCAACAATTCTGAAACATGGAATTGTTTTTTTTTTTTCACCTGTCAATCTTCTCGGTACTGTCACTCTCCTGGTAGAAGACAGTTGTGATTTTTTCACTCCCACCAACAAGCTGCCTGGCTTTGGGGAATTCAACCACTGTGGGATGGGAGGAGAATGGGGTCCCCCAGAGGGGTGCTTGGAAGACCCAAATTCTGTCTTTCTCCTTGTCCTGGTTGTAGCTGGGAAGTTTATAGCTTGCCCGTGAAACATGAACATAGCTGTTTGTACTCAGGTCCACAAAGAAGTCCCCTCTTGTAGGGACACTACGGGCCAGAGGAGGAATCAGAGCTCTGGCCCTTAAATAAAAAGGATTGTTGTCCCTTCCCTCAGGAAACCCCATCATATTCCAGCAGAATGAGTCAAAGAGAGTCAATAAGGGGAACTGAGCAGAAGACTGTGGCCTGGGGCCTTTTTTGAAAAAACTAAATTTAGTGCTATCAGAAACCTAAGGGAAATCAAAACACCTTGCACACATGTAAACTTCACAACTACGTGGGCCAAGAAGACATCAACTCTAGCACTTCATTCTATACCCTATCAAATTGTGCCAAATTTAGACAGTTGTCCTACATTTAAGTTTGCCTTCTGATGCTGGCAGTGATAGGGCCCAGACACCTCCTTGTCAGTTTTCCCGGACCTCTGCACTACAGAATCATGTTGTCATAAAGAAGGATCACTGTGTGTTCTGCAAGTGGTGGCAGTCTCCATATTGTCTGGCTGCCCTCTGTTTGTATGAGGCGTGTCCCTCATACACATACATACACTGCCGTCTCCATGGGCCAGAGACCTTCTTCAAAAGTGAGGGATGCTCTCCATCTCCAGACATAACCAAATGCTCAGTCATTGGGCATTCCTCTTTCTGCAGTTATATAGACTATGTCTTCTGTCCCCACTTCCATATGAGCATCTAACCCTACTTCCTTCTCAGATACACCAGAAATGGGCACTCCACATTCTATGGCCAGGAAGGCATAGTAGCAATAAAAGATGCCCACCACTCCCTTGTCTTTGAAGGCAATCTACAATTGAGGTGAACTTGAAAAGATCATGAGGAAGGAAACAGAAACAGCCTTGGTGATGAAGGTGGCAAGGTGCACTTCAATTATTGAAAGTCCGGTCAGCTTGTGAAGTCAGCAGGACTCCTTCTTTTCTTCCCAGACTCTTATCTCCCACCTCCTGTTCCCCATCCACTCCCTCTGAGCATCACTGTCAACCACTCCTTGTTTCTAAGGTGTGAACTAGTAATGCATTACATGCCTCCCCAACAAACCCTTAGTCTTATCCACACAGAAAAGTTTTATAGGAAATTCTATGAATTCTAATTCTTCCAAGGACTCTAAATTACCCTATAAAGGCAGAATTATAGACCTCTTAAACAACAAATGGGGAAATGTTCTGAGTATTCTAAAAAATCATACCAAGTTGAAATTTTCTTGTTCAACCAACTCTTGAACGAAGCACAGAACTCATTTTTACACATTTCCCTTATCAGGCCATTATAACCAGAGCAGGAGAAAGTCTACTCCTTTGAACAAACATTTCCACTACTTCCAAAGCCAGAATATGCCTTGCCAAGTGTAAACCATTTTTCAAAAGCCATCTGCTTTAGCAATACAGGAAGCCACCAAAGGGATGTGCTTTAGCAAATCCTACAGCTCTGCTGGACGAGGCTGCTTCTGGGGAGGGAAGGCATGCTGCTATTTGCCAGCTGCAGTTCTCGAACTCAGCCCTGCTGAATCCTGTACAATGCACCAAGTAGAACCAGGGCAGAGGTCACTGACTTGGTCAACAACAGACCCCTGTTCACACACCCAAATTCTAATAGGCAGATATCAAAGGAGTCCTTAAGGCAAGGCCACTCACCCTTTGCTTGCCTATATCCCTACCTGAAAAAGAACACATGGAGAGACATAAAAACTACATCTTATCCAGTGCCACCAACCTACTAACCATGGTGTGTGCTTGTGGCAGCTGAGGCATGCATTTTATTTTAGTTCAATGAGAAACTTGTGCTTGTACAAATAATATAAGCAAAGGTGGTAGAGCCACCATGACATCTGGGGATGACTGTTCTTTCAGGATTTAAAGGTGCTCTCTTGCCCATATGAAGAATTTCACTGAGCAGTTTTCCCCTCTCCTTGAGTCATTACCTCCCACCGTGACCCAGTTTTGTTCGGCTGTTCTTACCATTTGGGAAGATGTTGTCCCTCAGTCCCCACTTTTAAACCCTACTGGAGGTGACAGAACTCAGGGATTGTCTCATCAGACTGATGACTTTTCTTAGGCTCCACAAAGTGAGCTCTGTCCACCTCCTATTGGACATGGGTACTCGTGCACAGGTCCTTAGAAATCAAGCACGCTGCTCCATGACCCTCCTCAAACAAAACCAATGCAAGATCTTTTACCGCAGGTAACAGAGATTTCTAAATTCAGGCACCCGAAACTGCCTACTGTGTTTTTTTTAGCAAGAACCTCCAACAGAAAGATGACACTAATTAAGCATAATTATTAGGATGTAATAGAGCCATTTTTCTATCTCAATACCTTTTTACGATTCCAAGCCCCCCCCCCCAGTTTTTTCCCTAAATTAGGACTCAGAGCAGTAAGTTAAAAGTATATATTAGTGGATCTTTATTATAGGTACAATAACTGTCTTATTAAATTGAAATCAAATGCACATCTAGGGGAAAGTTCATTTTAAGTACCAACTCTCAGAGAAACACTGAGAAACATAAACAATAAGCGAGGTAAATGCATTGCTGAGCAGCAGAGGGGATGGAGGGCAGGAACTATGCTGAAAAGGAAGGGACAGTTTTCTGAAAGAACGGAGTAAGCTCAAGGGTGCAGATCTTGGTAGAAGCTGCCCTGAATTTCTTGTGGCATTTCCTTTCCCAGAATAGGCATTGGGGGCGGAGGGAATGTAATTAGAAATTAAACATAATCAGAGATGCTTGGAAAATTGTTATGCACACACACAATTTTTTTTTTCTGGGGGAATGTTTAATACTCTGTCAGTAAATAAATAGCCTTTCCAACTATTAGGAATGTTAAAGAGGGTGATGGGGTTGAGTGTATGTGTGTAAAGATGCTGTTACTTAGATGGTCTCTAGCCTTCTGGCTCACTTTACTCTTCTTCCCTCCCCACTTCCCTTCCTCCTCCTCTTCCTAGGACAAGACGAGCGCTCTGAGCCTCAGCAATGTGGCAGGCGTGTTCTACATCCTGATCGGAGGACTTGGACTAGCCATGCTGGTTGCCTTAATCGAGTTTTGCTACAAATCCCGTAGCGAGTCCAAGCGGATGAAGGTGGCATCGTCTTCCCAGGCCTTTTTCCTAACCTGATACAGCTGGGTTTCCTGGGAGTCCCTCTACTAGAAAGGGTGGGAGTGACGAGAGATTGAGGTCAGCCCAAGGCACGGAGCAGAGAGCCATTATGAGGAAGGTGACAGGGGAAGAGGCAGCTATGAGAAAGGAAAGAAGACAGTAAACATAAGGCCCAAGAAAACAACTACATCAGCCAGAGATGGATGGTGAGATTAAGTCAGAAGTTGAAGTGGACAGTGAACACAGCATGAGGCAAGAATAATCACTACAAAGGTAGATCCTTGCTGAGGTTGCATTAACAGAAGTGAAGCTCCCAATATAGAGGAAAGGGTGTCAACCTTCTGCAAAATAGATAATCTTTCCATGGTTGGTGAATTAGGTCTTTTCTTAGCCACCAGATTGTGAGACAGACTTTGGCAAAGAGGATCATGTACAGGGAAGGGTAAGCGAATTAATTAGATGACCTCAAACAATATCAAATATAGCTAAAGGGAAATAACTGGAAACAAGAAGTATGAAGCATATTTGACTTGACTGTAAAAATAAATATGAACACTTTTCAGGTGGGAAAGAAAACAGACTAGTTCTGTGGGGTCTCAGACTGTACAAAAAGAAATAACAACTAAAAGCTATGGGAAACAATTTTTAACACAATAAGGGAGATGTATTTTTCTTTCAGAGCTACCCAAAAATTGGATGAATTATCTCAATAAATAGCAAGCGTCCCATCAATGGAGGCATACAAGTAGAGGCTGAATAACTCTTGGCAAGGATATAGATTCAAGTATCCAAAGGGAGTTAGGTTAAATGACCTTCACATTCCATTATGCAGCTTCAATAAGAAAATACTTATGAAAGTGTTAATCACGTGAGCAACACTATGAACAAGACATCCTGAGGAGGCAGAGAGGACTAAAATGCAAAATGTGACCTTCAACAAAGAATGACACAGAAAAATTACTCAGTGAAGCAACCTATGGTATAGATAGGAAGGTCTATAGCAATATAGAGAGGGGGAAAAAACTTAGAGAAGGCTTTCAGGAAGAGGCATAAATTAAGGGGAAGGACAAGTGGGATTCAGACCAACAGAAGTAGAGAGAAGCACAGCCACTCTGAGCTATGTGCCCCAGGCTGTTACCCTGGCTGGATGAGACTAAGAAGATTCACTGGTAGCATTTACTGTCCTCGCATACACCTCAAGATACCCATTACACAGCTGCTCCCAAGCTCAGCACACCCACTGTTGGATCACAAGCATAGCCTTCTTCCTAGGCCCTCCCTGGCTTGGGCCATCAGCCCTACACGTACCTCCAGGGTCACTCTTGGAGAAGACAGTGCTGGACATTTGCTTTCCCTACCTAGAAACTCTGTATTCAGTTCTGTACACAGGGACTGGGAGCTGGGGGAGCAGGGGCTTCTGTCCTGGCATTCAGCATTTCCACGTCATGGCTCCAGCCTACTTTCCCCTCCCAGGCAATCTGCTCTCCTTACACGCTCCATACTCCAGCCACCCACCTCATGCTTCCCACCCATGTCCTTTATGCATACTGATGCCTCTTCCTGTCTTCTGTCCCATAGGGCTCATTTAAAATACAACTTTCCTGAGGTATAACAGGAACAGTTAAAAGATGGTAGTGTGATGATATTTGGCCAAGGATCCTACAAACACCTCAATCCTTCCCTTGGCCAGCTCGCCTACTATGTCCAAGCACAAAACACAGTGGAAGCATGGGCCTCAGACCCTAAAACCAGTGGAGACCTCCAAGGACACAACAAGGTCTCCTAGAACCTACACAAAGCTTACTTTGCCTATTCCATCTAAAACATAAGCCTAAAGACTCTCCTATTTTACCCTCAAAAGTAAAGAAAGGCCACCCCAGAGGCAAAGAGGGGAACAGCAGAAGATCTAGGTGAGCTACAATCTTTACAAACCTCAAAACCTTCCCATGGACCATGACCCAAACCCAACACCCATCACAGGGGCATCATCTCACTGCTCCCCTAGGACACAGTGCAGTGTAGTGGCCGAAAGCACGGGCTTTGGAGTCGGAATGTCTGAGTGTAAATCCAGGCTGCTCCATCTTTTAATTGTTGTCTTGGACAAGTTTCAATAGCTCTCGGATCCTGATTTTCTGTAAAATGAGACTAATGGTAGTACATATCTCAAAATTATTATGAAGATTATATGAAAAATTAGATATAAAGGGTTTGGCAAAATTGTCTGGTCCCTTGTAAGCCCTCAATAAATAATAACAATGACAACTAGAATTAATAATAATCATATTTTTATTATTATTGATGGCCAGCTACAGCCTCCTTAAGACCTTCCTTTTATTACCCCTACTTACATGTCCTAGCTTTTTTGAGCTATACAGAGTGTGAATTCCCTAAGGCAAAAAGCTGTGTCTGATTTCTCTTTGGACATCCCACACACGTAGGGTAAGTATTAGTAAAATCAATGTGGAATTGTATCTGAAGGTAAAAATCCCTTGGAGGATAAGATGAGGCATCAGAGGAAGCTGTTGTTAGGTTAAGCAAATACAACTATCAAAATCACCCAGCCTGGAAGCACAAACATCATCCAAGGTGGTTTTGGCTCCATCTGCTTGTGCTCATAAAATCTGATGAGACCAGGTACCCACCAAGCAGGAAGCCTCTTGGACTTCCAGTCCTTCCTATGGGATTATTGTGTCCCACTTATCATAGTCAGTGCCAGGTAGTGGTACCAGGGTGGCTAAAGACTGTGGTCCTCTTAAAACTGGGCAGTGTTGACCTTTATCACTGAAGTCATAACCTTCAGATTAAGACAGAAACCCGTAGAAGTAGCCACTGAGTCATGCTATGACTTCTTAGAGACGTTCTCATCCTTCCTTTTAAGGAAAAGATGTTGAATTTCTCAGAAGCCAACATCAAGTTCCCTTGGAATTATTAATCTAAAGTCATTCACCACAATCTTCTCTTACTAATTCCATTGGCTGGCATGACTTCTACCCAACTGCTGAGGCTTCTCATAGTATTTTTAATCTCCAACTGCAGAAAAGATACTTCCACTGCCTTCATTAATTGACCCAGCCCTTAATTTTTGAAGCTCTTTCAACTCCTCTCTTGTCCAAAGGAGAAAAGTAGAGCACATTTCACTTGCCTCTCAGACTTTCCAACTTTGCAGTCCTCTTTATCATTCTGTACTTTGCCCTCCCCAAAAGTAGTTAGCTCTTTGCAGAAGTGCAGTCTCCAGCTTCACCCAGAGGCCCACATTGATGGTGTCAGGGGGCTTTCACGAGAACTTTCCTTCTTGTTTCTTTCCTTGATCACAGTATTTGGCCAGCTCTTAAGACCTCGAACCCCTAAACCTAGTTCAGGACCAGCCTTCTATTTTACAACAGTGTTCAATGAGTCCTTCCCCATGCTGCATAGAAAAGAGAAGGAGAGGAAGAGGGGTCAGAAAAGACAAAGAAGGGGAGGAGAGAGAGAAGAAAGGAAGGGAAGAAGGAAAGACATCTTTTTAGTAACTTCTATGTTCGAAGTGCTATATACATTTTCACTAACCCTGTAATGTGTTGTGCTTGCAATCCAACAGATGAAGAAATAGAGGTTCAGAGAAGCTAAGCAGCTTGTCCTAACAAGGTCAGAAAAGCTAGGCGCTGGTGGAACAGGAATTAGACCTCCAACATGGCTTCTGCAAACCTAGTTTCTCGGTATCAGCCCAGCCACTTCTGATTTCTCTCTCCTCCCCAGCCACATGGCAATAGATACTTTTGAGCACATACTACATGTCCTCTCAAGCTATAGCCACAGTGCACTGACAAATAATACATAGCCTTTACCTTTAGGTTTTCCTGACCTAGTTGTTGAGGCCATCTATGGCATGTAATCCTTGGGTTGTCATTGTTGAGTTCCTTTCCCCTTTGATGTCACGTGAGCAGAACACAGAGCAAGTGTCACAGGGAAAATGGAAAGGGCACCCTGTCAGCATTCCTTCCACAAAAACATACTGAGCAGCACCATAACTAGGCATTGCACAGCACTGAGGACACAGTCAAGAAAAAATCAGACATAGCTTCTGCTCTCAGGACAGAGTTTGATGGAGAAAACAGAAAATAAGTAAGCTACTTACACATGCTCAATGAGTGTTATCAGGAAAAATGCCCAGTGCTGTCTAGTCCTGACTAGGGGACAGGGACTGGGGCAGGTCAGAAAGGCTTCCTTGAGAAAGTGGCGTTTAACAGATTTGAAGCATAAAAGGGATTAACCAGGAGAATTGTCAGCAAAAAATGCACAAGTGTCAGAGACCCAAAGACCAGAACTCTTGTCCAGAAATCAGAAAATGGCCAGGGAGATAGAGCACAGGAAGATTGAGGAAAGAGGAAAACTTGAGAACTAAGGATTCGGGCAACCAGAACATTTGAGCATAATTTGTAGCAAAAATATATAAACTAAGACAAACTCCAGATTAAATAGTCTCATATCCTTCACTCCTTCCTTCTGTTTGGTTTAACAGACCAGAATCTGAGTTCTTGGGTAATATGAAGAACAACCAGGGTCTTTAATATTCACCACCTTCCTCCCAACAGAGAGGAACTCCCAGCCTCTCCCACACCCAGGACAGCCCCTGACCCTTCATAATTGTATGTAGCAGTGCTAACACAGGCCATGTATAAGCCAAAGCAATTGAGGCTTTGCATATTTCCACGGAATTAATAAGCAGCCGAGAGACTTTAATTCTGGGAGTGCATCCACCATCACAGGCAGTCACTCTGGCTCTTAGCATACATGCGAGGATGAGGACATCACTGAGGTTTGAGCTTTTATTAGGGTGTTCTATGATGTGCAGAGGCTGGGCAGACTTTTCTTTAAAAAGCAAGTGGCTGACACATTAGAATGCAATCACTGTTAAAGAAAGGAGTCTGATGAGCCAGTTTGAGGGACTTTGAGGTGAGACTCTTTACTCCTAGAGTATCAATGTCAAAACAACAACTCTAAGAATGAGCTTCAAGAATAGCTGGAATGTCAAGGATGGACCAAGGAGAACCATATTTCCCAGAGACCTGATAAGGAATGACATCAGCTTATGACAGCTTAGCTACAGTGAGTAGGAAGATCCACAGTTAAAAAGTCATCTACTTTGGCACTAGACCACATGTAACTGTAACCTTAAACAAGTCAGTCCTAAGTCCTCAGTTTCTCCGTAAAGTGAATGAAATAAACTAGGGTCAGTGTGTTTCAATCTTGCTTGCATATTAGAATCACCTGGGGAGTTTTTAAAACTCTAGATATCTAGGCTACACACCACACGTATTAAGTCAGCATCTCTGGGATTAGGTCTCAGGTTTCAGTGGTTTTTTTTCCCCAAAGAAACTCCCTAATGTGCATGCGAGTTTGAGAACTAGTGATTTAGTCATTTTTAGTATTGCTTTGCACTTCCAAGTTTTGATTCTATTCATTTCTTCTCCTGAGATCCCATAAATGCATCAGAAAGGAAGCCAATAAGTAGGCTGTACCCACTATCGATAGGTGTATGGAGTCAATGACTTTCAAGAAGCCCTCAGCTTCCTTGAAAACCAGTTCTCAGTGACGTGACCTTGGAGGCTTTCAGTTACATGCCTGGCTAAGTTCTCTCACACTTTGAGAGGCAGCAATGTTGACTGTGCCACCCATCTTCTCCTTTAAGATAAACTAAACAAGTACCACTTCAATGAGATATTATGGGAATGTATGCGATCCTTTGAGAAACAAAGCCCAAGGTGATCAGTGTGAACTTTAAACTCTTTTTTTTTTTTAATTAAAGGGATGTGACAGAGGAAAATCATAGATGATAGATATTTCAAGCTAATCTACAGAAGCTTCCATATTTTACAGACACACACCAAGTTATTTTCTTTCGACACTTTTAGGTGAGATAAGTAACTGCTAATTTCTCATGTTTTCATTTTACATATGCCCCACAGAGCATCACAGTGATATTTATTTGGCCTTGACTTAGCAGAATGCAATCCAAGTCACACTTCCTCTTCAGTGGAGGACAACCAAGGCAGAATGTAAATAAACCAGCTCCAAAGGAAGAGACAGAACCAGTGTGGGTAGAGCATCATATGTTGAAAACATGTCTGAATCATGGATTTTAAAAAGAAAGGACATTTTAAAACATTATTAGAATTGCCAGTAATAGGATATTTCCATCAAAGTACAGCAGAAAAAAAATTGGATCAAAACACCGTTTATGTCTATCTAACCACAGTAGGTTGACTGACTTCTCTGATCACTAGAATCGTGGGAATATGCAAAGAAGAGAGCCACAGACTTTTTAAGAAGAATCCTAGGTGGTTGTGTTTTCTTAGACAAATTCAAGAATAACAATTAAACATCTAACTACATGCTGGACCCCCTGGGAGATAGCTAAGTATTGAGAAGACATGGCCCTTTTCTCCCTCCAGATAGTTAGCTCCCTTAAAGGAGACAAAACTTATATTCCCGAAGCAGAACTATTACAAGAGAATGTATAATGTGAGAGTACTAAGGTGGGCAGAGGGAGTGGGGTAGCACTTGCTGGTGCAGTCTAGGATGGCTTCAAGAAAGAGGCGAGAACAGAATGTGCCTTGAAGGATGGGTAGTGCTGGTCTTAGAGGAAGAAACCCCTCAACTCACAGAAAATTCTCTTTTATGTTGATTCCCATCGAGTAACTAAGTCCCGCCTAAAAAAAAAATCTATGAGTATCTCTTAATATGAAGTTGGAAATGACAGGAAGAGATAAGGGTTTGGATTTCATGTCACAAAGTTACTTTCGCCAAAGGAACACAAAACAGAACCCTGCCTTTTGTGTAGTAGGAGATGGTTCTAATCCCAGATTGTCATCTTGAACATCCCACCTAACTCATCTGAACCCGGGCTGATGTGGGAGTCCGTTTCATACACAGAATCCCACCATTCTAGAAATCACAAGCTTATCAACACTGATCTGAAGTGTCAATTTAGAAGTGAAGGGGTTTTTTAAAAAAAAAAAAAAAAGAAAGAAAGAAAGAAAGAAAGAAAGAAAGAAAGAAAGAAAGAAAGAAAGAAAGAAAGAAAGAAAAAAAAAAAAAGCATGCAGGTTATACATGCTGATGGGAAGAGGTTGACACACAGCTAATGATCTCTGCAATCCATTTTCATTTTCTTTAGTACATGCCCCCTTTCAATTACATTTTGTCTATTGTATTATTCAAATGAGTGCTATATTCCCTTAGCACATGCTGCTAGAGGTAGGATAGCATTTTTCCTGAAGTAAATCAGAGGCAGTTTTTAATTTTAACCCAACAATAGCACACCCTTAATTTTTTTTTTACATTTTGAATAATTTTTCACACAGTGGCATCACTCTTGCTAAGAAAAGTTTGTAGGTACATAAACACATTTGATAAACATGGAGATTTAAAAGGTCTAGAGAGAGAAGGAGTTATGCACAGGGTCATATAACTAAGTCATGTTAGAACCAGAACTAAAATCCAAGCTGCCTAAACCCCATTTCCAGAGTTTTTCTACTTGGTTCATGTTGCTACATTTATTGCAAGCAATACTACCAAGGAACTATTTCACCTTTAGAAATCACAGAATATAAGAACCAGAAAGGATCTTGGAGATTGCCCAGTCCAGCACACCTCATTAAACAGAGAGAATATGAGGTCCTGAGAGGGGATGACTTGTCCAGAGCCATGCAACAGTTTTGTGAGTTCATGGGAAGTCAAGATTAGCATTATAGATTAGGAAAGGAGTTGGATGGGGAAGAGGTTAGGGATGACATTTTAAGTCCAGGGTTGACTCATTCTCTTTGCCAGTCATTGCCAAGGACCTGGGGAAGAACCCCTGGTCCTCCTGAAAAGGGTTTCTGTTTGATCCCACAGCAATCCATCAATGAAGCCATACGGACATCGACGCTCCCCCGAAACAGCGGGGCAGGAGCCAGCGGTGGCGGTAGTGGAGAGAATGGCCGAGTGGTCAGCCACGACTTCCCCAAGTCCATGCAATCAATTCCCTGCATGAGCCACAGTTCAGGGATGCCCTTGGGAGCAACAGGATTATAACTGGAGCAGATGAAGACCCCTTGGGGAGCAGGCTCGAGCTCCCCCAGCCCCATCCCAAGCCCTTCAGTGCCAAAAACAACAACAAAATGAAACACAACCGCCACCAACCACCACGACCACAAGAAGGATGATTCAACAGATTTTCCTGAAGAATTGAAAACCATTCTGCTGTCCCTTTTCCTGTTTTGATGTTCTTTCACCCTTTTCTGTTTGCTAAATAAGGATGATAAATAACACTGTACTGCAATAAGGGGAGAATAACCCTGTCTAATAGAGCTTGTGTCTCTGAAAATGGAGTCACTGGAACACTAATGAGGAAACTACTGTTTTCTTTTAATTCGGTTGTTAATGTGTCTTAGTGTGTGCAATTTTTTTCTTACTAATATTCATGGTTTGCAGATTTTGTTAGGCCCTTTCCTTCTCCTTACTTCTTATTCCAAACTCCCTACCCATCTCTCTTCAGTTTTCAGATTGGAGATTCAAGATTCTGTTCTACCTTAAAAGCAAGAAAAGGATAAAAGCAGCCTTCAAACTAATTCGCCATGGGAGCTCTTCAAGTTACCCTTCACTCCTCGGCCCCAAGCCCTGAATGGAGATGGAGGTTGTTGAAGGAGTGAGCTGCCTTCCCCAGACAGGGCACTGCCTGAGCACTGATTTAGTTGAGAATGTGTGTGAAAAGCAACTCAGACCAAGGGTGGCGGAGAGGGCAAAGGCAGGTATGCACTCAGTGGAGGACTCATGAAGTCATTGCTGGAGGCTCAGATAAAGCTTCCTTTAATGTGTAAGAACCATCTCATAGGCCTTAGATGGAATATCTTTCTTCAGAGTCAACCTTAGCCCTGATAAGTATGTCCTTCTGATTATTCTCAAGCCCAAAGGCACTCTGGTGGCTGAAGGGCAGTTGGCCTTTTAAACCAAGTAGAGACTTGGGTACAGCTGGCGGCCAGGGAGACATCATTCTAGCTCTTCGTTTGCTTAACATCTGAGCAGGAGCCCATTGTTGAGTAGACTCTTTTTCTTTTTGGAGCCTCTGATTTGGAGGGAAATGCTATGCAAGCTAAGTGTGAAAGAAAGGTGATGAAAGACTGTTGGGAAAGCAAGTTTCATGCAAGCCCACAAGTGACAGAACCTCTGTGGTGTGCCCTCTCCTAGGTTTGAGAGACTGAATATGAAGCTTAGGGTTTTGCTTACCTGGAGAACCTGGGTATTTATTGTCTATATAAAAATGTTATTTTAGCATGTGACCAGATAACATTCTGTCATCTTTAGAAAGTAAAATACCCAAGGCTGAACTATTTGAAGGAAGAAAGGGATATGGATTAAGCTGATACTGACACTGGGGCTCTTAAAATCCCTAACCCGAACTTCTAACCCAAGGAGGCAGACCTTCGCCCTGGCTTAGACAGAATACAGATACTGTATTCCAATAACCAGAATTAATACAGCCAGGATTGTGACTTTAAAGCTAAACTAAAGCAAGATTGGAGAGGTGACAGAACTCATGAAGAGAAGCCCAGGCTGACTGCAACTTTAGTTGGGAGGGGGTGGTTCCTGGCACATGGCTTTCTTGGAGATCCCAATTCTCATTCTTGGTGCAATTGGCTTCCAGCTCTCCAGCAGCCACTCTCCTAGGTGCATGATTCAGTGCGTGCCATGTGTCATTAGCTTTTATTGATAACCATATTCTGGCTTGTTCCCTTACCCCACACTTCTACCCAGTCTTTTCTGCTAGGGGTTATCATTAGCAACTGACAAACTAAAGGTTTTGGAGCCTGGCTACGAGTAGGCACAGCATGATTGGCTTCATCTGTGGATTCTCTCAGTGGATACCCACCATCTCTACGTCCTTCCCATTCTTCTTTCATCAGCCATAGCAAAGAACCATCCCCAAATCAAACTCTTCACCCTTTTAACTCAAGTGTTATTGTTCAGTCTCTCACGTGTCAATGTGGGCATGGTACGTGAAGCAAGACCCTCAAGATGGATTATCACATTTCATTACTGCCGGCTGATATCCTCCCAAGTCCCTGCTCTCTCATCAGATTTTTCTCAGCCCTTAGCCTACCACTGCAGAATCTGATATGACCTGCCATTAGGGAATCTGCATTTCAAAAGAGTTGGAAATAACCCTCTACCATCGACATGCTTCAAAGACCTTTTCTCTTTTGCCTGGTAAGATGGCTCTCCAGCTACTGAGCTCACCAGTAACATGATCTGATAGGGAGAGACCATCTATTTGAGAAATGAGGGTCTATTCTATGTGGGAGTCCAAGACTCCAGTGGAAGATGCTTTTCACCAATGGAGGAGTGATGGGAAAAACAAAAGCAAGAAAAAAAGTTAACTTGTATTATGTATTTTTACTACACTTTTCTTAAAAATAGAGCAATGGGAGAACTCTGAAAGAGATTGACATTTTTCTCAACAGGAATCCATACTTAACAGTTCTAGATTTCATTAAATTTTGCTCTTTGGTACCTGGGCTTTTTATTTAACACCTATATTTGTTTTAACTCTCTTAGTAGATGTGTGAAAGGATTTTTGCTTGATCAAACACTAAATATTTTTTTCGGTTCCTGTTTTTTTTCCAAGTAGCCAGGTTTTTTTTTTTCTTTTCGTATTTGCATAAAATGAAAGTATCACCGAGAATTAAATCACTGTGGATCCATTATCTACTTTTCATATTTGTCCATTCCATTTTTGTGCCATTTCTGAAGACAGAGCTCTAGAGGTTTATGTTAATTCCTTATTGCTGAGCCTAAGTCCAGTACATTATTTAATGGTGGCCACTATGCATGACTCATAAACAGCTCTCAAACAAGTCATGTCAGCTGAATTAGATCATTGAGTTATTCATCCAAATAGGATTACAACAACAATGAAAAGACAAAGAGCAGTATTTGGTTTTCAAGGGCCACAATTTCAACTGCATAAGGAGCAGGTCTGACTTGCAGTGGTCAGAGTAGTTCTTGGGAACTGGTTGGCTCACAGGAAATGACTGGAGTCCAGGAGTCCAGGTGTACCTGTGATGTGCACAGTCACAACCAAAACCAGAACTAGACCCAGTTTATGAGTAGATAATATTGGTCCTCAGACCACATGACCGTTGTTCTTACCTGAAAGCTTTTCTTTCATTCAAGAAAGATGCGCTTTCTGTAAAGGATCTGACATTTGTCGACACTTAGTACTGATGTTTAAGAGTGGCTTCAAGTGTTTTCTTTCCCAAGGAACTTTGCATAGTAACAGGGGTCAGAGGCCTAAAATAAATGAATGAAGCTCTAACAGTGGTACTTCAGGCAGCAACTACCATGGTAGAAAGGGGCTGAGGGAAAGGAAAGAATCTAGCAGGTTTGTGCAAAGCTCCAGTTATCAATCACACCCACATGCAGTCACCTCCAGCATCTAGGGTGCCACTGAATGAAGAAGCACTCAGCACCAACTGACGTGGAGAAAACTGATCTCTGTCAGCTTACCATCAAAGAGTTGGGATAATGATCATGATGACTATAAGAGCACACATTACCTTATACTAAACATTGACTATGTTAAGCACACTTCATACCTTCTATATCGTGACAATGTCCCTCTGAGGTAGGGCCTTACAGATGAGAAACTCAGACTTACAGAGATAACATGACTTGTTCAAAGTTCTGTGAGTGACAGAGCCAGGATTTGAATTGGGTCTGCTTGAATCCAAAGCCTTTATATTACACACCTCTCTGTTAACTAGGCCATGATGCATGATGGTCAGGAAAATAACAGGCAAGCAGTTCTATCTTCCTGTTATGCCAAAGTAACTGAAAATTGAGTGGTTAAAGTTACACTTGTCACACCTTTGGGAAAGCCAACCTACGCTTTTGGGGAATGAGAGATCACTAATCCAGACAGGACTGCAAAAAAGGGAGAAGGGAAGAAAGAATTCCTTTTAGCCCCTTTAAAATAGATCCAGGCAAGGAGGCAGCGAGCAGGATGGGGAGGGGACTGTAAAGCAGATCTCCTGCACAATAATTAACTCAGCCTGGGGAAAGACCCTCAGGACTGGGGGAAATGGAGCTATCTTTCTGTGTAAACAAGACCAGGATCAGTTCTGGAGATTTCAGGGCAATGAGTTTCGGCTCAGCTAATAAAAGAATTTCTAACGTCCCAAGTTTCCCCATAGTAGTTTAGACTGCCCTTGGAATCTAATACTGCCCCATCAAGGAGACACCACAGTTGTGAAAGTTGAAATACAGATTTTCTAATTTTCCTTTTCTTGCATCTTTTATAGCCACATTCAGGTTATCTGATCAGTAACACTCTGATATGTACTAAAAGGGGGTCGGCAAGGCCTTAAAGAAATTGGCATGAATATTGGTCACTGAAATAATGTTAAAAATCAACTTAACTTATCCTAATTAAGAGATAAGTAGCAAGTTCCTTGCTTACCAAATGCCAATATTCTCTCTAGGAAAGAACATCTACATAGGTCCACTACCATCCCATTTTACAGATAAGAAAACTAAGGTTCTTGAATAAGAAGCTACTTTGCCAAGATCACAGTATGAGTAGAGAAGCAATGTCCTATCGCGGAAAGGTCAATAGATTAGGGTTCACGGTACCTGGTTTCTCCTCCTTCTTCCCTGTAATCTTGACAGGAAAATTAACTACCCTAAGCCTCAATGTCTTCATCAAAGAAATAGAACAATTGATGTCAAAGTAAGCAGTAATTCTTGACCCTAACTGCATAAGGAATTACCTAGGGAACTTTAAACAAAATCACCAAATACAGCTTTTCTGAGTACAGGCATAGTTGCCATTGTTTTATTATTGTTTTTTGTTTTGTTTTGAACGCTCATATGATTATAATGTGCAGCCAGGATTGAGAACCACTACAATTGGGCAATGCAGAAGATTAAAGAAAATGCTCATGAAAACATCTTTGAAAATTACAAGCACTATATTAAGGGTATTTGACCAACACCAAAGCAAGATTACTTGATGGCAATTAAATTTCCATGGTCCCGAGGGAGAAAAATGCCATTATATTCATCTGATAAAAGAGAAGGAAAAGACACAGTCCTTAGCTTGAGCTCTATATGCTCCTTGACCCTTTAGGCATGTTTGTAATACAGAGATTCAGGACATTAGAGATAAGATATAATTTTCAGAGGTACCTCTTTAGGAAGTAAGGGGGAAACAACTTTGTCAAATGAGTCAGCCTTCAACACAGCCAGTTATTTTCCAAACTGAAAAACTACTTGGCTGTTTCCATTATAGACACCAGATCTCACCACCTACATTTTCTAACACAGTCTACCAGAAAGCACTGCCCATTAGCCTCATCCTCCATGGGCACCCTGAGTCCTACTGGTGACAACTCAATACTACGCTAGGGTTTCACAAACCTTTCACTTAGTTCTCAAAACGAGCCTGTGAGCTGGGGACATATTACCCCCATCTTAGATGAGAGGAAATGGAAGATCAAAGAGGTTTAAGATCCAAGGTCATACAGCCAACCATTGACTTGACCTAGATATTAAGCCAAGTCTGTCTTTCTCCAAAGTCACTACCTTTTTACTTATTTGACCACCTCTTAAGGAAATTTCACAGTTCTAAGGAAAAGTACTGGACTGAGATTTAAAAGCACTGGACTGATATTGCCAATATCATTGCCAATTTGCAGTGTGGCCTTGGGCAACTCATTTTCCTACCCTGGGCTTCAGTGACCTAATCAGTGAAATGAGAGCAAAGGGATTCATCTAACTGATCTCTAAGATTTCTCCTAGTTGTAGCTTATGTCAGTGGTTCCCAGCCAGAGGCAATTTTGTGCCCCACCCCGGGACATTTGGTAAAGTCTGGAGATACTTTCTGTTGTGACGACTAGGGATAGAGAATGCTACTGGCATTTAGTGGGTAGAGAGCCAGGGATGCTGCTAAACTTCCTACAAACACACAGGACAGCCTCCCACAACAAAGAATCACCCAGCCTGAAATGTCAGTAGTGTGAGGTTGAGAAACCCTGTCTTTTATGATTATAGCATCCCAATAGTATCTTTAGATGTGGAATATGGCAGGACAAGTCTGAAAAGGAAAAGGGCAAGGATCCTAAATCAAGTGAACCATCAGAGAGGATGAACAGTTACATGAGTTTAGGCAAGGAAGAAGCTAAGTTTAAGGTAGTAAGCTGAGGTCAAAAGAGTTTGGCCCACAGTATAAATCTAGACAGGACAGAGAAGCCAAGGCTGGGGATTCAATCAGACAGTCAGACACAGGCCAACAGCCATGGCTCAGGAGACAGCAGGGAGCTCTGCCTATAGAAGTGATTTATATTCTCCCCTGTATCTTTTTGCAGATGACTCTGCAGCCACATCCAGTTGAGAGACCTACAGGTTAGCCCTACCCACCCCCCAAAAGACTGACTGAGCTTCATTTTTATCCCAGAATATACACTGTTACTTCTAAGAAACACAGGTATTGAACACCTATGTACACAGATGGATGTCATGGAGAATAAGGATGACAAATAACTGATAGACCTGTCTCTTATAAAATTGATAGTCAGGAAGGAAAAATAAGACACATAAATACCAACAGTGTAACACAGGTGGAAGGTAGATGGAAAAAAAGTGAAGTGCCTGGGTCCAGTCCTCTACATGTCTCTCTTCACCTTACATCCAGCCTCTAAAAAGAGAATTCTGAACAGATGACATTTCATACCCTTCCCTCCTTGGTCACTGTTTTCCAGCTGTCCTAGCTTCTGTCCTGTTTCTCAAACATGCCACACTTAGTTCCATCTCAAGGCCCTTGCACCTGGAGTCTCCTTGGTTTGAAACCCTCTTTGGCCAGATCTTTGTGAGGCTAGCTCCTTATTACCTATGTCTTAGCTCAAAATATAATCTCCCTAGAACAGAAGGATAGCCTTCTCTCTCCACCTTGTCCAGGTTAGCTCTGAAATCGCTCACTCTCACATTACTCATCAACAACACCTAATAATACCTTGTTTATTTGCTTATTGTCTGCTTCTTCCCATCTAGAATACACATTCGCAAGTCCAGGGACCTGGTCTGCCCCAACACAATGCCTGGTACATAACATATCTTCAGTAAAAATTTATTGAATATGACTTGATGAATGAGAGAGGTAGAATGCTCTTTGGTGTCCAAAGGAGGCAGAGGTCATTTCTGCCAAGGGAAATAAGAGAAATGGGTGATTACATTTGTGTGTTGCCTTAGAAATATGGAGGCATTACACTGTGACAGAAAAAGGCAGTCAAAGAAAGGGAAATGGAACAAGCCAGGACATGAAGGCAGGAATCTGCAGGGCCTGTTTGGGAATATGCAAGGACCCTCTGTAATTATCACCACAATGGCCAAGGAAATCAGTGAAGAGAAGACTGGACTGGGCACGAGGAGCTATTAATTCATCATGAAACAGGGAGTTGAAGATTTGGGAGGACTGAGGAAGAAATTCATTCAGATACCAGGTATTGAGTTTGCAAGAAACTGGTATCTTAGGCATTTACTATGTGCCAGGCACTTAATGCCACTTCTCTCATTTAATCCTCATGGCAGTAACCCTGTGAGGCAGAAGTATTATCCCAATTTTATGCTTGAGCAAGCTAAGGCTCAGAGGTAGAAACAGAGCTTTAGCCACCTAGAATTTATATATTCCTACAACAAAGTTCCTTCAACAGATCATAGGAAGCCATCTGTTCTCACAACAGTTTCTGGTACAAAGCCCCAGAAGGATACTAACAGAGGGGCCTAGATCTGCCACCTATAGATGGCACTTGCTTGAATATACAAGAAGTCACCAGAGAAGGAACCACTGGGTACCATTAAAGACGTGATGAGAAGAATTCTGGGCCCTGTGTATGCTCAATAAAAGGGAACTTTAATGGGTTTATAAATCAAGCCATGAGCACAGATGAGGATGGGTAGCTGCTTTGCAACAGATTCACCATTCCTGCTATGGTGAAGCATTCTCCTCAATTCCTGAAAGACTGTAGGCTTTTTGTCCCATGGGAAATGTTGACAAAGTTACCTTATATGTATCTCATGGCAAGGGATCTTTGGATATAGTTAAGGATTCTACATATATGTGTGTGTTTGGACTATTGTCACAGTAAGGCTATTATTACTAACAAAGAAAACAGCACACAAAAACAGTCTATAAACACCAAGTTACAAGAACCATGTGGTACAGTAATAAATAGCATTACCACAAATAAATGTTACTACTGCTATTCATTGAACATCTGCTCTGGGCTGGGCATTTTACATCTTTTGTCTGATTTCATGCTCACATATCTTTAGGGAGAAATAGTTGCATTGCCACTGGATAAATGTTTTGCATAAATGAATGAGACTCAGAAAGTTCATAAGAGTTGGTAGAGACCTTAGAAATCATTAAATAATTTTATTCAACTATATTTTATAAATAAGTGAACTTGAGGCCCTAAAGAATAAGTGACTTGCCCAGGGTCATGTAAGTGTCTATTTAAACTAAGACTAATTAGAAGCTAGCTCTCTGACTCAAAGTCCAGAGATCTTCCTACACTCAAAAAACCCTAAAACTCAATGTCTGGCATTTTTTCTAGCCCTGTAGAGTTAGTCAAATGTATCTGGATAAACTAGACCATGACCTAGGGAAGGTTTTTTGAATTGAAGCAGCTGAAAGCTATAATCAAGACTAGCCTCAAATCTAAATAAAGTTGGCAAATGCATAGATGATGGGACTTTGGAACTGGGATAAAATGTTTCTCCAACCCAAAAAAGGTAAAAAGGATTAAGAAGTACCAATGGCCAGTTATGAAAATAGTCACAGGGACATAAAGTACAGCATAGAAAATATAGTCAGTAATATTGTAATAACTATGTACAGTGCCAGATGGGTACTAGACATGCTGGGGTGATTACTTCATAAGGTATATAAATGTCTAATCATTATGATGTACACCTGAAACTAACACAATATTGTATGCCAACTGTAACTGAAAAAGAAAAAATTTTCCCCCAACACAAAACATTTCCTTGATGTCCACTGTATCCCCAAAATTCCTTATCTAGAATGAAGTCTTTGATTCCACAAAGTTAAGTTTCTTTGTAAACACTCTTGTTAGGCAAGAACACCTGGAAAAGTCAAACTTGGTTTAAATGCCCGTTACAAGGTGTCTTCCTGATAATAACATTCAACAGGAATAATAAAGAGAACTTGAAGTCTGGAGTAGACACATAAGGGAGTAAGCAAAGAATTCAGAATGGAAAATTCAAAAATATTGAAGCCAAATGTCATGATTTTACATGTTTTAATGTACATTTCTAAAATGTCATCATAAAGAAATAGAAATTGGTTACTCGGCAGAGAAGCCTCTTGTTGGATGTACAGGAGTTTGAAGTGGATGATTATGCCATTATCTAAACAATACCAGGAGGAAAAAATTACTTTTAAAAGAACTTTAATTACCTAGATATTTTAGACAAATAAAATAGTTCGTTATCCTTTTCTTTATTTCGCCTGGAAACTGTGATCAGAAAAAGAAAATCATTTTGGGTTTTTTTTTCCCCAAAAATAAATGTTTCTGACCTAGAGAACTTATCTTCACACTCAAATTCATTTAGTGAGGGGCAGAAAAGCTGTTAATTTAATTTGAGTAATTAGCTTAATAAACTGCATAGAAACCATTTAACAATGATATAAAAACTAACTTCCTAGCCATTGAAAAACCATTAGAAAGAAGCCAGTGCAATAACTGGTCGTAGACATCTGTGGGGTTTGGTAACCTGGCATCCTTTCCTTTGGGGAGCTGCTCTCTACCACCATGTGGTCCAGATTGCACTGCCAATCTTGGTACCCGACATCCCCTTACACTGCTGGCCCAGGCAATTATAGACCCTCTTTGCACTGGCTAAACATGATCTTGTGACTCATCAGGCCAATCAGAATTCTTCTCCAGGATTTTTTAGATCTGGAATTTAAATGAGAAGGAATCCTTACATTTTAAGTTGAAGCTAAACTTATCGAAGAGCTGTCTTCTGAATCATGGAGAGAACATTTTTCTTCAGTAGGAGAGAACAAAGCCACTCACCCAAGTCAAGATACATGATGAAGGGAAACGGTCCTGATGTCATTTGAGTCCCTAGACCCAGTTCCTGAAGCCAACCCTTCCCCATAGCTCCCAGTGGTAAGAGCTAATCAATTGCCTCTTTTGCCTAAGCTACTTTGAGTTAGATTTCATCTCTAACAATTAAAGGGACTCTGATTCATCAATCGGTGACCAGCTAGGAATCATATAATAGCTAATTAAGAAAAAGAAAGTCAGTAATTGGGCTCTAACCAGTTGTGTCTGTGGTTAGCCACTGGTCTCAAACTGGTTTGACCAAATTCAAATTTTTCCTGTCCAAACCCATTTGCATGTATTGAGGCACCAATGTCACCATCCTGACATCTGTCAGCCTCCATTTTTCTCCTGG
This sequence comes from Eidolon dupreanum, assembly GCA_028627145.1. Classification (NCBI taxonomy): domain Eukaryota; kingdom Metazoa; phylum Chordata; class Mammalia; order Chiroptera; family Pteropodidae; genus Eidolon; species Eidolon dupreanum. The sequence goes on along the minus strand of CM053515.1, from coordinate 15,266,301 downwards.
ACTGACAAGGGAAAGAATGCTTTCTTGCTAACCTGTCTGGGGGAAGAGGAACTGTGAATGTTAACTCATAAATAACCAGAAGTTCTCTGGAAAATGATTTAGTGTTAAGCATAAGAATGCTTCAAATTTGTTCATTTCTGTCCATAAAATTTTATTTCCTTCATCTTTGGAAAAAGAGCACATTAGCAGGAGTTCTCTTTCTCACTCCCTCTCCTCCCCCCGCCCCCCGCAATCCCCACCCTTAGAATTATTTCAGGGAGAGAAAGGAAGCTTTTCTTGCTCATGTTTACTTTTTTTCTGCAGCAGAGATTAGACACCTGCAGTTGGCCATAACTTTACATTAAATACGTTGCCTCGAATGGAAAGAAACATACTAAATGCATAAATTCCATGAGGACCTGAGAGAAGCTGCATAGATAAATGAGAGTATACAAAGAGAAAAATGGTAGAGGCAAACCGTACTGACGCACAGGCCACTGAGGCCAAGCAGCAGTGAGTGCTTTCAGAAGTCCCCGAAAAGCCTATGCCCACCCTGTTGGCTCATATGTAAAATTCCACTCATTACATTTGATTATTTTACTTCAAGTGATGGTTGCTCTGGAATAATAATCTTTCATACTGTCACAGAATTCCACAGCTACAAAGCTCCTTCATAACTATGGTCTGTCTTGATCCACAGCAATGTCCTGAATGGTGGAGAGAGTAGAGATTATCATTCCCACTTTATAAATTAAAACCTGAGGTTTAGGGAGATTAAGAGTCTCGCCCAAAGTCACATATGCAAAAGTGGATGAGCTCGGCCTGGAACAGGAACCTCCTGACTCATGATCTCCATTCTCTATCAGAAGAGAACTCCAGATAGTTGCTAGTCAGGTGATAACCCTTAAGTGGAGGGAAAAAGTAAAAGCATGCATCCACTAACTTAAAGATGTAATTGGCCAAGGGCTAGCCCTACAAACAAAAGAATGAAAAGAAGAAAACTAATCTTGTTTGCAGGCAGAGTCAAACTAAGGGGAGTAGGGGAACGTTAGGACAGATGTTTTTGTTGCCATCACTAGAATTTTAAGGATGTGGGGAACATTCTGCTTATCGGAATGTCTCAGGGAGGGCCCTCTGGAGATTTGCAGTGGGTGCCTTCTCAGGAGTTAGCCAAGAGCCTTTTGCATTTCCGTGTGAGACACGCAAACACAGATGGTGCTGCCATTTTCCCTTACAGCATGTATTCTATCTGCTATATAATGATTAAAAAAAAAACACTTAAAGAATATCGATCAGAAGAGTGTCAGATTATTCAGCTTCTGGGGCACCAAGAGGTCTTGGTCAGGTACATATAACATTCTATAAGCCAGTCCCTGTGCCTAATGGCATTACATTTTCACACTCTCTCTCCCTCGCTTACTCGCTCTATCACTCTCAGTGCCCATAAAAATGGTCTAAGAGCATTATTATCTTTGATTTCACTTGTGATGTTCAGAGAGGTTGAACAACTTGTCCATCATCACAGAACTGCAAGTTGGAGGAGCCAGGATGGCACTTCAGAGTTGCCTGGCTTCGAACTCTCCATTATCCCGGCCTCGGAGAAAGATAAATGCTGAGTCTTCGTTAAGAACCTGGAATCATGACCTTGTAAACTAGCTCCTGGTTCATTTTTTAGAGATATAGACTTAGAATACAAATTGGTTACTTACTAATCTCTTTTCCTCCATACCCACTAAAGAAAAGGTAGCTGCAGGGCCAGTTTGCAAAATGTTAGTGTCCCTACTTTACAGACGAGGAAACAGAAGCTTAGAAGGATTTAATAGGTTGCCCTCAAAGCCAACCAGGACTTTAAACTCAGAAATTTTCCCATTCCACTATCTCGCCAAGCCTAGCATATGTTAAGTACTCAATAAATTTATGAATTAAGGGATTAATTCATTAGTTAATAATACTCAATTCAAGGACTGTATCTCAGAAGGATTTTGCTTTCAAATTCTCTACATGCAGCTCTGCCTATCTCCTTGCCACAGAAATCAACACTCATTAAATGGTCAAATCTGCAGAAGCTCTTCCTCCCTGAGTCCCCTGTGACAGGTGTCAGCAGTGACATTTACTTTCAACTTGGCATTCCCCACGCCATCCCCAGAGCGGCATCAGCCTGCCTGCAGGTGCAATTCCATTAGTTCTTTTTGCATCTGCCCTACTACTTGCTCCTTCCCCACTGGCTGACGTTCTGCCAGAGCCCACACTTCCTACAGTCCCCTGCCTCTGGCATTGGCAGAAGGAGCCATCTCGGCCCATCTCTCCCAAAACAAGTCCAGCGCAGCAGGACCAATAGTGGCAAGAAGCACGTGTGGAAATCAAGTCAGAAGACTGTAAGCAGACCAGACTTGCTTCCCCAAACCCACAGATATGACATGCCTTCTGTTTTAATCTTATTACGAAGGCGCATCCATGCCTGTGCCAGGGAGGAAAAGATGAAGAGAAGTCACAGATGTCCAGGACTCTTCGGATAATAATTTACTGCCTGTTGAGTTAATCATGTGCAATTTTACAGAATCCTGGACTCTCACAATTAAGACGACTCGAGGGCTGGGTGGGATGTTAACTATCTAACATATGCCTCTTGCTTGCATACTTCCCGGAATGTGGATACTCACTACCTCCTCCAGGTAGCTATGTCCCTACTTAGCCTTCTCTGACTTTAAAAATGCAATATATGAACTAGAGACATATCCCTAGGCATTGGTTCTTGGTTTGCACAACCCCTGTCTTGCCAGAGGTCAAAGGTAATTCTTACCTCCTCCTATCCTGTATTCCTCAAGATAAATATCCGCATGGTTTTTCATAACACATCATGGATATGGTTTTCTTACTCCCCAGGGCCATGTCAGCTAAGGCTATGTCTATGTCTATGTCTATGTCTATGTCTATGTCTATATATTATGTGTATTTTGTAAATGACAATGTGCTATACTAGTTGTAAGGGGGCATTATTATTACCAATTATTTTCATGCCTTGTGTTTCTTCTCTGCATTCTAGTGATGCCCCAGTTCATCACTTTGCCCAAAAGGCTAGGCCCAGACAGTTCAATATCCCCAAATCCCTCAACTTTAGAATGAGAAGGAAGATAGCAGCTCATGTTCAATGAGTACAGGGTTAGGCATTTTGCATTGTGATGCCCTTTAATCCTCATAAGAACCCTGTAGTATAAAGAGACTATGATTGTCCTATTATAAATGAGGAAACTGAGGCCAAGAAAAATAAGTAACTTGCCCAAGATTGAAAATTATAAAGAACAGAGTCAAAACTAGGGTCCAAGTGTGTGGAACCTCAGAGCCTAATTGTCTAACCATGAGGCTAGATGTTATCCAAAATCAGAGGTCTTGGTCCTGTTCTGTTCATTCATTAGGAGATTCCTTTTTTGCCCCATTCTCTTTATCAACTCCATTGCTAAGACCTGTCAGTTCTACTTCAAAATATATTGGAAGTCCTCCCCCTTCTCCCAATCCCTACTGATAACAGCCTCATAAGAGCACATCACTCCCTTGTTAAAATCTTTCATTGACATTCACTGCTCTTAGAGCAAAATCTAAGTTTTGGACCCACAAGATGGTTACTCTAATAGCAGCAGTCCCCAACGTTTTTGGCACCAGAGACTGGTGCTCCTATGAGGATCTATTGGCTAATGATCTGAAGTAGAGCTGGGGCAGTGAAGCTAGAGCTGGGGAACAGCTGCAAATACAGATGAAGATTCACTTGCTTGCATGCCATTCACCTCCTGCTGTGCAGCCCAGTTCCTAAAGGCCACGAACCTGAATGTTTTGCAGCCCAGGGATTGGGGACCCCTGCTTTGTAGGACCCAGTCCATGCCTACCTCTCTGACCTCAATCATCTCATCGCCCCCTCAGTCACTGTGCTCCACCCTCACCAGCATATTTTCTCTTCCTCCAATGCACTGAGCCCTTCTCACATCCAGACCCTTTTGCTTGTGCCTCCTCTTAGAATGCCCTTCCTGGGGCTATTTGCATACCTGCTCATGCTCATCTTTCCATTGGCAGCTCAAATGTCTCCTCCTCAGAAAGGCTGCCTGAGCAACCTCTCTCCATACACCTTTGGTCCCTTCATGCCAGTTATTCTAATCTGTGGTGACTACGATATTTTGTTTTGTTTTGTTTTGTTTAATCTTCCTGTTTGTTTTCTGTCTTGTTTCTGGCAAGTATAAAGGCCTCGTCACTCTTGCTTACTGCCTGCCCTCTGCACCTAGAATCCCCTCTGGCCCACAGTATGTGCTCAATAAGTATCTGTAAAATAAATGAGCTGGATGCAATGGTCCATTGCTTCTGGGAGCAGAAGAAATTGAGCCTGTAACTTTATTTACTCTTGAAAAGCTAATTACAGTGGTTTCCTACCCTTGCTCATGATCTGCTGGTTGACACAGGCTCCACTTTATAAGATACAATAGAAAGAACTGGAGAATATTAGTGCTTTGGCAGGATCATTAGAGATCATTTAATTTCTTGTTTTGTAAATGAGAAAACCAGAACCCAGAGAGGCTACCCAAGACCATATCCCTTTCTTCATAATATAATATTTCTTGGTGTTTAATTTCTTTAATTAAACAAGCAATTGTCCATTAAAAAATGAAAACTGTATGGAAATATGTCTCATAAAGACTAGCATTCCCCTATTCCCACTTCTTTCTCCAAGAGAGACCACTGTTTCTACCTTGGAGTGAATCCTTCCAAGTCCTTTTGGCACGTGCCTATAAATAAATATGTGTGTATGTTTATACGTCTGTATCTTCACCATAAGACTTGACTACCTTGAAAATTAGCTTAGACTTAGATATAAAAAGGCTTCTTTATGAATGCATTTTTTTAAAATACCACCAACGACAGAGGTTTCAAGGAAAGAGATTACATTCTGTGCTACCCTGTGATAGAGGGAAGCCCCAGGGTCACTTGGGTGACTAAAAGGGCTCTGGGGAGTTGACCATACAGGACCCAGAGGACAAATAAACTTTGCTCTCTGCAACTCCTCTCGATCTGATGATTTGGGTGGTAAGTGAAATTCTAAACCTTCCTGGTGACCAAGCACTGACTGATTTATAGGAATTGATTCAACAGCTGCATAATCTCCTATGGCTTTGATGGTGGGAATTATACTCGAAGATGGAAAACTGTTTTGAAAGGAAATTAGTGGAGTGGAGCCAGAAAAAAGGAATGGAGAAGAGTTTACCAATTAAGAATGGGAGTGTTTGAACCAGACAAGCTGGGCTCAAGCCTTGAGACCTCATCAAGCCTCAGTTTCCCCACCTGTAAAGTGAGAATAACAATAGTATTAATGGCATGGTACAGAGGCACCAATCAGACATGGGAGTTATTTGTAAAGTGAATACATGGAAATGACTATGCTGGATGGCTTCTCTGTTACATTTAATTGATTGGGTGAGATAATTACTGAACCTGGCCATGAGTCATAAATATCCAAGATCTTTAAAACATAAAAATTATTCATTATTCAAGGCTCAAGATGGTGCTGGAACCAGGAAGAACTTGCATTCTTTTTCTCTGTAGCAAGAATATGGAGAAACCCCATGCCTAGCCCTCTGAGTCCAAATTGGCATGTCTGTGAAATAAATATAATAAATCTTGCCCAACCCCAAAGGACCACGTGGGGTCTGAGATGTTATATTGTAGTGTGCCTGACAGACCACAGGTCTCACTAAACATCAAATGTGTGAATGAATGAATTAATTAATTAATGTTAAAGTGAAAGGCATAGGATATGGAAAGAGTTGTCCAGGCTCTGTCACCTGCCTACCAAATATCCTTGTACATCATTCTCTCACACTCTAAATTTTCTCACCTATGATTTAGAGTTACCATAACCCATCAATTCTAAAATACATATTTTTCACTTTTAACATCTCTGATAGGGACAGTGGGGAACTTCAGCCCAGCTTAGGGTCAATTTATTCATCAGACACAATGGATGCAGTGCTCAGGGCCCACAATACTTTTAAGAGCCCACGAAAATATTTTTAATTTCTTTTAAAATTTAAAGTTAATAAAATAAACTTTAGACCAAATGTTTTAATATGCAATATCAATATAGTCATCTGTATATCAATATGGTCATAAAATATAATTTTAAAAACTTTTATAAAGGAGGGAACCCACAGAAGTCATAACATGACCCTGGCTCAGCCCTCCTCCTAGCCCAAGGTGATGAAGCCAGAGACTTGTTTGTAAGAAGAACTCCATAGTACACTGTCTGAGAACCACCACACTGTCTTAGGGATTTTTAGATAAAAGAGAGAACAGACTTGTTTTGAGTGTCCCCTAAGAATAGACTTAGATGACTATTCAAGAGGCTTCAGAGGAAACTCATGGAGTGAAGGTCAGTTTACATTCCCTTTTAATTCCAATAGCCTATGATTCTCAATAGTGGTTGAATTTGTGTCTTATTAACCACAAAACACAGATCTCAATGTTTCTACAACTAGATGCTCCTTCTGCACTGAGGGTGAGATGACAGAGAGCCCAGCAAGATACTGAAGGGTTCTGAGAAAACCATCCTGGGCCTCATCTGTAAATTAAGGACAATGGAATTTTAGGGTCCTTCCACCTTTGAAATACTTAGGTTTAAAGAAGAAAAATGAAGTGAGCTATATGAAGGTGTATAAAATAAGTGGTTACTTTGCACAATAGTGTTTCCCATATTTTAGAAAACAGTGAAATCCTTTATATTGCTATATGTCAATAAGCAAAACCTTAATTTCTAGATTTTTTTCTTTTTCAGTAAAAATGGTAGGAACTCAAAGCTGTTCACCAAAATCAATTTTCTCTTTATCCTAGCCACACATCTAGACTACATTTCCCAGCATCCCTTGCATGTGTTCTAGATGTGTCCATGTGACTGAGCCCAGCCAATGAAAGATGAGAGATGAGATGGAGGGGAGAGAACCTGGATGGGAGACCACCTTGGAACAGAGGGTGCAGTAGATCATTCTGGAGACAGTATGGTAAAGTGGAAGGCATGTATCAAGAAATCCATTTAGCACCAATTTAGCATCCATTTACTAGTTCCATTGGCTATTTCTATTCCCTTTACACACATTAGGGTAGGGTTGATGTTTCACATGTACACCCCAGTACAACCAGAGTTTATTCTCATGGGTCGGTGCACATATCGTACCAGTTAAGTATTTTTAATACCATCCTTGCATCAGTGCCAACTATGTGATAAGATCAGAATTATAACATCAGTGCCGGGGAGGAAAAGGAAAAGAATAAAAAACATCCCTTATCCTCTGCAGTTCACAATCAAGTCAGATAACAGAGACATAAATGAATAACTTAATTTTGGCACATCAAAGCCTTTCTTGTATTAGTGATAGAAATAAAGTACTTTAAAAACAAAGGGAAGGAAACATGAGGAATTGGGAAAGGAATCGTGGCAGGGGTAAGATCTAAATCAGTACTTGAAGCTGTGATGGAATGATACATACAGTGCAGAGTGTAAAACAAGCAGAGGGAAAAGCCTGAGTAAAAACACATGGTCTGCATATCAGGGTACATGTGAGGAGCAGTGAAGGAACTGGCACTGAGGGGTGGTGGAAGAGGGCAAGAAATAGAGTATGAGAGGAAAGATAAGGCTAGAAATCTAAACTGGGACAAGATCATGAACGTCTGCCTCAACTTTCACTTTCTTCCGTCAGCAACAGTGAACATTTGAGAAGGGACATTGCATTGTGGATAAATACAGACTGGCCTTCATCATCTTTTCCCCTGAGTCAGTTTCCTCATCAGTCAAACTGACAAAATATCAAACTTCTCAGGGCTGTTGAGATGAGATAATAAACATAAGTGCCTAGCATTTAGTAAATAATAAATACTAGTCATTTTACTTTTATGGAAGATTTCTGATAAGGGGACTGACATAGATCATGCTTTAGAGTTACTAGTTGAAGTAGTAAGGAGGGTGGACTGGAAGTAAGGTCAAGATCAGCAGCAGAGCAGAGAGACCATATTTAAATAATAATCTCCAGAGCTGAAGAGAATGCTAAATGTCATTTAATTTAACCCTATCAAGGGCAGCTCCATAGTGTCATAGTTAGCACATCTGCTTTACACATAGAAGGTCCAAACCCGGGTGCTCCAGGCCCCAGGCACACACTAGGAGAATGTGAGAAGAGATGCCCTGTCTTCAGAGATCCAGTTCTTAAAAAAAGGGAGACGGCAACATCTGTAGGTCAGGGGTGGAAGTCGAGGGGGCGGAGGTAGAATTAAAGAGGGGGAAAAAATTTAACTCTATCATTTTACAGATAAAGGAAGTAAGGTTTCAGTGGCTTGAGACCTGGAGATTAAGCCAAACTAGAAAAGGATGCCATTTTGTTGACTCAAATTAGGATAACTAGCATTATAAGCCATCTTTACCACCAAGCTAACATTTGTAAACCTTAAATCCATGATACATTCATATCTGAACCTAAATCTTACAGGGGCATCATGGAGAACAGCCCCTGGACCTGCGACAGCTCATCCCCATTTGATGCTAATCGCATGTGAATGCTTGAGTTAAGAAGACATCATTAAAAGTACATTAAGTTTAATTATGCCAGCAGCATCAGGCAGGGAGAAGCTCAGTGTAATGCAGAATGCATAATTAGATAAGACCTAATCCATTAGATTCTTATTTGTTAAGAAAATGTGTCTCATCTGTAAGTGTCACCACAAGTAGTGGGTGGATAACCACTTCCCAGGTGAGTATATTTCCGCCACCAATGAGGCCTTTTGTGATATATACACCACCATGAGATACTGACACAATAATATTACCAATTTCTACAAGTGGGCCATCAATGGGGGCAGGCTTCAGGATTCCAAGGGACAGGAGCCAGCTTCCTTCTGTCTTTTGTGTGGTATGACAAGAATCCTGGGATAGACGTCAAGAGACTTGGGTTCTATTATCACCTTATCCCTACTTCCCAGCTGTGTGGTATTTGAGCAAGTTATTTTACCTCTATGCATCTTGGTTTCCTCACCTGTAAAATAAAGTTAATGGATGTGGGCGGAAGGGAACACTTGTGCACTGTTGGTGGGAATGTAAATTGGTGCAGCCACTATGGAGAACAGTATGAAATGTCCTCAAAAAATTAACAATAGATCTATCATATGATCCAACAATTCCACTTTGGGATATATATCCAGATGAAACAAAATCAATATCTGGAAGAGATGTACACTTGAGTGTTCATAGCAGCATTATTCACAATAGCCAAGGTATGCAGGCAACTTAACTTTCCATCATCATATAATATTATTCAGCCTTTATAAAGAAAGAAATTCTGTCATTCATGACAACATGGATAAAATTAGAGGGCATTATGCTAGTGAAATAAGCCAAACAGAGAAAGATAAATGCTGCATGGGATCACTTACATGTGGAACAAAACAACAAAAAAGTTAAACACATAGAAAGAGTGGAAAAGTGGTTGCCACTAGGAATGGGGGAAGTAAGAACAGTTTGGTAAAAGAGTACAAACTTTCAGTTATAAGATGAATATGGTCTGAGGAACTAAAGTATAACAGGGTGACTATAATTGATAACACTGTATTGTGTAATTGAAATTTGCTAAGACAGTAGAAATTAAATGTTCTCACCAAAAAAGAAAAAAAAAAGGATATGTCAGGTGATGGATGTGTTAATTAACTCAATGAGGGGAATTTTTTCACAGTGTATACATATATCAACTCATCACATTGTACACTTTAAATATCTTGCAGGTTTATTTGTCAAATATACCTCGTAAAGCTGAAAAATAAAATAGTTAACTGTAATTGCCTCATAGGGTTGATATGAGAATTAAATGAGACAATTTACATAAAGTACTCAGAGCAGTGCCTTGAAGGTGTTAATATACTCAGAAAATGGTAGTTGCTGCTACTACCATTATTATCACCATCACCATTATCACCATCACCATCATCGCCATTATCATCAGCAGCACCACCACCATCACCATCCTCATCACCAGACTATTATTATCCCATCACCAGCACTGTGTGAGGACCCTCCTCCTCTACCTATCCTATCAGTGATGATGGCCTTAGATATGAGTCCTCTTTTACCTATATACCTCTCTCTCTGTGTGATCTCAAACAATGCTATGACTTAAGTGCCAGTACAAGATCATAACATTCAAACTCTACCTCCAGCTCTGGGCTCTAGCTCCAGCTTTGATATCATATTGACAGGCCCACTTTGATGTCTTATTCATAGACTCCTCACATATAATCAGACTGAAGCAGGACTCATGACCCCAGCTTTCATGACCACCCAATTCCTCCCAAGTCCTCCCCATCTCATTAAATGATACTGCCACCTACTCAGTTTTTCAAGTCATTAAGCTGAGGAAACTTCTCTTTCTTTCTTGAACACCTATATCCAATTCACTTGTACATTTTTTAGACTTTGCCTCCAAAATATATCTCAATTATGCCACTTCTCTATCCTTACTGCTACTTCACTTCATCTAATCCACACTATCATCTCCTCCCTAAACCACTACACTAACCTCTTTAAAGGCCTTGCATACCCTACTTTGGCTCGCCAATCCACTCTCTACACAGCATCAGGGTGATGAGAACAAAAATGTGAGTCAATCTTCTGTTCAAAACTTTCAATACCTCTCTAGCACCCTCAAGATAAGGACCCAAGACACCAATAACAGGAGGTCTCAGATGCAGACATCTTTATTCTTTTATGACTGTGTTGGGTTACCCAAAACCTATGTCTCCCATTCTCAAACCAACACTGGTATGCAAGGAATCTTGGAACCAGGAAGCCAAAGGTCTATTTGAGGTGGGTGTCTCTTATAGTGAGTGGTCAGATAGGCACATTACAGCTATATGTCCAACTTCTACTGTCAACCCTCCTCAGGTGTCACCAAAACCAAGTACAAGCCATTAATCCAATTATTATTGGTAAGCAAAGATGACAAACTGGTACATCCTGCCCCTAAACCACTCATATACACATTATTGTAAAGCATCATTTATCTTCAGTTAATACATTCTCTAAATTTGGCCAAGAGTTAATACTCCAGGCAAATCTAGAGATAAGCATGTGGTCAATTCAACTGAGATCAACCCATGTTACACATGAGTAATCAAAAGAAACAAACTAGTGATATACAATGATGAATCTCAAAACCGTTATGTTGAGCAAAAGAAGTCAGACACAAATGTGTATACTGCAAGTTTTCCTTCATAGGAAATCCTAGAATAGGCAATACTAAACAATGGTGATAGAAATTGGAGAGGGTCATCTCTGTTAAGGGCAGAGAGGGTGCAGGAGTGGGCATTGAATAGAAGAGCATATCAGGGAACTTTCTGACATTGTGGGAAAATTCTATCTCTTGATGATGTGTACATTTGACAGGTAAATACACTGATCTCTCTCTTCTGTCTTCTGTCATGGTGACTACAGACACCATGTGCTCCAGGTGGTAGATGTATAAGATGGCACTGTCTCCATAGCCTGGAGCCCTGAGTGACAGGATGAAACACAGTTTGCCACTGATCCATGTTGGACATGTAGCATAAGTGAGAAATAAATTGTATGTTAACCAATGATATTTTGTAATTGTTACTTTAGCATAGCCTAGTTTATCCTAAATGACACATTCTTTTTCTCTATATCCCTCGTGGCCTTTCATATACTTCCCTGAAAAAATAATTCTCCATGAATAGATGTTGAATAAAAATAAGCAAATTCCTATTATGTTTCTGAAGAAAAGATGTTTGACATGGGGCAGAGAAAATGAAAGGATCTAATGGAAAAGCTTAAAAACTATTTAAAGGAAGCTATTCCCTCATGTCTCTCAAATAAAATGGAGCAGCGTAGACTATAAATGAATAAAAGACCAGGCTTTAGAATTAAGTCTGGGTTCAAGTTCCAGTTTCTGCTAACTTCAGGTTGTCTGTAAAATAGAATTAATAATTAGATGAGAAATTGTGTAAAGTGTTTTATACAGTGCTTGACACATAGTAGGTGATTAATAAACATTAGCCTGGGTTATGAACTAAACTGTGTCATTCATATGTTGAAACTCTCAATGTTACTGAATTTGGAGATAGGGACTTCAAGGAGGCAATTAAGGGTAAATAGGGTCTTAAGGGTGGGGTCCTGATCCAATAGGATCGTTGTACTTATAAAAGGAAAAAGATGCCATAGATCTCTCTCTGTTTCTTCACATATGCACATAGAGAAAAAACCATGTACAAGATACAGCAAGAAAGAGTCATCTACAAGCCAAGAAGAGAGGTCTCACAGGAATCTGAACATACTAGCACCTTGATCTTGGACTTCGAGCCTTAGAACTGTAAGAAAATAAATTTCTGTTGTTTAAGCCACCCATTCTATGGTATCCTGATATGGCAGCCAGAGCAAACTAATGTGGCCTCTGACACTTTGAACGTCCTTACTATATGTTTTTGGTTAGAGGAAAGTTTTCATTTTTCATTCATTTGTTCAATGAATTAATATTCCTAGTATATGCTTGACACTCTACATGGCACTGGGCTTGAATAGTGCATACAGCAACATTACTGCTCTCATGGGGGTTACATCCCCATGAGAGAGACAAAAATAACTAAATGAATAATTGCCATATAGCATCAGGTACTGATAAATGCAGTGATGAAAAATAAAGCAACATGAGGGAATAGGGAATGACAGGAGCTGATGTTTCATGCTGAACCATAGAAAAATGCATCTGACAAGCCTCTGAGTGGAGACTTGAAGGAGGTAAAGGAGATGTCATGAAAATATGCAGAGGAAGAACTCCCAGACAGAAAGAAGAGCAAGCACAAAGGCTCCAAAATGGCAATGTATTTGGCAAATTCAAGGACTAGCAGAAGCCAATGTGGCTGAAGCAGAGGGAGCAAAATTAGATGAAAATAGTAGCAAGAGGTGAGATCATGTAGGGCCTTATGGGCCAAAGGAAGAATTTCCCTCTTATTCTGAGAGATGAAAAGTTCTTAGGCAATTCGGGGGTTATACAGAGAATAACTTGATCTGACTGGGAGTTGAGTGGGGTGGGTCACAGCAAGGAGGCCAGTTAGCAGTTTACTGCAACAGTCCATGCAAGAGATAATGGTGGGCTGGTCTAGGGAAGTCAGGGTGGGATGCTAGATCGAATGTGAAATGTAAGGGAAAGAAACGAGGCAGAGATGAACCCAAGAATGTGGATGGAGGAAGACAGTCTCTTAAAGAAGATAAGGGGATCTGAGTTTTAACCTGCTTCTAACCTGGCATATGACCCCACACTCCTCTGTGTATTGGAAGATGAATCTTTCAAGTGAGATTAACCATGCCTGCCATGACTCTTAAGACCCATGCGAAGATCAAATCAAGTTCAAAATGCTTTGAAAGGCAGCAGCACAGATTACCAAAAGGTCATCCTTGATTCATCCCCAAACACAAAATCATGAACTGCTGTTGCTGCCCCTCTGCATACCCTGTCTTCCCTCCTCCCCAGGATGCAGCAATGTAATAAATCATAAATAATGCTGACACAGAAATCGTCACTATCTTGGGCAGTAGACAGTGTGCAGCAGCCTATGAGTGATGATGCAACTGGCTTCAGGTGGCACAGAAAAGTAAACCGCTCACTTTCCTGGCACAGACACTGCTGAGAATGACCAAGGGAGCAGGACCAGGGGCTTTCAGAGGACATTGCCTCCACCTCTAGCTGTTCTCTCGTAAAATGGCTGTAGCACAGAATGCTGCATCCCTTTATTTTGCTGTGTTCCCTACCTTCAGGGCAAGGAGTTTGGCACTCCTGGAAAAATTTTAATTTCAACTTAAGTAAAGTAGAAGTGGTCCTCTGCACTCCCTGTGCCTGCTTTATTTTTTCTTCATACACCTATCATCACCTTACATACAATACATTTTACTTGTTAATTGTCTGTTCCCTCTACCTATAGGCTCCTTGAGAGCAGGGACTTCTGCCTGCTGTATCTACTGCTTTATTCTAAGTGCCTGGAAAGGGGCCTGACATGCATCAGAGGTACAATAAATCTTTCTTGAATTAACTGATGCATGGCTTTTTGAAAAGTACTTTATCATTTCTGGAGATCATATTAAGATTTTCTTTCTTTTTAAAAAAAAAATGTATAAACATTCACAAAATTTTTGAAAATTCGGGGCAGGGGTACAGAAACCCAAAAAGTCATCCTTGAGTCGATTCCCTCAATTAAAAATCCATAGGATAATGGAGAAAAGCTGGACCAGGAGCCTCAGATTCTAGATTCTAATTCTAGCTTCAGCCACAACTTGCTGTGTGGCTTTTGACAAATCATTTCCATAATCTGGGCTTCACTCTTCTGATATGCAAAACAGCTGAAAAGGGCAAGATGATCTATAATGTCCTTTTTATTTTTTTTAACATTTTATTTATTTTTCCCCCTCCCCTCTGGTAACCGCTAATCTAGTGTCCATGTCCATGAGTCCCTTTTCTGTCTGGCTTATTTCACTTAGTGTGATTATTTCAAGGTCCATCCATGTTGTTGCAAATGGCAGTATTTCATCTCTTCTTATCGCTGATATAATGTTCCTGTAGATCTAACATTTTTAATTCTCTAGTGCTATAGAATTAGAGTTTTCTAATCCAAATCTTTCACTGTGCAATGGAAAAATTAAGAATCAGAGAGAAAAAGGCATTAGCCAGTCCAAACGAGACCCATTCCAAGCTATTGCCTTGGGCTTTCTGACTGCAGAAAAAAACTTTTGGTGGCTTTGGTATGTTTGTAGATGCATCTCCTTTGTTGCCATACCTTCTACTTCTGAATGAGACCCTAAGCCTTGCGAGCAAAACCTGGTGAAACCTTTTGCAAGCCCTGCTGCCAGGCAGAAGTTGTCCCTAAAAATCCAAAGGGCTTTATTTCATGTACTGCAGAGCTCCCAGTCTCCCATGGCTCTCCTCCCCCTCCTCCGTCTGCCTTTCCTGTAACAGTCATGGCTCCTTTGTGGCTATATGCTTTCAATTAAAATATTTCCTTTAAAAAAGAAAGTATTCGCCATTGCTCTAGGTTGACTGTTTTGAATTTTCCCATTACCCAAAGCTATGCGTCTTTTTGCTCTTTTATTACCAAGATGTTGGTTCCAGCTTAAGGCTTAATCTATCAATTTTTTTATTGATTTGACTCAACTCCAGAGCCATCTATGGAAAGTTGGCTACTTACGGTTGATGGGGGAAGAAAAGAAAGGCGTGGCAGTCTCCTTACCAATTCAGTTAGCCTTGTTAGCCTACATGTTTTACATTTCCTTATTCGAGGGGTTCATCTACACAATGTAAATTCAAGGTCATGATCAGATGAGAAAGATTGGACTTATACAGAAGAAGGTATTTTGGAAAAGAGAAAATCCAAGAATCAATGCATGGCAGAGTGCTTGATTCATGGTGAGTACTCAGTTGTTAGAGGGAATGACAGAATAAAGGATGGACATTCGATGACCTAAAATTGTTGCTTCCACATCTAACTTTCAGGTTCCATGAAGACCAGGGCATTGGGAAGCTCTTCCCTGCACCTTCCAGTCTACCCAGATTTTCTGTGTACCACTTCCCACAGAGAATAGGACCCTTAACACAGCCATGTGCAGAAGAAACAGCTTTGTAACTGGATCTGTTTCCTGTGGCTGCTGTAACAAATTACAACAACTTGGTGGTTTAAAAGAATAAAAATTTTTTTGCTCACAATCCTAGAAGCCAGGAGTCTGTAAACAGTTTCACTGAACTGAAGTAAAGTGTCAGCAGGGCCACAATCCTTCCAAAGGCTCTAGAGGAGAATCCATTCCTTTCCTCTCCCAGTTTCTGGTGGCTGTCAGCATCCCTGGGCTTGTGGTCACATCCCTCCAATCTCTGATTCTATGGTCACACTGCCTCTTTCTCTTCTGTGTATATGAAATCTCCCTCTGCCTTGTTCTTATAAAGACACTCATCACTGGATTTAGAGTCACCTGGATATTCCAGGATGATCTCCCTATCTCAAAATTTTTAACTTAATCACATCTGCAAATAATTTTTTTCCAAATAAAGTAACATTTACGAGTTCCAGGAATTAGATGTAGACATATGTTGCAGGGGGAAGGGGAGTCATTTTTCAGCCTACCACAGTTACATTCAGTGATGCTCACCCAGGACAGCTGACCTGGACAGTAATACTCCTGCCCCCACTGCTACCTAGGTATAAAGACAGATCTTTCTTATTTTATTATTCTACTTGAATGTAACTTTGGAAAATTACCTCGATTCTCCTTACCACTATTAATATAATTGTTGTTGTTGTTGTTGTTTGTTGTTGTTGTTATTTTGGAAGGAGAGAAGAAAGAGGAGAGAATGAAGAGGGGGCTCCTTCTTTTCTGCTGATGGAAGGACAAACTATTTCATTCTGGCTAAAATCACTGAAAGTCAGACCCATAGACAGACAGGAGGTCAGATGATCTGGATAAATTAAAACTAAAATAAAGTCTGTGAGCAGAGCATGGCAGGAGAGTCATAGTTCAAGGTAAGAGGTCCAAGTAGTTACTGGGCAAAACTAGAAATAAAATGATGATGAAGGCCCTGGGAACCAATTTTTTAGGGAATTTCAGTAGCTTTTTATGATGTGTCCAGTTTTTCATGGTCAATCTTTTTTTACATAAAGGAACCACAAATCTCAGGCCAGGCTTCTTCCCTCATGGGACAAGTGGCAAACTAAGAAGGCTAATATGGGGCATCCATGCACCCTTAGCCAGCCCCACCCATTCTGGGCCCAGCTCAGTGCCCTAACTGCCAGCCCCGAGGGGAATCCAGCAAGTTCTCCAGCAATTGCTTCTCAGGAAGCAGGGTGGAGGCAGAAGTGCCAGAGAAAGATGCCTTAGAGTCTGCCTTGACACCACCATATGTCCCTGTTAAGTGAGAACAGTAAGAAGAAAATCACAGATGAAACAAGAAAATCTTCAAAGCAGAGAGTTGCCCCAGATTTGTGGCCTTGCATTAAATGCACTGCATTTGCTGTGCAAGTTCCCATAATTGGCTAAGAAATCACACAGCTGGGGCTTTCACTCAGCCCGGGGAGATGGAAATGACTTGTAGTCCCTGCAAACAGAGGTTTTTCATGTCTCTCCCTAGGGTAACCTGAATATTTGCTGCCACACAGAGTGTATTACTGCCCCAATTTGTTCTTTTTACATTCCTCAGGAGATGGGAAGCCACTGGGAAACATTTCTCTCTTACAGATGCCATATGTCCTCCTACTGGCTTCTTTGAAAGACATCTTGCCCCTTTCTCTCGGCTGTTCCCTCTTCCCAGTTCCCAGTGCCAAGAGCCAAGAAGACTCACTGCATTTTTAACCTGGGTTACGGAAATAAGCTTCTCATTGACCTCCCTGCGCCATCCTCATCTCCAGTCCCTCTTGCACATCCTGAGATTACACGTCAGTTTCATCATGTTAGAGCCCTTCAGGGGACTCCCTCACTGCCAAATGCCACAGTTCTGTGGGTGGGGTTTCTACCAACCCTCAGCTTTAGTTCTAAGTGTCATCACATGAAAAACACTTAAGCTACTGAACTTTACAAACAATATATTCATTTTATAAATAGGACTAAATTCAAAGGTATCCTATCCGTATAACAAAGTTACTGTCATTGGCTAATCTTGATATGCTTTTTCAAGTTAGGAAAAACGGGTGGACCTTTTAGCCAGGAAGGTAGAGATTTCATATGACTCATGGCCACCTACTTGTACTCTTCATTTTGTGACAATCATGATTTACTGAAATGGTATGGATTTGATTTTACAGTGACTTCCACTTTTAGAGTTTTACTCACAGTTTATGCCATATTATTAAATTTCTGTCTGTTACCTCATCTTGTAAGACTGGCTTGATGAAATTTCACATAATTTAAAGTTTGTGACAGTATGTCTTAAAATATAGGAAATGAGAGGAATCAAAAGCCAATTCAGATAAAAGACTAATTTGCCAAAGCCACCTCAGTGAATGATCAGGAGGTTATATATCCCCATTAAGCTGCCAGTGACAGAGAAAATTCTGTCATTTTGAACATAAGCTTCAAACCCAAAGTCACAAGACCACAGTGCAGGTGTAGACACAACTGAGCTGCTTCTCCACATAGCAGTCTCAACATGGGGATTTATGGATTTTCCAATGGCTAAGAAATCTCCTCAACTACACTGAGGAAGTCAGATCATTTTTAATATAGAAAACAGCAGTGATCAGTGAGAGAATGAGCAGTTTATCTCTCTCTTCATTGCCCGTGCATAAGAATACTATGTGAAACATCCATAGCATCAACAGAGTCATTACTACTTCACATGCAAAGTGATGACAGAAGTTAGTTTTGCAATAACATGTACATATCAGTGATATAACAAATATCATTACCATATTGATACCAGTCAAAACTGGGGATATCTATAGGTTTTATTATCTGATAACATAAGATAACAGGACTTATTTATGCCTATTTTTTCATAGAATATTCTCATTTTTATAAAAGTAGAGTAGCCATCTAAGAAAAAAGGCCCCAAAACTCATTTTCTAAGACAAAATTTAATTGTGAAAGGATTTATAAGGAAAATAAATAGTGATGTTTTAAGAACTTAAAATGGTTTTGTTGTTGTTGTTCTGTTTGCATGCTTCTTAAAATTCTTTTATGAATACCAGAACAATAACAACAAAAAAAAGAGTATGGTATTACTTTCTTTATTTCCCTAAAAATGGGAGTTTTGTGTCTGTTGGGTAGACAGTGGTATTGGGAGGCAGTATTAAAATCTACAGATGCTTATGACACTGTGTTGTGCATACAAATATCAAATTTATAAATATCTCATCAAAAATGTCTCAATCACTCTTTTCAGTCTCATCATCCACATTCCCCAACTAGTACCATTTGATCCATCCAAATTGCTTTCCTCACTGCCCACAGAATAGACCTTCCTCCACGCCTCTCTGCATTTATGTCTGGCTCCCCTCTACCTAGAAACCCCTTCTTGGGCCTCTCCATCTTTTAATAGCAAGCTTGGTTCCCACCTCTTCATGAAGCCTCCTCTGGAGAAGTTCTGCCAACACCTATACTTCGACATGCATAAAGGGGAGGATATTTAAATTGCCAAGCCATTTCTAGAGAAATCTGACTCGGTAGGTCCCAGAGCCCAAGAGTCAGCATCTTAACATCCCAATGAGTCAGAAACAGGTACAGGTGGTCCACAATCATTTGAGTCACTGCAGTGACTTCCCTGCAGTGACCTTGACCTCTGGCTAACACTTCTAAACACTGATCTGGTTAAACTTCATTCCACCTAGATCTATGCTGTGTCCCTACCTGGACTGTCTTTCTTCCTCTGATTTTGCCGACACATGGAAAATGTACAATAAACCTAAGCTAAGGTTGATGATACTAAACATGATGTTGGTAGGCTTTCTGAATTATCACCAAATGCAGGACCCTCATATGCCACTACATTTGATAGAGATTTTCAGGCTCTGAAGCACCTCTTCCTCATGTAGCACTTCTCCCTTCCCTATAATCCAAGTATGGTTCATTCCATACTGCAGATCATCATAGCCATTCTGCGGGTTATATAGAAAAGACAGGCCGCTCTGCTGAAGAGGACTGAGGTGAGATTTACTGTAACCGCATTCTGGTGGCTGAAAGATAATGTCCAGTTGATTTCCCCAAAGGTAGAACACACACAAAAATAATAATAATAATAATAATAATAATAATAATAATAATAAATTAAACACACCAAACACATCCCTGACTGGAACGGTAATCAGGCTGGGATGGGAGACAGAGGCACGTCCCATCCCTGGAGGACCGGAGACTGTTAGAGCTGGAGGAAATGCAGCAATCCACCCATGTCCACACATGGCAGTCCCCTAGGGAAAAATGCGTGAGTGTCCTGACATCTTGGGCTGGCTCCTCTCTAGGTGCCCTGGACCCACTCCTACTTTTGAATTCTGAAAACTTGCTCCATCAATAACATCCTTATTTATTCCTTTTTAAAACTGAGTGTATTTTCTTCTAATCATAAAAATATACCTCTTTTTTAAAAAAATAGAAATTCACTGCTGAAATATAGAAAAAAGTAGAAAAGCACAAAGATAAAACATCCACAAGCCCACTGTCTGTGATGTTAGAATATGTCTTTTAAGTATTTATTCATGTATATATATTTATACGTTTTACAGAAACAATTTCTCTGAAAAGAGCCCTCCGTATGCTACCTACAAGAGACTCACTTCAGATTAAAAGACACACACAGACTAAAAGGAAGGGGATAGGAAAAGATATTGCCTTGATGGACTTAGAGGGTATTACGCTGAATGAAATAAGTCAGATAAAGACAAATATCACCTGATTTCACGTACATGTGGAATCTAAAGAACAAAATAAACAACAACAACAACAACAGAAATAAACTCATAGATACAGAGAATATTTTGAGGGCTACTAGATGGGAGGGGGTTGGGGGGTATAGCAAAAAAGGACAAATGAATTAAGAAGTACAAATGGATAGTTACAAAACAGATATGGAGATACAAAGTATAGCATATGGGAAATAGTTAATAATGTTGTAATAAATGTGTAAGGGGGAAGAGGGGTACTAGATTTAGTGGAATGATCACTTGAGCTCTAATCACTATGCTATACAACTAAAAGTAATATATTACTGTATGCCAACTATAATTGAAAAAACTCAATGAATTGTACAATGTAAATATGAGCAACTAATTGTCTATTTCAATAAAGCTAGGGAAAAAACATTTTTAAAAGGCTGTAAAACATGATCGTTTCAAATTTCAGCGATTTATCATGAATATTTTCTTACTGATATATGTCATTTTACAAATTGACTACTATTGACTACATAGTATTTCATTATGATTAACAATATGAGACTGGTTAAATTATTGATTAAATTATGGTTTATTTAACCAATCCCATACTATATTGTTGACCTTAACCTTGTTTCAAGTTTTTCTATATTCTAAAGAGCTTTTTTATTTATTTTTTGGCAACGTCTCTAAATATTTCTCTAGGATAAATTCCTTACAGTGACATTGCTGGGTTAAGACAGGTGACTTTTTAAAGGCCTTTGGCATACCTTATTTCTCGCCTTAATTTCCTCTCAGTCTCCCATAGGTACAGTCGGTTCTGCTATAATACTTTTTTGAAAGACTAATTTCTTGCAATGTGATTGATAATTAGAGTATATGATATATGTTTGAGCATAATGCAAATTTAACATTTGCCTATGCCTAATTTCCTTTACAAGAAACAAAATGCACACATGAAATCACAGCAAACACCTATCAGCTGCCTCACCACGTGCTATGAGCTGCATCTATCCACATCCAGTGTTACAACTTTCCTCAAATTTCAGACAACTCCCCTTCTACTTCACAATAACACAAAAGTGCCATCTTTCCCATACTCACTTCCACAAGCAAAACTTCAGGTTGTTTACCAGGTAAAGTATCATATTTACTACAGTTTTTATATATTTCTTAACCATCTAACATAAAACTATGCTACCATTTTTGTGAGGTTTCTGTCTTTAATATGACACTGACAAATTTTTTAATGTTACACTCATCACCCCATTTTCTCCTAAGCTCTGTGGTTTGTATTGCACAATTTTGAATAGCACAGTGATATTTAGGAACACATATGTCACATTAAAACAGAACTGACTGTACCTGAAACAACACAGCTGAAACAACCTTAATTTATAATCACCCCACAAACTTCTTTTTCCCATGTCATCTCAGAAAATTCTGTCGACATCCGCTGTTACCAAGTTAGAAGCCTGGTCACCAGTCTCTTTCACCATGACCAGCAACAGAAAGAACCGCTGCATGCTCACTACATAACAGGCAGAGTTCTGAGTACTATTCTCCTTGATTTGTCACCAAATCAATTCTATGTCCAAACGATTCCTTAGGTTCGTTTCCTGTTTTCCATTCCCACTTCCTCCATTCTGGCAGGCTCTTAATAACAATCATATGGACTACTAGAATAGCCATCTAACAGGTAACAAGTTCTCTGTCCTAAAGCTTTGCTTATGCTGCTTCCTCTGCATGCAATGACCTTCCTCCTTTTCCTACACAATGAATTTCTGCTAAATCTTGAAGCAGCAGCTCAAATGTAAGCACTTGGAGGAAACTGCCTTCCTGACTTCTCTGAGCAGTTGTTTATCTGGATGCACCATTTTTCCTCAAAACAATTTAAATTAAATATATTTCAAATATATAGCCAACTATTCTTTATATGGCTAATTTTTTAATTAGTTCTTCTTAATCATGTAAGTAACATTCATGAACTCTCATCCCTTTGTAAAGGCTAGGATTTTGACAAAACTCTACATCTAAACATGCAGACTCCATCTCTTGCCTCCCCTCCAACCCAGGGAGGGTAATCATCATCCTGAATTTCATGTTCATCCTTTCCTTGCTCTCCTTATTATTTTATTGCATCTGTATATATTCCTAAAAAGTATTTTTATTTTTTATTTTGCTGTTTTTAACACATATAAAAAGTAACTGTGCCATGAGTGATTATTTAGAATATTCTTTTCTTAATATTGTAATTTAAAGTTTATCCTCATTTTTTGTCACTATATTTCTTTCATCTATATGTCCATCATGTCAAGCTTATTAATTGGATAGTTTTGATCTTCTATCCTTTTTTGATATTTTTGTGTTCTTATCAAAATCAAGATAGATGAGATTAAAATCTCCCATGATGATGATGTATTTGTCAACTTCTCCCTGAACTTTGATCAATTTTTACATCAAATTCTTTGAGATAATTGTGTTATATATATAAATTGTTATATCACTTGATGAATTAATTCTTTTATGATTAGAAGTGACCTCTTTCCCTGATAAATTTCTCTGGATTTTTTTATACTATTTATATTATAATTTTATATTATATATTTATATTATATATTTATATAATAAAATCTGTTATTGTTTAAAGTCTGATATTAATATTACTATATAGCATTCTTTGGTTAGCCTTTAATATGTCTTTTTTAAATTTTATTTCTTTACTTTCGACCTATGTTTGCTATTGTGCTTTAGGTGTAGCTCTTGTAAAAACATAAAGCTGGATTTTTTAAATCCAATCTATTCATCTTTATCTTTAATCTGACAAGCTTAGTATATTTATACTAATTGTGGTTATACATTTGGATCTATTCCTACCATCTTAATTTAGTATTTCTTTTCTCTTCTTTTACTATATTTCTTTTTAATTCTATCTTACTTGCTGTTTTGAATTTTAATATATCATTTTAAAAATGAGCACATTTTCATTCTATTTGTTGCTGTCTCCATTCACTTATCATATGACATTACCTAGACTTTAATTCTAAGCTACTAAAGACATATTTTAGTTCTCTCATTCTCTTTCTATTTTTAAAAAATACTTGATAATACTCAATGGTTCCTGCATTCAGGATTCTGCTGAAAAGTCTCTTATACTAACTCCTTGTATGTGATCTCTTCCTCGATGAAAACGTTAAGAATTTTTCTTTGTCTTTGATATTCTTAAACATCACCATAATATTCTTTGGTGCAGTCTTTTTCTTACTTCTTCTTTGGCATTCCATACACCCTTTTAATATGAGATTTTTACTCTTTTTTTAATTGAAAGTTTTACTGAGATAACTATAGATACAGTTGTAAAAATTAATACAGAGAGAAACTGTACACTTGCACAGTTTCCCCCAATAGTAGTATTTTACATACAGAAGATTTCTGCTTGGTTAGTTATGTTACTGCTTGTTCTCATTTTATAATTTTAATTATTTCCTTGATCTTTTTAGGTGAATTTAGGATTCTTGGTCATCTGGTTTACTCATTTTTCTAAAATATATGCTTCTGATAGAATTTCCAATTCTTTTTCTTATCTTTTTTTTTTCAATAGTCACATCTTGTTATGTAAGCCTGACCCTGGGTTTATCAGCTACTCTGCCAAGCTTTCAACAGAGGAGAAAGCCCATCTCTGTCTGTGTCAGCCTAAAGAAGCTTGGTGATGGGAAGAGGAGGTGTAGAGCCTCTGGCACAAAACCACCCTGTCAACCCTCCACACCCCACAAAACCACTGCTTATGAATGGGCTTTCACTCTTACCCCTCAGTAACAGTATTAGGAAGAAACATTCTTCAAGTTGTAGTTCACTAGTGCTAGGACTAGATGAGAGGATGGGTAAGCAACTGCCCTACTAATGAGCTCTCACTGGTTTTTCTCCGCTTCTCACAAGCATGGGACTTCTGCTGGGTCCTCACTTACTCCTCAGGATACCTAGACCAAAGGTCTGAGCCACTGCAGATGTGTTGACAGCACAGCTAGCCCCAGAGTAATAGGGTGGGGAAAAGCACAGAGTTTCCACACTGGGGAAGCTGAAGCTGCCTGATGCCACCCAGAGAGTTTTAAGCGTAATGGAAATGTGGAGATGGGAATTCTTGTATGGCTACTCTATGAGCCATTGATTTAAAAAGATGAATAAAATGCAGTTAGACTCTTCATAAATAATAAAACTCTTTGGGCAAGTGAACCTAACTCCCCAGAACAGGCAACCCTCAATTACATGAGGGTGCCAGATGGAAGGCAAGGAGGTGAAAACTTAAGAAATCTCAGGTTTCTGTAAGAGCCCACTGGAAACAGAAGAAATGGCAACAAATCTTAGGAAAATAACATTATCTAATTTACTTGCTTCTTCCTCCTCAACACTCACATCCTTAAGTGACTGTACTGGGCTTAGCCACAAAAATAGGCAGACTAGTGTCAAATGCAAGGAAAAGGCCACAGTCTGTTTTCCAAATTGTGGACATAAACATATCTAGCTGTTCTCCTGCCCATTTCTGATTAGAACTCTGGAAAACTCTGGATTGTTTCTACAAACAATCTCACCTTCCAGAATGCTTTTCTGGACCTCTTAAATAAAATCCGGTCATCTTCCAAAAACACTCAGTAATAATAGTTAATAATAATTTTTAAATTGGTAATAAGAATTATGGAAAGTCTGTATTGAGGAAGGCACTATGTTAAACATTCATATGGATAAATTTCTCACAATAATTGCATTAATTAGACACTATTATTATCTCCATTTTACAAATGAGGAATAAAGCTTAGGAGGATAAGTAACTTGCCAAAGATCACATAGTCAGTAAGGAATAGAGCTGGGCTTCTAATCCATGCAGGCCAACTGTAAAGTATGACCTCTGAAAGTTCTTCTATCTTTCTTGAAAGCCCAAAGCAAAAGTGGACAGGGTACATGTTTTACTGCTTGTATATGTTCAATATAGTCTTAGACCTGTGATCTTTTTTTCTCTAATGAGATTATTAGACTCATAGAAAACAGAGAATGAGCTAGTAACATTTGTTTGTCCTCCCTGGAGTAACAGGCAAATAGTAACTGTTGAATGCATATTTGTTGAAATCGAGTCAAATAAAATCGAAGTTAGTGAAATTTCAGTGTGCTGAGGATAATATAAATTCACACTTAGATCAGTAAAATTTTAGCATAAATTGATAAACTGTTTGCTAGTTAACACTCATGTCTATGAAATGTCATGTAGCATTACAATTATTAATTCTTCCCATCCATGATCTCCACTGTAAGACAAACACCTTTATTTGATAGTCCAAATGATAATTAGTATTCACATTTTAGAATGCCAGGGCTCAGAGATGTGATCAGCCAAATTCATGCCTCTAATGATTAATTTCTAGTATGAGGGTAATGGATGCTACAGAGATTTGAAGCACGAGAGAGTTGAATTCAGACCCATAGATGGCCATCTATGTTCTCAGTACCCTTAAAAAAGAGACCTAAACTTTTGAGTTGTTTTTACATCTGTAAGATGAATTGAGTTTCCACATTTGTAAGACAGTGATAACATCTCCTTTTTGATAGGGTTTTTATAAAGAAATAGGATACTACTTGGAAAGCAACTTACACTGTCTGTCACCTAATAGGCCCTCAATATATAGTCACTATTATGATAAGGATGTAGTAAGT
This sequence comes from Eidolon dupreanum, assembly GCA_028627145.1. NCBI lineage: Eukaryota > Metazoa > Chordata > Mammalia > Chiroptera > Pteropodidae > Eidolon > Eidolon dupreanum. The sequence continues at coordinate 15,240,204 of CM053515.1, read as the reverse complement.
GTAGTGGATAAGAATATAAGCTTGGGAATCAGAGAGACCTAGATTTAAATCCCAGCTCTACTATTTACAAGCTATTTGAACTTAGGAAATGTATATAAGTTCTCTAAACTTCAATTTCTTCACTTAAAACTGAGATAAAAGATTTCAGAGCCTTATGACAATAAAGTAGTATCTACTAGATTAGCTTTCCTGTCAAATATAACTATAAGAGCCACACAAAATATGTAAAAAAAAATTTTTTTTTACGCCGTTGTAAAACAATCAATGCAGGCAGGACATGAGGTGTTAAGATTTGGAAGAGATTCTAGAAAGGGACTATGCATTCCAACTTTTTTCTCTGAGAGCATTTTCCAAATTGTAGTGTAGGTCATAGAGCCCAAGAACAAAATGGCAGCCTGGCTGGGCCGAAAAGAACAAAGTCAGCATTCAGGATTGACAAAGCAGCTGGGACTTGAAGACAAAAACCCAGAGAAAATAGAACCTGGTCACTGGGCACAAATCCCTCTTAAATCATTGATCACTTCCTAAGATGTAGTATGCTGAGAAAAACTCCAAGACAGCCAGTCGAAAAAAAAGCAACTGGAAGCCTAAAAATCTGAGCGAATATTTCAGCCATCACATAAGCTAAAAAGATGCAGTCTGAAGTTCAAGTCCAATTGAGGTGAACAGACTATGTAAAAATCCTAAGGTACCATAGGGCCATACCCTTGAAATAAGAGCCACACACCCTAGGAGTAAAAGCAAAATTGAACTAGGCCAGTCATAAAAAAGCCTGTGACAAGATCAAGTTGATTTACCTGTGCTTTACTTGCTTGCTAGGAGAAAATTTAACCTCTTTGGAGCAACAGAACTTCACCCAGAACATCTACAACTTTTTATACACAACATACATCATTCAAAACAAAAAAAAACAAAAACAAAAAATAAAACAAAACAAAAGAACACTGACAAATCATGTTTTTAAAAAACAGCACCGAAGAACTTAAAATCAAAAAAAAGGGGTCAATGGAAACAGATCCACAGGTGATTTAGGTAGTAAAGGTATCAAATAAGAACTATAAAGTAGCCATGATAAATATGTTCAAAATAATAAGTAAAAATATAGATATTTACCAAATACCTGGAGTCTATTTTAAAAACCAAATGAAATTTTTAAAACTGACAAATACCATAACTAATATTAAGAATGTAAAATGTAGGTTTAATAGAAGATTAGAATAGGGAATATAGAGCATAAGCGGGTTCTTTCATGGGTTTAAAAAATATATGTAGACTTCCTGGCTTCCATAACTAAAATAAAATATATGTAGACTTAAAATATATAACGATAACAGCAAAATGTTGTAAGGTCTTTGTATCATTTGGGAAATGGTAAAAGTACTAATCTAAGATAATCTGTAATAATTCCAGTAAGAGTAAAGTAATTTCTTGGGAAACCACTAAAGGAACAATAAAACAATGTCTAATTAAAAAGCTAACAGAAAATAAAAAAGTAATAAAATGATTGATCAAAAAAAGGAACAAAGAAAAGATAAATCAAATAGAAAACAAATAGCAAGATAGTAATTAAACCCAACTAACTCAGTAATTAAATGTAAATTGACTAAATATTCCAATTAAGAGACACTGATTGTCAGACTGGATAAAAAAGCAAAATCTAATTATATACTGTTTACAAGACATACTCTTTATGTGTAAGGACACAAGAGATTTACTGTAGAGGGTGTATAAAATGTATCTTCAAAAGAGATAAAGCAAAAGCTAACAAACTGAAAGATAAAAACCCACAATCATAGTTGGAAATTAGAGCACTTCTTTCTCAACTGATAAAATAAGCTGATAAAAAATTAATAATATAGGCATCAACAACATAATAGTCATAATTAATATATGTAGAATACTGTGTCCAACAACTGCAAAAAACACATTCTTTTCAAATGCATGTAGACAATTTACCACAACAGACTCGATAAACTATGAAAATGATGCCTCTAAGGCCCAGCACGTCTACTCCCATGACCACATCCACTCCCGTGGTTTAAACAAACAGACTTTGCACCCAGACTTTGGTGTCTTCAAAGCTCCCTCTTCTCTGGTTTATGATGACAGGCTCTCAGCTGGCTTTTCTGTGTCCTTTTTCAATTCAATCCACTTTCCACACAGCCGATCCTAGTACAGCCAGGCCTAACTACTGACTGGAAGACTTACTGATAACGCAGACGATTAACACATATTTTGTATGTTATATGTATTATATACTGTATTCCTACACTAAAGCAACCTGGCGAAAAGAAAACATTATTATGAAAACCATAAAAAGAGAAAATACATGTATAGCACTGTACATATGTATTTTTAAAAATCCACACATAAGTGGACTCTTGCAGTTCAAACCTGTGTTGTTCACAGGACAATTGTACATATGAAAAATAATAGTTGGGAGATTATTTTAAACACATTATTTTTTAAAGAGAGTCAAGAACCACTAAAACAACAGAAGAGATAATGAAGACAAGTGGTATGGGACCCTGGGCAGATGGTATAAACCGAAGGAACCAAGAACACAGAGTGCTCAGAATTAGTAGCAGTGAGGTGTTAAGGAGATAATTAACACTTATATTCTGAATAGCAGCTGAATATAAATGAGAACAGATGGGGCTCAATAGCTATGAAAAGACCTAGGGCAGTACAAAGATGAAAGGAAAGATAAACAAGCAAATATTTAGAGAAAAGATACTTTATAATTAGTAACACTATGATCCATTTGTAGCGGGGGTTTTATTTTCTTTAACCCCTGGCTCCAACTCAGTCACTCCAAGACCAATAACAAGAAGGTACCTCATGCCTGGTATATATGGTTTCTTAACACCTAACATGTTACATGCTTACTGTATGCCAAAAACTGGATATACAGATTATCTCATTTAATCCTCTTTGAGATAGATACCATTATTAGCCCTATTATACAGGCTGCTGAAGCTCAGAGTGGCTAGGACCTTATTCAAATTTAGATGAGTAGGAAAATATTAAGTTAAAATTTGAACTGTTCCAAAGCCAGAATCCTCCTGCCTACCACTACACTATCATGGCAGCCAACAAACATTTATAATACACGTCATTGTACACATTACCTAGTTTTATGTGTTCTGCTGTCAAAATAAATGCTTTAAAATTTAAACATAAGGTAATATATAGAGTGCTATAAATACCTTCCTACTTTTTGTTACCCATGAAATCTAAGTACTGTGGGTCAGATAAATGCAGTTGTTGAATGGGTATCCTTGAAGGAAGGCAAGTTAGAGACTCTCAGAGGACAGAAGAAAGAGGGAAAACCCGGGGCTTGGAGCTCTGGACAGATGGTAAGTTAGATAAACATGTTTTCAGGGTTCAGAGTTAGCGAGCCCCATTGAGAGATCACCTATCGATAGACATGATGAGAATTGCCTAGAAGGGATTTGAAGACCTCAGTCTACAACTCACACCCTGTTTATTGATGATCATAAGTTAAGGAGTAAATTGAACCAGATTGAGTAAAGCTAAAATTAAAGAGTACCTATCTTTTCAGGAAAGCAGCTAAAGAAACACTGAGGATGGATGGGGTAGACAGACACATCATGAACCTCTTCTCTGCCTCCTTGCAGTTGCTTCCAGGCAGCTTCTTTCCAAGGAGACAGATTTTGAATGTGCTCTTGATGTAATGCAAACTACTCAGAGAAAAAGAGAATGAGGCACTTTGTGGCCACACCAAGCTCAGAAGGAACCCTATCTTTTTATTTCTACTGAATTAATTGGCTGCTTCTTCAAATACCACCACCACCCCACCCCACTCCCACCCTGGAGGACAGCACCGGGGAGGAAAGCCTGGCCAGAGAAGCCTCCATATTCCTACTGTCACTACTCTCAAAGGCACTTTGGATGACTCACAGCACTGCCACGTCCCCTGGCTCCACAAAGAAGGTGCTTGGAACAGTATTGACTATAATTGCCACTGAAAGCTACTTGTAGACGGAGCTTGTTTTTGGCTGCGACACACAGAGAAGGAACAGGGCGGAGAAAAACTTCATTTGTAGGGAAATAAAAAGGTGGCATCAGGACCCTGTGAGCCAGCTGGCTTTTAAACAATTAAGCTCACTTGGGAAAACAAAAGTTACAGCTCCTTATGCTTTCTACCATTACAGTTCTTGCTGGGGTTTTCTGGGTGACCGTTTGGCACTGGATTTGGCTCTAATGTATAGAAATGTTTGAAGACATATTGTGCCATGTAGGAAGTTTTGTGATCAAGAAGCCTCTAGAACTGTGTGGGAACAAATGGACAATCTTATCCACCTTACTGGATTACAACTCGAAGGTACAAAGACAGGGTGTATACTTCCACTAAGTATATATGTATACCAACCACTGTGCCTGACACAGTAGGTAATGAGTAAATGAATGAATGAATGAATGAATGAGTAAATAAGTGAATAAATACTTTCTAAAAATACCTTAGGACCTTTTGAGCCACGCTTCTCTTGCTCAGGCCCGCTTCCATGTCTGGAAGTGTACTTTCCATTCTAATAAAGCTTTTCTTTTCTGCTGTAAAAAAAAAATAATAATTAAAAAAATAACCTTAGAATCTCAAGATGGAAAACATAACCTGAGAAAACAAATACTCCAGCCTCTATAAAATCAGAAACCTCCTTTAACAACATTCTTATTAGAATACATCTGTCAATCAATTCACTATTCTTCTACCTCATGCTAGGAAATCTATTTCATTTTCAAATGCCTGTGCTTTTTTGTTCACCCTTACCCTGAACAAGAATCTTTCCTCCTGAAAATTAGAGCCAATGGCTCTCATTCTACTATCTGAGATCCAAAAAGAATAAGTCAGGCCATTTTAATAAGACAGTACTTCAGATATCAAACTTAGTCTTGGCTCTGCTTCAAGTTCAATATCCCTAGTTCCTTTAACAATATTCAATATTGTTTCAAGTTCCCTGACCATCCAATTTCCAACATTCCTCAAAGCGTGACTTAAGGAATATTTGTCTCCAAGTGTCACTCAACCAGTATAGAATGGAGCAGAACTATCTGATTTTTGGTTTGAATAGCCTATTGATATAATTCCAGCCCAAAATGAAATAAGCATTTAATCAGCAGAAGGGACTTCTTAGAAAATACTTGTGAATGAGCCCTCAATTTCTGAAATACGTATTTATTCCTTCAGAAGGCATTTACTGAGGATCTCACACATGCCAAGATGAGCCAGGTGGTGAGTACATAGAAGTCTTATAGTGTGCAATGGGATGCCATAGAAGGTTTAAGAAAAAGGAAAAAAATATGAAAATAATTCCATCATTCTCCAATTTCTTTCCCACCAAAATGACCAAAGCACCTAGGTTCTTCTTGGTTGTCTCATTAATACCCTAGGCCAAGAAGGCTCATGTAGAGTGGGCTAGTGGAAAGAGCACAAGTCTGGATATGAGAACTTAATTCTAGTCTTGGCTCTGCCACTAACACATTTTGTGACTTTAGCTTTGTCTATTTCCTATCAACTTATCTGTTCATAAAAAAAGAAATAAGTAGTTCTGGGTCTCTAAAACCTCTTTCTGGTACCTTGTATTCACAGAGTTGCCAGGTCTTTAAGCACTTCCAAGTGAAAAATAAAATCTCTCCCAGGAATAGGATGCTCCCACTCTCATTGTTATAGTTGATTCCTTCTCTCCCTTCTCACTGTTTTAGTGTGTCCAGGCTGCAAAAATACCACATACTGGGTAGATTCAACCAGAAACATTTATCACTCACAGTTCTGGGGCTGAGAAGTGCAAGATTGAGATGCCAACAGAATGATTGTCTGGTGAGGGTCTGCTTCCTAGTTTATCTTCTCTCTATGTCCTTATATGATGGAAGGCAAAGGGAGCTCTTTGGGTGTCTCCTTTATAAAATTTCCACCATTATGACCTAATCACATACCAAAGCCCTGACCTCCTAATACCAGCACATTGATGATTAGTATTTCAACAATAAATTGTGAGGGGACAAAACAGTCAGTGTATGGTACCCACACAGATATCTCTCATATTTTTCAGAGCTGAAACCATAGAGAGAGGACCCCCTTTTCTTAACCCACAGTGTCCAATTCATCACTAAGTCCTGGCGTTTCTGACTACAAACACATAGCTGAAATCCAATCTCTCAACTAAAACCTAAGTCCTATGATAGCTCCTTACTGCCCCTGCCGCTATCCCCTTTTTGCTCTGAAATCTATTCTCCACACATAACCAGAGCACTCTTTATATATAAAGTTAAATCATGTCTCCAAACCCCATTAGAATCCTCCAGTGACCTTCTGCTACAGCTAGAATAAAATCCAAACTCTTTTTCTTCATTTGTAAGGCCTTTCAGAGCTGGCTCTGCCTCCCTCTCCATCACTATCTTTCACCATTCTCTCCCTTGCGCCCTAAACTTCTGCCTCAATGGGCTCTTTCTGTCCATCCAACACACCTACTTCTTCCCACCCTAATGTCTTTGCACTTCCTGTTCTCTACTAAGAATGGTTCCCCCAGTCCTTTGCACAACACACTTTCTATTCTTTTAGATTTAGGCTGAAATATCACCTCCTCAAGAAGCCTTCCCTGACCACTCCATCTACAGAAAAAACAATCCATTCCAAACTCCCTACCTCCCACAAACACACACACAAAGTTCTCATGATCATTTCTCCTCACTTATTTCTATGCAAGCCCTTGTTACCCTGTAATTATCTTGCTGGTTTATTTGTTTGTCATCTGTCTGCTCTAGCAGTGAAAGTTCTCGAGAGTAGGAATCTGGTCTGTCACTCTATTCCCAGTGCTTTGAAGAGTATCTGCCTGGAGAATACTAGACACTTAATAAATATTTGTTGAATGAAGAGTGAATAAGTGAAAGAATGAATAAATTCTTCCCTGCCACTCTCAAAGGAAAGGATGGAAATGGAGAAATGGAAAACATTAAAGAGGACCGTGATGATGAGACTTTAGGAAAATATGACAAGGAGGCATGATCAGCCCTTGAAGTTGTACTAAACATTAAGAAAAGAAAAGCGTTGAATGTTTAATAGCCAGAAGTATCCAACCAAGAAAGGGGCTGCTTTGTGAGTGAGTCACTCCCTTAGCATGTGCAGAAGGAGCTGCACAGCCACCGCCAGGGCTATTGCAAAGGGGATTTACGCATCCTAAGGGAGACTACACTGGATGTCTAAACGATGAGCTCATGGCTGGAGTGGCCCCAGGCCAGCGAGCATGGGAGCACTAAAACCCTGGTGAGGTGCTTCCTCCTCCAATAAATACACGGACATACGTTCAATTAGTTTCTCTGCTCCAGAAGAACTGTCGCTTAGCGCCCTCAGCAATGAGATCTTGCTAATTGAAAACACTTCCCTCTATCTGCCTGAGAGAATTGGACTAAACTAGGCTACTGAAATGTAGTACATGGGGCAGGAGGGAGCCTAACTGGGCCAGGGGAGACACAGTAGAGCAGGAGCACAAATGTCTAGTCTGGGGCTGGGGGAGGGGACAAGGGATTTGTTTCATTTCAGCCACTATTTCAGAGAGTCTGGAACTCCAGGTCTTTGGAGAAAGTATTTTACTAGAAAATTAGTCTTCCCAAGTTAGAGGTAATCTTTTTTCACCCTTCACCTTGGAATGATTAATTCCAGTGCAAGAGCAATTATAAAAATAGGACCGCTCCACCTCTTTATAAGGATATCAAATTTTGACCTGTCTTGCTTCTACAAGCGGCATGCATTGGTATGTGAGCTATGAATGGTAATTTTAAGGCCAGGTAAGAGGAGCGCGCACCAGACTTCAAGGCAACAGCAGCAGCAGAGGCAGAAAACAGTAGCAACAGAAGCAGCTATTATTGATTAATCAACCTGTGCCAGGCTCTATGAGAGCATTGCCTCCTTTCATATTCCTGATAATTTCATGAAGAGGAACCATTATGATCCCATTTTACAGATGCCAAAATGGAGGTCCTTGAGTAAAGAGGCTTGCCCAGGATCACAAAGCTAGTATGACAGAGCAGGGTGGGCCGCTGGTCGGCCTCCTTAACCTGTGCTGTCAGCCCTGGACCTAACTGGGAGAGGCCAATCAGGCATCCTCCAGGGCCTGCTGGGGTTACTGCTCCTTCCAAGACTTAGCTCTTCCCCTAAACTGGTATCAGGCTTTTGGGAGAAAAAAATCCAAAGTCCAGAATACAAGTACTGATTCTTTGATGGAAAAATAAATCTTTAAAAATAATGTCTTCTGGTGGCTGTATGATCATTTTTCCCCCTTAATTTCTTCCCAACTGTGATGGTTATTTTTACGTAACCTTGGCTAAGCTGCAAAGCCAATAGTTGGTTAAACACTATTCTGGACATTTCTGTGAGGGTGTTTATAAATTATATTTATATTTAAATTGGTGAATTTAAGCAGATTGATTCCATAATGGGGGTGGGCCTCATCCAATCACTCGAAGGCCTGAATAGAACAAAAGGCTGACCTCCCCAGAGCAAGAGGGAATTCTATGGGCAGATTGCCTTGGGATTTTATCTGTGTTATAGACTGAATGTTTGTGTCCCTCCTCACAAATTCATATCTTGAAACTCTACCCCTCAATATGATGGTATTAGAAGATGGAGCCTTTGGGAGGTGATAAGGATTAGAGGAGATTAAGAGGGTGGAGCCCCCATGAATGGGATTAGTGCCCTTATAAGAAGACAGAGCTTGCTTCTTCTTTCTGCTGTCATGTGAGGATGCTATGAGAAGTCAGCAGTCTGCAACCCAGAAGAAGGCTCTCACTGGAACTTAAACCATTTTGGCACCCTGATCTTGGACTTCCAGCCTCCAAAACTGTGAGAAATAAATTTCTGTTGTTAATAAGTCACCCTGTCTTTGGCATTCTGTTATAGCTGCCTGAACTAAGACAGTCTGCCACATTGGCTCTTCCTGGTTTTCCAGCAGACAGCCTTTAGACAAGGATGGAATTGTAACTCTTTCCTGAGTCTCCAGCTTGCCAGCCTCTGCCATCAAGATTGGACTTTCCAAGCCTCCAAATTCATGTGAACAAATTCCTTTATCTCTCTCTCTCTTTCTCTCTCTCAGAGAGAGAGACATATATACCCACACACAAACAATGTATGTGTGTGTGTGTGTGTGTGTGTGTGTGTGTGTGTGTGTGTGTGTATAAAATATATATAATTGGTTCCTTTTCACTGGAAGTCCCTAATATACAAACCTAACTTTCTGATTGCAGAAGAATTCTCAAGTTTTATCCAGCAAGTTTTCAACACGTTCAATCATTTATTCACTCGTGCCACACTTTGAGTACCAAGATTATAGGGACAAGAGCAAAGACAACATCTGAGTGTGCCCAGGAATTTTCTTAATCTACTACAAAGGCACATAGTTTCTCTTTTAATAAAATAAAATCCAATTTATTTTCCAGTTCAATCCCTTGTCTTGGAGACATTAGCTGTAATGGGCCACTCACCCTAAGCCCTAACATCTCTGCCACATTGCTCTCCAACCCTACCCCCTGTTTCCACTTAAAAAGAGAACAGCATTTGGCAATACATAAGGAGAAAAACACAATTAAACCCCAAAGAAAAAAAACCACAGTCCTTCCATTTCAATTAGAATTGGCGGCTGTTGGAAATGGGCAAATTTAGAGCTGTAATACCAGTGGAAACAGTGAATTCTCAATTGTGATCAAAGGCTTCATTTAGCAGGCTGAAAGCAAGCATGGGCTTAATTGAACAAGAGAGAGATTGCCTCTAAAGTATGCAGGCATAATCAAATAGCCTTGAAAAATATAATGCATCAGATGGAGAGGAATTAGCCCTGGGCTTCAAATGCCCTCGCCTAGCTTACAGATTTCCCACCACCAGTGAGAAGAGACCTCAGAGGTCACCTGGCCCCACTCCCCATCTGATGTGGGAATTCACTTTAGACCAGGGCTTTCAAAATCTCTGGCTATAATGCACAGAAATACATTTACATACAAGTCAGTGTAGACACACAGTAGTATAAGCTTTACAAACTAATATGTATCATATTCATGTGTGACGTACCCCAATATATACTCTCTTTTTTTCATGTTTTTAAATACTGTCAAAAACCAAAAAGTTAATTTCAAGAACCACTAAAGCATCATGACCCACAATTTGAAAAATAGGGCTCTAGGGCATCCTGCTTAAGTAGCCAATCAACCTTTTATCTAACAATCTCACTATCTTCTAAGCTCTGAGGACACAGCATTGAACCCGGACAGGTGGAGGAGACAGGTATTAAATAAATCATCACACAAATACATATTTAATACTACAAATTGAGGCAAATGTAAAAAAGAAAGAACAAAGAATGCAATGAGAGACCATAATGGGCCACCTACTTTGGACCAGGAAGATATCGGAGATGGATGAGGCAAAGCCACTCTTGGAAGAACTTTAAATTGGGACTAAAGGATGAATAATGTGTAGCCAGGCAAAGGGTGGGTGTCTACCTAAACATTTCTTGTACTGAGAAATGCAGGGTTATTTATTGCAACCTCAAGTAGTAATAACCGCAGCATCTGCCCTAGTCGGGTTCATCAGCTTTCACCATTTGTCAGACTCTGGGCCAAGAACTTCATAATGTTACCAGGGCTTAACAGAATCCAACTGCCTGGGTTTGAATGCCAGGTCCACCTCTTACAAGCTGGTGATTTGGGGCAAGTTAGTTCAGTTTCTTTATCTATAGAAAATGGATTATTCATGGTACCTCCCTCATCATGTTGGTACTAGAACTGAGTTGACACAAATGGAGGGGCTTAGGGAAATGCCTGGTGCATGGTAAGTACAAAATAAATTGCTAAATAAAAGGATATGGACTCAAAAATCCTTAATAACTTGCTTTAGGCAAGCACCACCTGGCTATTGGCACATGAAAAGAAACCCATTTGCCATCCTGAACTAGATGAATTCCAAGAGGGTTAATTTTGTTTTCCATGCTAATATTCTAAATGTAGTGGTACAGAGAGCTGAAGTCCTCAACTCCACAGGGCCCTGCTGACAAAGGAGATGAGCCATAGAACCAGCCTGACTCCCTGCCCCTTAACTGCCATCCCTGGGCCTGCATTCACCACCACTCTCTCCTGGCTGATGAATTTTCCAGTTCAGCACCAAGGATAGAGTTGATTTCTCTGGGGAATTATAATAACAGAATTATAGTATGTTTACTTGATGCAGAAAACCTCTGGCAAGATAGTAAATGAGGGGGCTCATAATGTTGAAAAATCTTCAAGCTTTTAAGAGGCCTAAAAAGATCCAAAATGCCAGGTTCAAGTCACATCAATAATTAAAATTAAATTATTGTGCTGAACTGTAAGTCATCTCCAATATAACATTTTTTAAACAGTTCTCCAAAGATAAACTCGATCTTGGCTTCAGGGAGGCATCTATCATAAACCCACAGTATCTGAGACAGAAAAGCAAGCTGTTCCCATGGTGTGCTGCATCAAATTCACCAGGACGGGCAAGAACAGGAGGCATGCCTGGGCATTCCAAAACAACCGTTGCTAGGAAGAGATGAAAAAAAAAAAATGAGAGGCAGCCCTAATATTTGTAGGACTCATTGTGGTTTACTTTTCACATTCATCTCTTCCCTTTGTCCTCTCCATATCTCTGCAAAGTAGGCAGGGCAGGGATTTTCAGCCCCATTGCACAGATGAGAAAACTGAGGCTTAGAGTGGCAAAGCAGGTGTGGTCATGACACCTGGTCAGTAAGTGGCATAGATGGGGTGAAAATTCAGCTTTCCTGGTGTAGAGAAAAGATGAAGAGAATGCAAAGCAGTAGGGGAAAAGAGAAATGACATGCCTTTCAAACAGCAGAAAAATAATAAAGTTTAAAAGAAAAAAAATGTTTGAAATAACTTGAAGTAAATTCATACAAAAAAAGAGTGGCTGTTAAAATTATGAATGATCCTATTCACTCATCAAAGATGCTGATGGTATTGTTACACTGTAATTGACACAAAAATAACTACCAATAGCCAACAATTTACCATGGGCTAAAGATTTGTCTAAATACTCTACATGAATGATAATCTCCATTTAATCCTCACAATAACTTTACAAAGTAGAAACTATCATTTCACAGTTGAGAAACTCGAGTTCAGAGAAGTAGATTATTCGCTGAAGCTCACACAGCTAGTAGGAAGTAAACACCAGACTTGACCTTGGTCTGATTGCCAAGTCCAATACCTTAATCGCTTCAACATGTTGCCTCCATAGACACCAATGGAAAAAGGTAAGCATTAATTGGACCAGACTGTAGGAAATAAATGAATCTATATCAGCCAAAGATTAAACTGAATACTACACAGTTCCTGTGTACCCCTTTATTTGGCTAATGAAATTGTAACTTCTATTATGCACTTGACAAACATTTATTAAGCTCCCATTATGTGTCAATCACTGTGCTTAACACTGGGAATATATTAGTGAATAAATAAATAAAAATCTCTGTTCTCATTAAATGCCCTTTAGGTGCAGGGAAGGACAAAAAGAAAACAAAGTAAGTAATACAAATATTATATTCACTGGTAGTGCTGCGGAGAAAAATCAAAGCAAGAAAGGAGGTTGAGGAGGAGATGCACTTTTTAAAAGAATGTCCAGTGAAGGCTTCACTGAGAAAGAAGTTGATCTTCTGGTAAAATCCTGAAGCAAGTGGTTCAGTGGGCCATATAGATGTCTAGAGAGAGAATACTTCAGGTATCATGGACAGCACGTGCAAAGGTCCTGAAGTGAGAACAACAAGAAGGAAAGGTGGCTCAAGTGAAGAGTGATAGGAGATGAGGTCAGAGGCCACAGGGCAAGGTCATGTGGAGCCTTATCAGCCACTATTAGGACTTGGGCTTTGAGCGAGATGGGGGTCTTGAGGGTTTAACAAGGAGTGTCAAGATCTAACATTCAATTCACATTTATAGGATAACTCTGGCAGCCATTTAGACAGCAGACTCACTGGGCCAGTGTAGAAGCAGGGAGGCCAGTTAGTTGGTGAGAGATGATGGTGGCTTGTTACTAATAATTATGATGTTACATGGTCCTTTACTTTTTACCAATGTCTTCACATAAAATATTTCACTTAATATTCATCAAAAAAAAAACCTTAAGTAAGATTTATTGTTGCATTTTAGATAAAGAAACTGAGGCTTTGGCTTGTCTAAGTGGCTCATTAAGTGGCTTATTTAAAGTCCCCCAGCCAGCTAGTGGCTAAGCTGTATCTTAAATCCAGGGTGATTTTCTTCCTTGTCCAGCACTCGAATCCCCTCCCTAGCAACAGCCTTGCCTCTTCAATTTCCACAGTATCAAACAATACCCATTTGACGATCATGGCCATATGGCCTAACTACAGATGACATCGATATGTATCTGGTAACCCAGATCCAAGGCAACACAGGAAACAGAATACAACAAAAGGAAAAGCCATAGAGATCCCTCCTCATAGCAGCAAAAGCCTTTTGAGTGACAGAACAAGGGAGGGCAGGGGACCTTAGGATGTAAATTGAATGTTTATTCAGCATGTATATGTGCCCAGAACAATATTAGATGCCAAGGAGGGAAAAGGAAGAAATAAAATTCTCTGTTGTCAAGGAGATTATAATGCAGTGGGGAAGGAAGACATGCACTGTGGGTAGGAAAGACAATGCAACTAAAGGGAGCTGGGGTGACACGGACTGAATATGCAGGGGCTCAGTCAGGATTGAGGAGATTAGATAAGACTTTAGGGAAGGGAGCTCAAGAAAGAAGCCCTCTGGACACTTTCCGAAGGTGGTACCCAAATTCCATAATCTGTATTTTCAGAGGTGTGTTTAGAACCACCTCAGGAAATCTTTCAAATGTTTTTCTAATCTGTTGGCATGCTGTGCAGCCTTCATGAGTCTACATTACTTTTCACATTCATTTGTATCTTTGAGGGTCCCAAACATACATACTGACAGAAACGGGATTTTCATCATTAAGGCCAAGAAACCAAACTAAACAAGGCTCATTAGGAAGACCAATGAGGGATTTTAAGTGTCTAAGCTATGAAGGTCTCTAGTGGCCTTCTAGTCCAGGAGTCAGCAAACTGTGGCTGGCATCTTGATTTTGTAAATAAAATTTTATTAGAACACAACATGCCCTTTGGTTTACATGTTGTCTTTGGCTGCTTACACACTACAATAGCAGAGCTGAGTAGTTGTGACAAAAACCATATGGCCTGCAGTGACTAAAATACTTACTCTCTGGCTCTTTAAAAAACATTTGATGACCCCTGTTCTCTTCCAGAGCTTCATTCTAAAGGTAGGGAAATTGAGGCCCAAAGAAATTCATGAAATTAGCTGAGTTTTTTCAATGAGTTTGAGTATCAGCCAGTCAGGAATAGAATAAGTCACATGAGAGTTGGCCATCATTCAGTCATTTAGTTGTTCACTGAACAAGTATTTTTTATCATCACCATATGCCAGGTACTGGGTGAGGATGGCACCATGCAGAAAGCCTACAAAGACCCTTGCCTCAAGGTTCCTACACTTGAGGGAGGAGGGAAATCCAGGACATTCAAAAAAGTGGAGAGAATAAACAGAATGATGGAACAGGGTTTGGCTTGGGAAGAGAGGAAAATATTTTTGGACAAGAAGTCAGGAAAGGCCTTTCTAAGGAGGTAACAGTTGAACTAAGCCACAAGGGATGAGGCCACAAAGGGTAGACAGGAGAGCATTCATACAGAGGGAATGGCAGCTGCGAAGTCAAGTACCTGAGGTAGCAATAAGCTCGGCGTGTGCACAGAATGGCAAGACGTTACACGTGGCCAGAGCACAGTGAAAGGAGAATGCACGAAGCGAGGTCAGAGGGGAGTCCGTGCCTGTAGGCCCACGGTGGTGCATGTGAATGACCAGCTTGACCTTGAATATGTTTTCCTTGTAGTTATCATCATCGTCTTCTTCGTCACCCCCAAGGTCTGAATCCTGGTTTTACTAGTATGATCTCACATAAACAACTTACATGTTTCTGAGACCCCAGGAAACGGGGATAATTATATCTACCTCTTCGGGCTGTTTGGAGAATTAGATAAGACAAGGTGTGTAAAGAGCTTAGCTTTTGCACCGTGCCTGGCATATGCTCAACAATTTCATGAATAATCATTATTAGTGAGACACATGAAGGTACAACTTGCCACAGAATCTCAGTCCTCCTGTGCCAAAGACATCAAGTTGTCAATGTATCACTAGGGGAACTAATGTCCAGAGAAGGCACTGACTGACGAACCCAAGGTCACAGGGCAACTGAGGAGAAGAATCACACAATAACGTGGCCCTTCAGTGCATACTCGGCTGCTCATCACACTTTACCAACATGGCAGCCGCAGTGATCCTCTGACCATTCATCTCTAGGCAAATGCCACTGCACTTTGAAAACAGGGGTGGGGAGGGGCTGGAAGGGGTTCTTTGAGTATCCCTGCAGAATCCAATTCAAAAGTATCCTGATGAAGTACCTGCTACATATCATAAGGACAAAGCTGAATCATCCACGCTCACTGTAGTCTTAAGGAACTCACAGGCTTGTGGGGAAGACAATTATACAATTATAATCTTGTGGTATGCAGCCTTACTAGAGTCACAGGCAGATGAAAGGATTATTTACGCTGCCCAAGGAGTCAGGGAAGGCAGACAGGATGTTGGAACAAGGGAGATAGAGAAAAAGGCCACCTTTTACCAAGAGCGGGGAAATCTAGAGAAGGAGCAGGTGGAACAGAGAGTGGTAGTAAGTTCAGTTCACAGCAATAGCAGCCATCAAACACAGGGGCTTTCATCAGTGCTCTTGTTTTTCTTTCCACTCTGTGAGAATGTCTTTTCAAATCTCCATAGCATTAACATATGAAATCAGAGCCACTTCAGGTGGTGGGGAGGAAAGAACAGAGACTGTTCATCTCCCTACAGCCCCCAGCGAAGTGAGAGCTCTTCAGCTCTACAAGTCTTTGACCCAATGACATGGGAGGCTAAGCCCCTAACACTAGAGGAATGCAGCTGGAAAACCACTGCTGGAGCATGCCAGCTAACAGGAGGCCAGAGAGAGAAGGGCCTGAAGCAAAGGCCCACGGCAGATGCAGCAAAACCAGGTGAGGTATAAGGTCCTGGGTGCTATTCTACGCCCTGCTACCCAATAGTATATTGTTTATCTGCTCCTATCCCTCCTCACAAGAGTTATGTAAGTGGGAAGATTCAAATCTACACTACAGAAGAGGCTGGAGCCCAGATTCAGAGCCTTGGTCTCTGGACTCACTGCTGGGGCAGGGAGCCGAGGCCAAGCCCGACCTGTACTGCACTAGGCTGCGTTCCTGCTTTCCCTGGGCCTGATTATTTTAAGCTGCCTTAGAGGCCCCACTGGGCTGTGCCCAGTGTTATCTCCCAGGCACAGTCACCACCTTGTTAAAAGGCAATCAGAGGAACTGACTTTAATAAATGTTAACACTCTCAGTGTGAAGTCTGGCAATTAAAACTCCTCGCCAGGACCTCTGAAACAGTTCTGCGGAAAATCCCCCATCTTAATAAGCTCCTGTCATAGGAGGACACTGAGAGAAAGGAGGGATGGAATGGAGGCATTGAAACTTTCAAAAGGGAGGGAAACAACCAGGAAAGGCCTTTCTCCCTAGTTCTCGCCCCACTCTCTGAGATACCACGCCAGGTCAATGTCATCCAACGCAGTCAGTCAGGGCTGGAAGACCTTAGGGATCATCTAGTCCCTTAGTTTTCGGACTTTCAGGTGCATTCGACTCACTGGGAGGGTTTTGTTAAAACACAGATTACATGGCCCCATCCCTGTAGGGTATGATTCAGTGGGTCTGAGGTAGGGTCTGAGAATATGCAAGACTAGCAAGTTCTCAGGTGATGCTGACACTGCTGGTCAAGAGACCACAGTTTGAGGACCACAGGTCTAGCCCAACACCCTCACATTACAGACGGGGAAAACAGAGAGAGACAGGGACTTGCCCAAAATCTCACAACTAGCTAGTGCAGCCCTATTCAAAAAGACCTAAGCAAGCCTCTTGAGAGTGGGCCCCAAATATATGTTTTAAATTCATTTCCCCACCCCCAGGTACATTGTGTTTATTAATAGTCATCATTGCCATCATTATCATTATCCTAAAATGAGATTTTTAGAAGTCAAGGGAAGAAACAGTTGGCGGTTGGCATGCTGAGTAATGAGACAGCCTGTCTTATCAATACACATGAGACCAAATTGGAAAGGGGCACTACTAAGTGTTTTTTGATTTCTGTAAATGGTGAGATTTCCTTTGTCTCTTTTTCCAATAGATCAGAGACAGAAATTTTCAGAGCCCTTAGACACCTTCTAATCAAACCGTTTCATTGAGGCTCAGAGGGGGGAAGAGGTTTTCCCAAGGTCACACAGCAGGATGAGTGGCAGAGTAGTTCCCTAGTTCTCAGTCCAGTACTTTCTCATCTTCTTGGTCCTCCCTGGCCTCTCAAGCATCAGGATGCTCTAGTCTAACTAACAGTCCAAAGCTCAGCCTCTCCAGAGTGAGGGAGTAGCTGTCTGCCCGCTTCACCACACTGGCTGAGGCTGCAAGGCTGCATTTCGCCTCCACCACCAAAGCACTCTCCTTCTTCCTCCACCCCAGCCAGCATCACCCCTGACTGAACCACTGCGTGCCTTCTCTCAGCTTTTGGCTGTCACAGTGGAATACGCATGGGTTTGTTGTTATTTCTCCCCTCAGGAACTTAGAATTAAAATCATCTCAGGATAAGAACTAAGATCTAGGAAACAGGAGGCAGTGCCATGGAGTCATTAAGAACAGCAGTGCCCAACCTTTTCAGCACCAGGGACCAGTGCTCCTATGAGAATCTAATTGCTTGATGATCTGAGGTGGAGCTGAGGCGGTGATGCTAATGTTGGGGAGCGAATGCAAATACAGAGGAAGCTTCTCTCTCTCTCTCTCTC
>CM053515.1:15202085-15221724 GCA_028627145.1 Eidolon dupreanum | reverse complement strand
CTGGTTCATTTTGAAACCCTTTTGAAACTTCAATGTCTTCATCTGTAAAAGAAGGAATAATTATAACTACACCTCAATGAATTTTTAAAAGGATTAAATTAAACAAGTCAAACTTCATGAAGCACTTAACACATATTATTAATAAGTCTGGCTTCTAAGTCTTAGCACGAAAGTGTTAGCTGTTATTATGATGGCACAAAGTTGGAATTTGTAACAATTCATACAGAATATAGATTTATCTTACCCTAAGAACACCCTTGCATTATAACCAGTGAGAGTTAAAGGTGGAGAAAATATTAAGAAGTGAAGAAGAGGGAAAATACTTTAAATATTTATGGCATAACTGTTTAAGCCTTTCACATGAAGGAGATGGGGGCTTCTATGACATCTCCAAATTTGAATCAGTTTTGGAGGGGTAGAGAAAGGAGTGGTTGTCATAGATGGTGGGGAAGGGCATAAATGAGCCAGCCTGAAGGGCAAGAAGAATTATTATAGGCAGAGAGAGCTCTGCCATGTTCAGCCAGACCACATGATGAAGAAGAGGACATTTCAAGCCCCTTTTATCTCTCAAAGTCTCTGCTCCTCCATTAGCAGAAGTTCTTTTGATTACCAGCAACAGAATCTGACTTTGGCATCTTAAATCACACAGGGAACTTAGTAGAAAGATACTGGAATATCAAGAAAGGCAGAAGGAAGTTGGTTCCAGGGGCCTGGGCAGCAGGGATTGTGGGGTGGAGCCTTTTTACCAGAGCCCTGCCACTGTGGGAACTCAGCTCCAGGGACCACCAGACCAGAGTCTTTCCATTCCAAGCTTCCAAATCTCAGTGTCTTGCCCTGCATTAATCAGCTACAACCAGGCGAGCAGGGTCCCATGGCACGGGAGTGGCTGTATTAGCCCATCCCATATGAAGGTGCAGCTCTGTTGGGTCAAGCAGCTAACCCACATCATATTTACTCAGTTCTGGCCTTGGGCCCCAGCTCTGAATACCCACAAATTCTCACCTCAGTACTGTGTGCCTTACTTAGCTGAGATCCATCAAGGAAATTGTCTAAACTGAAGCAGTTCTGGCATTTGAATGTAAAGAGAACGAAGCAAAAAGCAGCATAAAGAGATGGGTATGATCAAGACACCTGCCATGGAAAAAGCCCTTTGTCAGCTTCCTTCCTCTCCCTCTCCACTGTCACAAAAACCGCCCTGCACTGGGTGGGATCTGAGGGACCTGGAGAAGAATCCAATCGTGAAAATATGTTTCCTATTCATCTACTTCATCTACCATGTGCCGGACAGTATGTTCAGTGCTGAAGATACAGAAAGAGACACTTTTGTTATGGCAAACAATATGCTTAGTGGTTAGGACCCCAACTTGGAATGACAGAGACCAAAGTTCTACCTCTTCTTTACTGTGTAATCTTGGCTTTGTGTCATCAAACTGCAGTGATATTAGGGCTACCCTGCAGGTAATTACAAGGCTTAAATGAAAGAAGATAAGTAAAGCCTTCGCTCAGTGCCTTATACCTAGTAAGCCCCACTTCTACGTGGCTGTGGCTCTTACTATAACAAAAGAAAAGAGGACTTCCTTGTCACTTTTACCTGTCAGTGCCAGAAGAAACTAGAAATCCCTATTGCAGCGTAAGGACCGATTTCCTGCCCAGTGTGGTCCGGGACCACAAACATCAGACTCGCCAGGGCAAACCCGTTAACAAGGCAGCCCTCAGACTTACTCCCAGATCATCTGATTCAAAAGATGAGAAAAAGGTCTAGAATCTTCATTTTAAACTTCCCTTCATAATCTAAGCGATTTTGATGCACAATGAATATGAGTCCCAGTGTTCTAGACCAGAAAATCCTCTTACTTAAAAGCAAGGAAACTGACAACTACAGAAAGGAAATAATTCAACTTCAGAGTTCTCACTGGGAATTCCTGGGTATATTATTTTTATATTGCTGCACAACTTACCACAAACGTAGTGACTTAAAACAGCACAAATTTATTATCTCACAGTTTCTGTAGGTAAAAATATGGTTTGTCCCTCCAAACCATATAATACAAGAAAAGGTCATCAATTTGAGATGTAGCTTAGAACTATTAATTCAAGCCATTAAGTATGCAGGTTGGAGATTCCTTGAACAGATACTTTCCTTGGTGTGTCTATGTGACAAACTGACAATCTAGCTCACTCACCAACCCTGGCCTGAATCCAGCGAACCTAAAATGGATCTTAAACTGATGCTCTAAGCCCACCACTCACAAAGCATTCACACAGAGTCGGATAGGAAGACAAAGAAACAATCTTACTGCCTCCTCCCAGGCCTCTTATGTACATTATCCCATTTAGGAGTCAAAGCAACCTTATGAAATAGACATCCTCATTACAATTTCACAGTTAAAGATTTTGAGATTTTGGTCATGTAACTTGCTCAAGAAAATCATAGGTGGTAAGAGACAATATCAGGATTCAAACCTAGATCACTCCAACTAGGTCACTGGTTATATCCAGGTTTTATCTGTGACTTCCGTCATACATTATTAAATGGGAAAAAAAAAAGAAACTCAGCCAGCAAAACAGGGCAGTGTCCCTCACGCAGTTTTAAAAAATAATAAAACACTGCATTTTGTTCTTGTCCTAAGTATAACTAATCTCTCCAACAATGTCAGATGTATTACTAATTACACAATTATATTATGCAGTCATGTTTGTAATAAAATTCTTGGAGTGCTTTCAGCAAATTCAAGTTTGAAGAAAATGGCTTGCTTTAAAATTATTTACTAAATTAAGCAATTCTTTATTCAACATTGTTTTTAATAATTCAAGAACAGGATGTTTTATTATGAACATTTCCCAAAAATGAGTTAAAAAAATATTCTTATTAGTATGCACATGGTTGCTCTAGTAAAGTATTTTTTTTAATATTTAATATTCCAGCTTTTCCAAGGGTTTTTCAGTTCTTTCACTTGGGATTATGTTCCCTCTCCCTTCTGTGCTCAGAACTAGCAGAGCTGGGGAGAAAAGACCACAGTTTTACTTCCCTCAGCAGGTGACCACAGATGTTTGCAAATACCTGGGAGGAAGAAAAATTTTTTAAAAAAAAGAAAGAAAGAAAAAAAAAAGAAAAGAAAAAGATGCTATGACAGAAATTTGTATCCCCTTCCAAAGACTACAACATCTCTCACCCCACAAGCTCTTCTGCAATGTGACTTTGCCACCCCTTCATCAAAAAGTGGAATCTACTTGATCTCCTTGACTCTTGGAGGTCATGTGACTGCATGGACCAATAGAATATGGCAGAAGTGAAGTGAGCTCAGCCTTTAACTGGCCTGGCAGCTTTTGCCTCCTTCCTCTTGGAACATTCTCGAGATTCTCCCTCTCAGAACCCAAACACCATGCTGTATGATATCTGCCCCATGAAGAGACCACGTGTTGGCACTCGAGTTGACAGCCAGCCTCAATTGCCAACCGTGTGAGAGAGCCATTTGGATACCCAGTCCACTCAAGCCTTCAGATGCCTGCAGCCTCAGCCACCACCACAGCATGAGCAACCCCAAGCAAGAACTATCTAGTTGAGTCCATTCAACCCACAGAAACCTAAGACATAATAAAGTATTGTGTTAAGCCACTGAACTTTGGGAAGGTTTGTTATGCAGCAGTAGATAACTGGATACCCCTCTTCCAATTAGTCTTATGTGTGAACCAAGACAAAACCTGGCAACTGAGTGATTGTGTCTCCATGAAGGAACAATTAGAAATTTCTTGCTCTTCTTTGTACCTCTGTTTTCCCATCTATGAAACACAGAAGCAGAGCTAGACCAGGTCACAACCTAGAGGTCATCATGAATAATCACTGGTTAAAGACAATATTTCTAAACACCTGGTAGAAGCTACACATTTACAAGTGATGAAGCCACTAACTGAAAACCAAGTTTCCTTGTTTTTGGCTAGAATTATACAACCCAGTGTGTCAACACTGTTCCCCTTCTGCTAGTCAGAAGCTGGTTAGCAGTCACATATGGCCTTGGTACCAAAAGTGAAATAAAGAATTAAATGCTGCTCAATTCATGCAGTTTGTTCAGCATAAAAAAAAAAATTTCAAAATGTGAGGTTCCTGGATGAAAAAAGTACTCTCAAGTATGAAAAAAGTGGTAATATTACACTAATGGTAATGTGACCTATAAAAATGGTGATGACCACTTATTATGAACCAGGTCACATGCTCTGCTAAGTGCGTTACAAGTATTAGCTCATCAGAACCTTCAATAACCCATAAGGTAAGTACAATTACCTTACCCAATTGACAGAGGAAAAACTGAGGCAAGAGAGACAGATTACGTTGTGTGAAGTACCAGGATTCAAATTCATCAAATTTTTAAGTCTGCATAACACTGGCTCCCAACAAAAAAAATCTATATTTTTGTCTAACTCAAGTTAAATGTCCCCATGTACTGTTCCTTTTACCTCTCTTCCTCTTAGTTCATGTCAGGGCTATTGGTGTTTTAATAAGAGTGTAGGTCATGGCATGAATAAGTGGAACTAAGAGTTTCATAGGACTGACTGGTCAGCATCATTCAGGAATAAGCTCTCACACGCTGCTCACAGGGGGTGGGGGAGTTGATACCAACCATTTGGGGACTTGTTTCGACATTTAATAATGTTGAAGATGAGGCTACACACATCCCAGCAATCCTTTTTCTAGGCATAC
The DNA here is from genome assembly GCA_028627145.1 of Eidolon dupreanum. Lineage (NCBI taxonomy): Eukaryota > Metazoa > Chordata > Mammalia > Chiroptera > Pteropodidae > Eidolon > Eidolon dupreanum. Next base: position 15,217,028 of record CM053515.1, on the reverse strand, counting down.
GCCCCAGAAAAACTCATACACATGTAACGAGGAGGTACTTACAGGGAAGTTTATTATAGAGTGCTGATTACAGAAGCAACCTAAATATCTATCAACAGGGCATTGGGAAAGTAGACTGTATATTATTGTTATTCAAGAGATCAAAATATAGCATTTAAAATGAATCAACTAAAACTACAAATTTAAATATGGATAAACATCAAAATAATATTAAAGGAAAAAGTTAAATTGCAGAATGAAACATATAGTATGATTCCATTTCTATAAACTTATACAATGCTCAAACTTTTTACAATGCTCAAACTTTTTATATATATGCTTATGTACGCATATATAGGGAATATAAAGCATTATAAGAGCATTAAACACTTCAGTCTAATTATGATTAGCTCTGGAAATGGAGGAAAATAAGGAAAGGCCACATAAGAGTCACATTTTATTTGTGGTATTTTATTTCCCAAACTTGCTGGAAAACACATAGGTGTTCATTATATCATCAATTAATTTTGGGTACTTGTAAGATTTCATAATTTTTTAATTGCTTACAGGCCCAACTTCTACACTATACCTAGCTTTTTGGTGTTGAGAATCGTCCGTTTAGCTATTTCCTTCCTGTGCTCACCTTCAAGATCCTAATCTGAGTCCCATGTTCTCCCTTGATCAAAAGATACTATTTACTTTGAGCTTAAAATGCAAACAATCCTGAGATGGTTTACATTTTAAAAGAAGACTCAAATATGAAGGGCTTTCAAGACCTAAAGAATTAACTTTATAATGGTGGAATGATTCCTATTGGGTCCTACAGGGACTCTGCTAAACCATATTCAGTCATTCTAGAAATATTTACTGAGTACCTACTAAGTGCCAGGGACTCAGGGGCTGCCACTTTGCATCTCTGCAAGGGAAAGTCATGCCCCTGCACTTGTGTTCTGCAGGCCCTGGGCCCCAGATGCTGTGGGATGCAACAGTGACAAGGCATCAATGGGCCATGCTCTATTCATGTAAGTGACCACTTGAAATGGAATGATAGAATATTGTCATGGATGATCTCTGTTGTCCCACTGCCTTGTTTTACCAAGTGCAGAAGGAAACAGAGACCCAGAGAAGGAGCTGGAGTTGCCTAAAGTCACGGAGCAGAGTAAGGATGAGGACTCAGATCTCTGGACTCCAGGTCAGTGCTAATTTCTCTGCCCAATACCATCTCTTTCTACACCCCATGAGGCTGTTCCTGAGCAGGGTAGACAAATGGAATAAAGAAATAAGAAGAAAAAAGGAATTATCTATGCTTTGTTCCTCAAAATAATGTCACTTCTCTCCCCACTTTCTTCCTTTTACTACTTCTCCTGGTTTTTAAGCAGTAGGTACTAAAAGGCTGCAACCGATTCCTATGCTTGTCACACTCTTGCTGTGGATCCAGTGTTACCATTAGTTACCCAGTCTACAAAGCAAGTATCCATCCCTTTGCAGCAAGACATGGGCAAGAGAACAGCTCTTCCAGAAGAAGGCTGAGGAGGAGGGGAAACAAAGGCAAGAAGAAGCGAGGAGAGACGCCCAGGAGGCTGCATTCTCATTCCAGCTCTGCCGTTCACATACTGGGTGAGCTTGGACGAGCCTTTACCCTCTCTGGGCCTCCACCTGATAGCCAGGTTCTAAGATAACAATGCCCTAGCTTTTATCAATGACAAATATTACTAACAGAGGTTTGCAACTCTAAATCATACATACGACATAACCTGATTACCTCAAGTTAATCTGCTTGATCATAGGTCCTAGAAAGCAACAGATAGGTTTTGTTTCACAGCCATCTGTGACATATGATGTCCTCCATTAGTTCCCCATTCTTCTGAGAGGTGTACCCAGATTTCCCCTCTAAAAACCACATTCTCCACTACTTTCAGCCAATAGACTTTGCGGAGAATTTCACCTCTAACTCCATGGGTGAATCATAGAATCCATACTCTACCCCTCTGACATAGTGGTTAGTTAGTTCAGAGGTAAACACGTGTTCCAAGCAGAGCCAATGAGAGAAACTGCCTTTTGCTGGGAATGCTGGAGTGAAAGTAGATGCTCTTCCCTGCTGGGTATAAAGCTGAGAAGAGGGTAGGCCTTGGGTTTCTGCTCTCATCTTAGAACCTGAATACAAACTTCAGCAAGAGAAAGTGGAGCCAAGAGATGGAGAGAAACAAATGGGTTCCTAATAATATTATTTGAACTCCAGTTTCAAACCATCCTTCAAGCCATCCCTATTCTTGGACTTTAAGTGCCCTGAACTATTACATTTCCTTTTTCAGTTACAGGCATACCTTGCTTTACTTGTGCTTTGCTTCACTGCACTTCACAGATATTGCATTCTTTATGAATTAAAGGCAAGATCCTCCACGAGCAAAAAGAATACTAACCTTATTGTGATACTCGCTTGATTGTGGTGGTCTGGAACCAAATCCAAAAAGCTTCAAGTTCTTTAACATGTACTGAACATGAGTTTTCTATCACTTACCATTGAAAGAATCCTGGATGACACCCTGTCCCACACAGGAAGGTCGTCCGGCCTCTCTTTGATTGCCTTCAATGATGGGGATCACTCTACCTCTTAGTATTTCTTCCAAGAGTATTTTTTCCTCACCTCTGCAAGCCACTCCAAGGGAGATATATCAAGGGGCAGCTGAGAGGACAGAGAGAAAATGACAGATGTGAAAAGTGAGACCATCCACAGCTGCAGGGCTGGCTGACATTTATGGGAAGTGTTAAATCACTAGGGTCTTCCAGATTGTTTAATGTCACATATTGATTTGCTTTTGTTTCCCTGAAGGGAAGAAGGATTTGACTAACAGCCAATGTTCCCATGAGAGCAAGTGCCAGAAGGGTTTTACTGAACACAGAAGAATGAAAAGCCAGAAAAGAAAAGAAAAAGGGAAGAATGATGGGTTGTGAAATTGGAAAATAATATGTACTTCACTGCGGCTGACACAGCCTTGAATAAGCAGGTGAAGGAGGTGAAATTTATCTTGGGCATCATGCCACTTCCTCTAATAGCATCTGTAATCTCTTTCCTACTTCACTGCTCCTCTCCCCAAGGGGACACCATCTTGATATGTCCTGGACACAAAAGTAATTAGAGTTGTTCTCAAGTGATTTTCATACATTCAACACTTGGTCCATTCACATACTCTCATCTATCTAATAAATATTTGTTAGGTGTCTATTATATGCCAGGATAATCATTTTTATTGTTGCTGTTCCTTTTAAAACACAATTTGAATCTGCAATAAAATTTATAACTATAATTTAAATTGTTAATTTTTTTTCTGTTTCTGTGAGGATCTGGACCTCACCGTGTCCCTATGTGGTGAGAACGAAAGAGACTGTTCTGCCAGACACCAAAGGAGAACGAGCACTGTGCACTGCATCTCCACACCGAGCCCAGTGCCCGGCATGAGGGAGGGGCCCAGGCAGCAGTTCACAGATGAATTACACGAATATCCTTTTCACAGAGTAGGGAACAGAAACACAAAGAGAAGCACCAGCCCAAGTGAAAGTCAGATGGATTAGAATCCTGTTTTTCTTCTTACATTTCCTTAACCCAGTGCCCTCTCTGCCCTACATCCCACCCCACACTACCAGCACTCCATCCCACTAGACCCTCTTGGATGCAGTTTTACAAAGAGTTAGAAGTATGGCCACCCCATCCCTGTTCCCAGCCTTTTTTCCTCCACCTAGATGCAGAAGAAGTAGCATGCCACACAGAAGACATGCACAGTATTTTCTGTCAAACCTACACCCCATGACCACCACACCAAAAGGGAAACAAGAAAGGGGCTGATAACTTCCTCCTGGACATCCTGGTTTCCTTGTGACCCACTCAGATCTAAAGTTGACCTGATGCTGTCAATGTTGCCATCATCATCATCACTGATGTTTATTGAATGCTTACTATGTATCAGGCACAGCCCCAAGCCATCTCACATGTATTACCTCACTTAATTCACCAACAGCCTTGTAAGGCTAGGATATAATGATGAATAATCATGAATTATTCTCTGTTTGCCGATGAGAGAACTGAGGCTCAGAGACAGCTACAAGGTCACATAGCTACTAATTGGCAGAGTCTGAATATGAATTCAATTCTGTCTTATCCTCCCTTCTTCCCGCCAGGGTCTGAACTAAACAAACAAAGAAAAAAGACATTATATCTTCCAGTGCAGGCAGCCCTTGATTTCTTACCTGCTTCATTTCTTTTTCTCTGTAACAAACTTGCTGTGTGACTCTGAGCAAGTCACTTAGTCTCTCTGGGCTAGGATCTCTATATCTGTAGAAATAAGAAGCTGAACTAGAGCTACGTGGCCTTGAGGTATCCTTCCAGCTCTGACATCCTGTTTTCAGATTCCTTCCTTCCTCTGCTGCCCAGAGTTTATTACTGTTGCTTGCAACCAAATTAACTCTGCCATTACCGAGAGCCTAGAATAGTCACCACTTACTCAGCACTTACATGTACCCAGGCCTTGTGCTAAAAGCTACACTTAATTTCATTTAGTCTCCATTATCATTGTATGAAGTAGGTTATTATCACCTCCACTCTACATGTCGTGGAACTGAGATTCAGAGAGATTAAGTCACTTGCTCAAGCTCAAGCACGTAAGTACCAGAGCCTGGATTTGGCACAGTTTTGCCTAACTATAAGGCCTGTGTTCCTAACCTCTACATTTGTAAAATAGCTTCCAAATTACATCCCTATTAATTTTAATCTTCAAAGGAGAAGGAGTAGGTGCCAAAACCAACTGGTACAACAGAACATGCCATGTTTATTCTGCAACCTCACTTGCCTCTTGGGCACAGCACCGTGTCAGCTGGAAACACGGAAAATCAAATAGGTCAATCAAAACTTATTCATTAAGGGTTATTCTGACATCTTTTCAGAGAGCATTTTGAATAATTTTCTAAAATTGCAAGTTTCCCCAGGCTGGGGACCTCAGGGACCTACTTCATCTCAGCAGTCCGTATCTGGCTGTGGCAACTTGAATGCACTCACTATAGAAGTGACCTCCTGGCTTTGAGCCCTCTACTCCTTCCCTCTTTCTCAGAAAACCCTTCATCTTCCAAAACGGCAGCCAAAGTATTTCATATGCTTGGTTATTTGGGAGCAATTTAAAAGTGGTAATATTTAATTCCTCCTTTCATTTTTTCAAATCAAGAGTTTGATTTTAAGACATCAACTTGGCGAGCTGAGCAATAATAACGTGCCCAAGAGTGGAGAAATAGAATGCTATTAACAAGTGCCTTCAAATTAATCTGAGGATATTTCCAACATGGAAATGCACCTCTTAACACCCTTATCTTTTTGGGCTCACGCACCTGGCTGTGGAAGAGATTTACACTTGCAAATTCTAAGCTCTAACAGAGTAATATTTCTGCTTTAACCAAGCTTTAAGCAGTTCTTTAAAAAAAAAAAAGACTTTGTTGCATTTGGTATTGAGATTTGTTCAGTGTGAAGAGGTGGCATTTGCAGGGATGAAGGGAAAAGGGATATTTAAGGACTAGCATAAAAAACTGGAAGAGTTGATCTTTCATGGAACTTCAGAACAGACTCAGTAGAAAGAAAGATTTTTCTATTTCTGCAAATTCTGTTCATTGCTATTGTTTTGTTTGATGGGGCAGAGTTTGGGTTCAACTAAAAATACCTGCTGGTTCGCTCCAGGTGATAGAAAGGAAGCAAAATAAGAACTATAGGAATAGTTACAGCTGTTTTTTAAACATGTACCACATGCCTGGCACTGTGTTAAAATCTCTACTTTGAATTATTTCATTTAGCTTTAATCCCTTCATCAACCCAGGATGGAAATCCTGTTATTTATGGTATTTTACAAGTGATGAAAATGAGAGGCAGGTAGACTCAAAACCTTGCCCAGAGTCACACAGGTAGTAAGTGGCAGAGCTGCGGCATTCAGAGCCCAGAGCCTGCCTTCCAGGTGGCTTTGTAATTCTGCCACTACAAAAAGGTCCTCTGAGCCCCAGGAGCTATAGTCCTTACCAAGGACACCTTTGCCAACACTGGGCTTCAATGTGAGGGCTGCCTGTTCTGTAGTATTCTCTGTCTTTCCAAGGACCCCACAGACTTGAGGTCCCATACAATGGAAAGAGCTCTGTAAGATAATCTACTCCCTTTTCCCACTCCATGTTACCATGAGGTCACTTTTTTTTTTTTTTCACCAGAAAGTCAAAAATAACCTGTCCAAAGTCAGAAGCAAGAGCAGTGTCTCCAGGACCATCCTTTCTCTCTGTCACGTCTCTACGGTTCACTCCGCACCCTTTCCCCCATAGGACTACCCATCACAGCACATCTGCATTCCGTGGGCCTCCTCTCATACCCAGCTCCCTCATCCAAACTCATCCATCCAGCGTCCTAACACACATTTCTACAAGTTGACCCTTGTCATGTTGAGCAACTGAAAGAATCCTAGCATGTCAGAGAAAGAAAGTCTCAAACATCATCTTACCCATTTTCCTCATTTTAAAGATGGGAAAACAGTGTTTCAGAGAAAAGGAAGGACTGGAGAGCATCCAGGAACCTCAAAGGGAATGCAGGATTGGAGCACAGGAAGAAAATAAATCAGAACCTCTTTTTCATTAATTTTTATGTTGAAAATGAGGAAGAAATTGAACTTTACCACTACGTAATGTACAAGCTAGCATGAAATCCTTTAGCCTGAGGTGAGAAAGTCACTTACTATCCAAAGCACACAATGGATCCTGAAAAGAGAATGGAGTGACACAACTCAGAGGAGACAAAAGCGAGCTCTCTCTGTCTGCCTGGTTTTAGGGTATTACAATGTATTGAAATGTATATGCCCCAGGATGTCACTAAGGTTGTTAACTTATAAAAGAAATAAGGCTGCTAAATAGGGAAATATTGATACTACTCTGTAATGAGGTAGGAATTAATCATGATAATCTTTTATGCCCCACTGAGATTAGCTGATTACTTTAAGGGTAAATGCTGAAGAGTTGTTGAAATTAAAGTGAAGCTACTCATTTTTTGATAAAAAATTTAAGTCTTCCAAAGTTGCTTGAAAATGAAACTCTTGCTATGGAAAGAACATTCTGAAACAGATGTTGGAAATGTTTCCTCATTTTATATTGCATAAATCATGTCCTGAATAAAACTCTACTTCCTAACCTGTTTAAAAATCTTCCAAATGAAGAATTTCAGTGATTTTAACCCAGTTTTCAAAGTTAACCAATTGACTCCTAAGAAGATAGAAGTTTGCTGCTAAATTTCAACCTAAATCTTTACATAAAGTGGACAGAATTTTAAAAACAACATAATAATTTTAAAAATATATCCAATTATATCCTTCTTCTAATTGGATCAACATATCTGTGTAGTATTTGTTTGATTTTGATAGTAAAAATCAAGTGTCAAAATAAATAGAACTTGAACAAGCATTCATAAATATCAAAGTCTTAAACCAAGATTTTGAAAAAAGTAGTGAAATATAGTTCAACCACACTGATCTCTCTAAAATATTAATAATATTTAACTATTTTACATGCTATATGAATAATGTTTAACTAAGAGCAAAATAATTGGTTCTATTTAAAAATGTTTTATTTCTACTCTCATGGTTTTAAATTTTCTATTCACTGTATGTTTTAAAATGTATTAGATGTCTAGTACAGTAGAACTTGAATGTGATTAACTTTAAAATAAATGTGCATATGTATGAGATGTATGCTCAACAATATTTTACTGAGAGGGGAATGATCCAGAAAGTTAGGCAGCTTCTGGTCTAAAGGCTCACAACTAGGAATGTGGAAATCCAGGGCCCAGAAGCACTCCTGGTCTCCAGTCATTTGCCCAAGTCAGAGCAACTCAGCTTCAAATGCCAAGTTCCTGCCATGGCAGTGGGCAGATAAGAACAACTAGGCCATCTGAGTTCCCTGAATTCAGAGAAAACTCCAAGGGTCACTCACTCTACAGCCCTATCTCAAGTCTAACAGACTACATGCTATTTGGAAAGCTTCGCAGGGTTTGAAATTTTATGCCAAGCTGGTATCTAGTCATGTTAATCCTCTCCTTAAAATTTTTCAAAATTTTCCCCCTGCCTAAAGTTCAAAGTCCATGAACTTTTCTCCACTTTCCACTGAGTTTCTCTTACCAAATATGAAATAAATCTTACAAGAGGAAATTGTTAAAGACTTTGGGGTACATCAACTCAACAGAAGTATAGGTAGCCATTAAAATAATAAGATAGATATATAATTATTGATATAACAGAATTATGTCCATAATATATTATGAAGTTAAAAAATCATATATAGAATACCTTACGTATAGGATATGTACAAAACATATGTGCAGAATAGCTTCTCTCAGCACACACACACACACACACACACACACGCACACATTCTGGCTACAGCTCTCTCTGAGTGATGGGTTTAGAGGCAATATATTTTTCTTATTGCTCATCTGCATTTTTTTTCCATTACAAACTTGCATTATTTTAGTTTTTTTTAAAGTTGATTTTTTTTTAAATTAAACTGATCCAAATAAACATTTCCACTGAACAGCCCCAGGTAGAAGTTTTACAACAATGAGAATGACAACTACCATAGGATGGTAGTTTTGTTTTAAAAAGCCTTTTTTAATGCATTCTCTGCTTCAATCTTTACAACACAGTGACAGTCCCAAAGCACCATATAAAATTGTTTCTCCCCTGCTCAAAATCCTTTCTAAGCCTAGTTACTATTTCAAAAAAAAATGCCCAAAATTATTTTTATGACATTCAGACTTTTTATAATCAGGTTTATCCTACCACTTTAGCTTCATTTCCTTCTGCATCACCACACATATTCTAGCTGCCCTGTGGCTGAATTCATCATATGTTTTCCTGCCTCTTTTTACTCTTTCCTCTCTAGAATAAACTTTCTGTACATTCTGCTTTGTAAACTCCTGTCAGTTCCTTAAAACACAAATAAAATGTTTCTCTATCAAAAAATCATTACTCAAGCATTCTATTCTCTCTTATCCCATAATCTTTTCTTTCATTTTTCTTTTATAGAATTCTTTCCTGAAAGGACAGCAAGCCCCTCAAAAGCAAAGGCCCTGTTTATTCAATTCTGAATTCTCAGGAACAAGCACAATTCCTGGCACATGGGAGGTACTCAATAACTAGTAGCTGCCTTAAGAAAAAGAAAGGCACCCCTGCACAAGACATAGAATGGAAAAAGTTAGGTTAATATAGTATCCCCAAGAGACCTGGCCAGACTGATACTGGAAATCACATTATGGTTCAACATTAAGCAACAAGAAAGGCCCAAGCAGGGGGTGGGGGGAATCTGACAGCTGCTATATTTGAGTCACCCCTATCAGTCGGGACATCTATAGGTCTCAACTTCTCAGATAAGCTCTGCCCTGTAATGACAGAAACTTGATCCTTCATGTATGTTTGGGAAGGTAAAAGACTTGCTGGAAGCTCTCCATGGTCCTGAAGCTGTTAAGCTCTCATCCACCCATTTTCCTTCACTCACTCAAAAAGAAATTACTGGTGTCCTTCTGTAATAGGATTGTTATTGGCTCTAGATTAGAAATTTAGTGGTCAACAAGATAAATAATAGTTCTGGCTTCTTGGGATTTACATTCTAATTATGGATAAAGACACTAAAGAAAAAATATAAGCCCAATTATGATAAAGGCTATGTAGAGAATTAGAATAAGGTGATATGATGAATAAAAAATAACTACTTTAGACTCGGTGGTCAATAAAGGCCTCTCTGAGAAGATAATATTTGAGAAGGGGTCTGGAGACAAGAATCTGCCAGCCAAACTTAGGCATTTGAGGCATATAAAACACCCTGGGGGAGAATGAGCTTGGTATGTTCAAAGAACAAAAACAAAGCCCGTGTGGCTGCAGCACGGTGAGAGAGGGAGACAAGACCTGAAAGAAAAGGCATAACCAAATAGAGCTTTTTACAGTAGGGTAAAGGATTTCAGTTCTTTCCAAATGTGGTGAGATAATCTTGCAAACAAATGAGGACTTTCCAGGCAGGACCTACAAACGGTTGAAGGGTTTTGACCCTCCTCTGAGCTAATCCTGAACCTTAATCCTTGGGACTAGCCAACCTTGTGATTTCTCTAGTTATGGTCTTGATCCTGAAGACCAGACTATCTAAAATTGCGTTTTAAAAAATAAAATAGAGTTTAGCAATCAAGAAAGAGAGAATATAGGGAAGAACTATACAAAGGTGAGAGAGTAGATAATTAATAAGTTTCTGAGGAAAAAATATAAAACTTAGGAATATCCAATAGAAAGTTGATAATCAGACCACTAGAATGTAAGCTTTGTGAAGGCAGGGACTTTTTCTGTCTTACTCATCAAGAGATCTCCAGTGCCTATAATGGCACCTGACCACTTTAGGTGCTCAGTATATACCTACTGGATATACAAATAACAAAAATGAACAAAAGATGTGGTGGCCATGCAAATGTGCCTCATACATCTTCAAATATAGGGAACATGGTTTGCTAAGGGCCCCTGCTGATGATCCCCACCAAATTCCTCATGGGCTGCTCCCGACCAGTGACTGAGTGTGGCAGGGACACCAAGGCAGCCCATTCCTAGAGGCACATGACTCCTGATAGCCTCAATGAACTTTCCTTCGACTGCCTGCATATCACCCATGATGCTTCCACCAAGCCTTTCATCTCTCTCTCCCTTATTAGGAGTCAGATATATGTTGCAGTCTGATATGTCTCCCAGACTCTTCTGCCTCCTTCCCCAATTTTTCTCCCAATTGTTTCCCATTAAAAAAAAAATCCTTGGACATTTAATCCCATCTTGGCTTCTGCTTCTTAGAAGAACCAAATAAATGTAAAAGATTTAGAGTACTGCTGAGCTAAAGACTAACAGAATCTCTTGCTCCTGTAGCAGTGCAGCTACTTATGTACTTCCTTCCAAGGCAGGAATTAAGCAACCCTGAAGCTCAAGGGGAGGACAGGCAAATAACTGCTCCTAAACAGAAGGGAAATTAAGCAGGAAAAGTTGAAGGAAGAGTCTCAAAAAAACTTCCTTTTATTTTCTCCCATGTCTTACTGTACTGAGGCTACTTTGTATCCCTAATTTAACACCCTAGTAAATTCTATTTTTAACATCTTTAAAAATTAGTTCTCCTGTAGCTATAATTTCTGAAACTCTGAGTGTTTTAACAGGAAGCATTTTCTCATCTAACCCCTTGAATTGCAATTGGCTGATAGAGGAACCAGTAATTGTGGATTATAATTGTTATATTTTAAGATATACAAATCTCTTATACATCTTTGATTGAAATTTATTCTCCTAACAACCATATAAATGAAGTGGAGCAAGAAATATTATCCCCATTTGACAAGTAAGAACAATGATATTTAAGAATGCAAATTGGCTTCTTAGTAATTTACATAATATAGAGTACCCAGGCCTAGGTAGTTTGACTTGGAGCACAGGTTTCTGTCTCCACATCATGCTTTCTGTCATAGCTAGTCCGTGAAGTGAATGTCTTTCTTTTTCTTCCTAGCAAACATTCTGCTTTCTTCTGATAAGAGCACTTTTCCTCGGTTTTCATATCACATGTTAATTATGGGACAAATTCCACCACACCTCCAGAGGTGAAAATGTGACCCAAGAGAGGCCAGTCATAATACTGAATCCCATGGATAGGCACATAACCCAGCAGGGCCACTGAGAGCCACCTGAAATCCTTGCTGAATCCATTGGGTTTCTAAGCTGGCAGGCAGTAAACCATATTACCACCACATGGAAACTCCTTGCCTGAGTGAAACATTACAGCAGAAAGCAGGGCTGAGAATAGAACTGGAATGAAGAAACTGCAAAAGTATTTTTCCTTAAACTTCAAAAAGTCATTGGTTAATTCTCCCTGGACATGTTAATGTCTTCACCAGAAAGAATAAAATATAGTGCCTGTAATTCCATGAGCTTTAGATTTTGAAAGAATGGGGTAGTTGGTCACTGAAATAAAGAGATGAAAAAGAGAGATAAATGTGTCTCTCCATGAGGTTCTCAGAGGAAAAGGAGAAAAAACTTTAGATCACTATTGGAGAATGAGAGAATTTACAAATAAAATCTCACTCCAGCACTCTCTATCCCCCTTCCTGCTTTACTACATGGTACTTATTATCTGACATACCATATGGTTGGTTGTTATTTTATGGCCTATTCCCCTGCCAAGAACATGGGCTCCATATAGTGAGTGACTATGCCTGTTTTAGTCATTGCTCCCTTTCTACCTCCTAAAATAATTTACAGAATGCCCAGAATACAAAGTACCCAGACCTAGGTATTTTGACTTGGAGCACAGGTTTCTTTCTCCACATCATGCTATAGAAAGTACAAATAGATAATAGCTGAATATTTGTTGAAAGGTATTTGCATTTCTACAATTCTTACTCTAAATTATGTATTACAGCAACATTAAAATATTATAGCAACACCAACTGATGGTTATGTTCAACTATTTAAATAGAGAGTTCTATATTCATACCAAAAAACAAAAACACAGAAATATGTGGTATAAGCCATATCTTCATTTACCATATAGATTGAGATCATGGTTGGTTGAATCATGAATTGTGGCAGCATTACCTTTACAGTAAAAGCAACTCAGAATAAGCAAATAGGCTATAGAATTGTGCTGTCTGATACCTTAACCACCAGCCACATGTGGCTATTGAGCATTTCAAATGTGGTGATTCTGAATCGAGATGTGCTGTATTAAAAAAAAAATAAAACACAGGGTTTCAAAGTCTGAGTACAAAAAAAAAAGAATGTAAAATATCTCATTAATAATTTTTATTTGATTAAATGTCAAAAATGTCAATATTTTTATACATTTGGAGTAAATAAAATATATTTTAATAATGTCTTCTATTCCTTTTTTTCTTTAATAATACTATCAGAAATCTAAAATTTTATGTCTCACATTTCTAGCTTATGGCTCTTATACCAGAAAATTTAAAAATCTAAGACCCCAATTTGTGCCTCCTCCTACTTCTGTTGGACTGATCACTCTGGGGTGATACTTTGTACACTCAAGCCTGAAAAGTTTAATGATGGACTCTGAAGTCCTTTTCTGTCCTCTGCCTTGATCATTCAGGAAGCATCAAGAGTCACTGTTATCATAAAAACTTTCTCTTGGCTACATTCTTTTTTTCTTGAGCCCACTGTTTAATGTCTTCATTAGGTAATGCATTTTTTGTGCTATGGGTTTCCAGTAGTGGAATTCCTCACAAAGCAAATGCCAGAGAAGGTAGCCACAATGTGTCCTCGGTACCTGAAATTTTTCACTCATTCATTTTGATACCAGAGACAATTTGATATCTCTCTGTTAAAAAAATTCCCACATCAAATCAGCAACATAGAAAAAAAATTGGCTTCTCTTAATCCTTACTGACTACAATGCAGTTTATAATAGTCTATTTTCTTAGGATTCCTATTTCATTTTTCATTAGTTTCATAAATTTTCTCATCTGGTCCTATTAACTGAGAATTTTAATTGTTGCTTAACTACTTTTGGTATCTATTTGTTTTATTTCTTATAGCCAGAGTGGGATTAAGTTAGGGTTCATATTGCCCTCCCTTCTAACCCAGCAACAGTCTCCGAGACAAGGCCTTCTAATTCTTTGCTTCAGTCCTGGTTCTCAGGAGACAATAATTAAAATGAATGAAAGAATCTGCCTAAGCTCCCAGGAATACTAGCTACATTGTTCAGCTAATTTCTCAAAACCAAAAGAAACCTAGAGGCACTGCTCTGATTTCCCAAAATTCAAGGTTTAGATGCTACCCAACCCCTTTCCTGATTTCCCATGCTGAGTTCTCTGGCTAGATTTGTTTATAAAAGGACAGGGAGGCAGAGAGACAGGTAGTGTAGTCCTCAGACCAGGCACTTCAGAATCACCTCCAGTATCTAATTATGATGACGTGTGAAGTGTTGTCACCAGGAAAGTTCATTAGAGACTCAGTCCCTAGGGGGTGTGTTCACATAGGAGGTGCCTAGCACATGCCAAAATTCCAGCCTCCCAGAAGGTGAGCAGGCATTCATCATAAACCATGTCATTTGTACAAATAGTTTATGCCCAGTTAGGGAATGGTGGGAACCTCCCAAAATCCAAGATTTCAGATACCAGCCAGGGGTCAACCTTACAAGCAAGTCTCCCTAAGGACAGCATTCTCAAGCCTACTATTTTGCCCTTTATCTGCACAAGCAAGAGAGGCTTCCTGCACCTAGCTACCAAGTGCATAATGAGAATGAGAATAGAGGAAAGGCAGGCACTTCACAAAAGAGTGGAAGAAAAATGAAACTCAATTAGACAAAAAAAGGTGGGCTTACTTCTGCCACAATATAAGGAACTTGGAGATAAGCTGCCCCCAGTGCAGAAGTCCGTGGAGGGTCAGAGTGGTACCAATTGCTTCAATGGTCACACAAAGGAAGGTGATAGAATTTCCCAACCCTGAGAGAATGTGGTGCTCAGCTGAAACCAGGGGACAGAAATCATGTGGTCCTCACTGAGTGACTCAGTATAGCCAGAGGTCCTATTCACACTAGTGACTCACTCCCACAGAAACCCAAAATCCTGAATGTGCAGGAGGGCTGTCTGCAGTGGGTTCAGCAGAACCGAGCCTCCCAGCTCCAGTGAAGAAGACGAACAGAGGTTTCAGGGTTCTAACAGGGGGAAGGAGCACAACTACCAAACGCTTGCAGTTGAAAGAACTGATTTACAGGATGTTACTCTTTTATTATTCATTGCACTGAAGTTCTAATGGTGCTAAATAGAGTAGTGTTGGCTGCTACCAGAATGTCTCTTTTTTGTTTTTGAGAAGATAAAATTAAAAACTCACTTATAATTCAAGAAGCATTTGCAGAAATATTTTTGCTTTGTTTGGTCATGAGGTT
>CM053515.1:15055668-15201585 GCA_028627145.1 Eidolon dupreanum | reverse complement strand
GTATTGATACAAAGAGACTGCACACACACACTAAAAATTTCTGGATACTTACAAAAATAAATCAGAAACTTAAGCCAAAGGAAAATTGCCATACAGGGCAAAAACCAATACAACATTTCTCAGATGTTCTCCAAATCTCTTAGTGAGGAACCATCAGCTACCCATGATTCTCCACCAAAACTGGAATCTTCTCTGACCTGAAACACTTAATTTTAGCTGTGTTAGTCTTTTTGTTTTATAACCCTACATCACCACTCAGTAAGAATTTACCCAAACAACCTGTGCATGTAATGATTCCATGTGAGGGAATATTTTTAGATGTTAGGCCTTCCTGGTCCTTGAAACAATCTCAGCATCAGTGAGGCCATACCTTCACCCAGGAGGGAGAAAAGTAGATTCTGTGTCCAGGACTCCTGAGGAGCATAGCTCTTTCAAGTACCCCAGGGAGCCACTGCCCCTTCTTCAGCTATGGAATAATTCATAAGCACAGGGCTTCACCCCAATGAGACTGTAAGGGTTAGAGAATGGGAACTAGTGCTCATTGTTCACTCACTGCAATCATCAGGATCATCATCATATTAAGCACCACCAGTTTTGAGCCTCTCATGTGGGCCAAGGACATGGCATTCATTATCCAATCCTCTTCACAATGCTGTGACATGAGTATATCACCTCCACTTTTTCAGATAGAGACACAGAATCTCTAGGTCAGTACCTTATCCAAGGTTACATGTCTCAAGAGTAGCAGGACCAGATGCAGAACCTCTGCCTTCAAAGCTTATGATCTTTCCACTACCCCATGGGCCTCTCTGTAAATGTTCCATACCCACTCTAATGTGTTAAAGACTATCTCAATCAAAAAATCCTTCCATATGTCTAACCTAATTCCTTCACACTGCAGCTTTAGGCCCTTTCCCCCTGTTCTGTTCCTGGAGGAACTGGTCCCCAGGCTTTGAAATAATTGCTCTTCTGCCAAGATTGTTAAATCACCCTTTGACCATCTTTTAGGCCGAATCACTCTCAGTCTTCCCAGGCCTGATTTTTTGGGCCATTCATCATTTCCATTCTCACCCCAAACACTCTTTTGATTCTCTGTAGCCCTCTTACATGCTCTCTCCATTTTGAAAGGTACTTAAGAATTTCAAGAGGTTTTTGCAGGGGAGGGGTAAGGTTGGGGATGTATGATAGTTGGTGGTGGGGAACCTTTCTGTCTGTCCAAATAGAATGCCTTCTTTCTGAGGGAAGAGAAGAGAGATTAGAGGAAAGCTCAGAGGGCTGGGGCCAGGGAAATAACACAGAGAAGGAAAATAGATGAGTTTAAATGAAGATGAATCAGAAACATGGGATTAAATTTCCCCAAGGCCTTCAATCTTACCAGAAAATGTACTGGACAAAATAGATTGGGATTTGATTTATTGAATGCAAAATGTTTCCTTCCATTAAATTTAAAAAAAAAAAAAAAAAGTAGGCAAGATGCTGAGTACACTTCCAGCCCGTTGACTGTTGAATTAGGCATTGCCCCTTAGTAAGAGTCGGGTCAAGGCTAGGAGCCTGCCTGAGTCTCTCTGCATTCAGCATTTTCTAGCAAAGTGCTTCCCACATTAATGAGCATAGGAGACAGCAGAGGTGTGGACACCAGGCCGGGAATCAGGAGACCTGGGTTCTAGCCCTGGCTCATCCACTAACAACTGGATAACCCCGGCAAGTCCCTTTACCTCCCTGGGCCTCAGTTTCCCCAAATTTAAATCCAAGGGCTTCAGACTCTAATCATCACCATATAATCTCAAGAGTCCTTTTCTACGTCTCATATTTCATAATTCTCCATTGGATATCAGCAGTTTCCAAAATGGAGTCTACAAAACACTGATCCTATAAGATGTTCAATGGATAGACAATTTAGTGGTCCCACAGGTTTGAGAAATGTTCCTATGTGAATGCCCCCTTAGAGATTCCCGGTGTATATAAGCTTTTACAGTTTTTGTGAAGATCTAAAATATTTTTTTAAACTCTTAACTCAACTTAACCCAATATTTCCCTAATCTGACACCACAGAACTCTGTTTCATGTAGTACCAATGACCTCTTGAGATGTATTTTGGGGAAAACTGTGGTGTAAAATTCTATACCTCCTCCCTTCTCACCTCATGGGTTTTATCCCATATCTGGTCCTGGAGAAAAGCACCTAGGAGTTGAAGGCTCTGAGTGCTCCACATCCTTAAAGGAGCACACTGGACAGCACACAGCCAGTCTCAAGATATCCATGAGTCTGCAAAGAGAACCAATGCTAAGATGCCAGGATAATGAGTCAGTATGCATTACTCTTTTGCTCTTGGTGCCATATTGAGAGGCTCCTGTGCTTCCCCACTGAACTTCAGCAGTAATGGGCTCCACAGCATTCTCCCTTTCCCTGGGCCTTGGGTGTTTCTGGACAAACAGAAAGATCAGGGAGGCCATCAAAAGAATGACTTCTCCCTTGGTTTGTTTTCAGAAAAGCCTAATAAGCTCACTAAGATGCTGTGTTAGTCTCCCAAGGCTACCATAACAACATACCACAGTTTGGATGGTGTAAACAACAGAAAGCTATTTCCTCACAGTTCTAGAGACTGGAAGTCCAAGATCAAGGTGCCGCCAGGCCTGGTTTCTGGTGAGGCCTCTTCCAGGCTTGAAGATGGGCCGCCTTTCCTCTGTGTCACTTGGCCTCTTGTGTGCCCACACATCTTGGGTGTCTCTTCTTCTTCTCATAAGAGTCCAGATCTATCATATTAGGCCCCAACCTTATGACCTCATTTAACCTTAATTACCTCCTTAAAGTCCCCATCTCCAAATAGCCACATTGGGGATTACAGCTTCAATCTATGAATTTTAAGAAGGATATGATTTGGTCCATAACAGGGGGATTCCTCTGGATTGTTACAGAGAATGAAGGCAAGAGGTGAGTTTGGAAGTGTAAGAGGCAGAAAGCATCAGAGGAGAGAGTGTGACAGAAAATGCCCTTGGGGCTTTAGTGGATCAAGGACAGTGGTCTATGGGTGTCTCCCGTTCTCTGCTGGGCTGGGAAGTGCTAGAAAGTAGAAGCAAATGCCTTGCAGCACATCTAGAGAGGCTGTGTCCTGTCCTCATCCATGACCTGCATGGGTCACCTGTCTGTAAGGTCACATAGACTTGGACAAGGAGGGTATCAGCTGTGACTGTGTGGACACAAGGTTCCATCTGCCCACTAAGTGCAGAAGACCTCAGGACATCTCCCCATACTCAGGACAAGGAAGAGACCCAGGGATGAGTGAAATTGAACTGCCCACCACTCAGAACAATGAAACATTGCTGACTCAACTTGTTTTAGAGAAATAAAATAACTATGGCACATACCCGACACTCTGATGTTCCTAGCTATGAGTGAGGTAGAAGCCACATGGAGCAGAGTAGGAGGCAAGGCCACAAAGTCCGGGCCATAATGAAAAAGGTTTGGAGGAGTTCCAGCAAGTGTGGCTCAGCTAAACCTCATTACATGGGATGTGCAATGATAAACAATATAGATGGTCCTGACCCCTTCAAGACAACCGGGGCCCAGTAATTCACCCTGGATTAGCTACTTTCATTAACTCAGTGGGAGGTATATTAGTTTCCTGCAATAACAACTTACCACAAACTTGATGGCTGAAAACAACAGGAATTTATTCTTTTACCATTCTGGCGGCCAGAAGTCCAAAATCAAGGTGTTAGCAGAGCCACACTTTCTCCAGACACTTAAGGGACAATCTATTCTTTGCCTCTTTCAGCTTCTTGTGGCTGCAGGCATTCTGGACTTGAAGCCATATCACTCCAATCACACCTCATCTTCATATCGCCTTCTCCTCTTTTGTGCATCTGTCTCATAACTCCCTCTGCCTCTCTTTTATAAGGATATGTGTGACTGCATTTAGGGCCCACTGGATAACCCAGGATGAATACCTTCTCTCAAGATCCTTAACTTAATCATAGTACTTACACAATAAGGTTCATTCGCAGGTTCCAGAGATTTGAAAATGGATATCCTTTGGGAGGCATTTTCTGCTTACCACAGGAGGGTCAAGACCTTGGGAAGCCTGACCAAGTACAACCCATCCCACCACCAGGCAGGCTCACCACTACTGCGCCTGATACAAGCTCTGGCACAGAGTGGGCTCTTGAGATTTGCTGAATGAAGAGTTTGTTGGATAAAAGCCAATATGATAAGAACTAAAGCCATGAAATGAGCTTACCCTTGAGAGGACTTAACCAGTGGACTCTAAATTTTTAGATTTTTATTGACTAAACTTGCACCCAAACACAAAGTGGGGGGTGGGGGAAGGGGATAGCGCATGCACAGAAAGATACCCATATAGAACATCCAGCTTTTTAAATTGCCAAGTGAGGAGAGTGAAAGAAAATGCCATTTACTTTCATAATCATTTCTTAGGAGAAAGAACATTTTAATACCAAAGGAAGGTCATTGCCTCAGAATAAAGAATCGTCCTTAAAATTAAATAAACCTAGCTTCATTAAAAATTCACTTCACAGGCCTTTTTTCCTCATCAGTTTCAAAGACAAATGAAAATTCCATTACAGACCGATACCAGTTAGCAAATGGGCATTTGGAAGAGACTACAGAGAAAAAAATATTGGAAAGGAAAAGCCACTTAATTCTAGGAACGAGGAAATGAGCATCTCTTGTCCAGAGACGCTCCTCCTCCCCAAAATGCCCCAAACTGGCCATCAGAACTCTAAGGCATCAGCTTAATCATGACCTTTCCCTGCCATGAAGCAGACGAAGCAGCTTCCTGCCAGGACCCACTAACAATGAGCACGAGGAGCCCCTGAGAGATGCCACCTATGACTTCAGACTTGCTGATAGCAAACAACTCGGACCCCTCCTTCCAGCTTCTGCCCTTAGATTTCTTCCCTCTCATTACCAACTCAACCTCTGCCCACTTCTGCTTCGCATAAGCGCTGCCCTTTCTACATTGCTATGAGGTCCCAAAGGCTTGTGCCACTTCAGTGCCTGTCACTTATTCCCTCCAGCCTCCCCAGGTAGGCCTGTGGCGTGATGCAAGCACATGGGCTCCTGTGCAGAGGTGTCAAACTTTCCAGAGCATCTTGCCTTACTGGAGAGATATCTCAGGGCTGTGCCAGCAGCATCTGTGACCTAAGGACCTAATATGTGTCTGTTTCCCATCACCAAGCCCCAGTGAGGTGAGTTCCAGGTGCCACAGCACGGAGAGGCAGCCAGGGCATTTGGCACCAGGTGCTACACGACCAGGGGACTTCATTGCTGGACTCCATGAAGTTTTCAGGACACCTCACTGAAAGATGCCACTGCATGCCTAAAGCCAAGTCTGGTGAAGCCCCTTGAGCTAGACAAAAAGTCACCTCTTACCCATGAGAAGAAATTACAATTCTCATGTATTGCTGATTGACCTGCAATTTACATGATAGTTTAGAGACAAAAGAGACAAAATATCTTAAAAACGAGCCAGACCAGGGGTTAAAGGGGGACATGGGAAGTGCTGTTTGATGAGTATAAAGTTTCAGTCATGCAAAATGAATAAGTTCTAGAGATCTACTTTACGACATTGTGCTTATGGTTAACAATTCTGTACAGCCACCTAAAAATTGGTGAAGAGGGCGGGTTCATGTTATCTATTCTGACCACAATAAAAAAATTAAATGAACAAAATACATTTTTTAAGCCAGATCCTTTGACCTAATAATCCTGCTGCTAGAAATTCTAAGAAAACAGTAAAGATCCATTCACATTTTAGGTATAAGAATATTCACTACAGTTGTATATAACAGGAAAACATTCAAAAAAATTGAAAATACGAACATATAGGAATCTCTTGCAGCTAATAAAGGTTATCCTTAAAAGAATTCTACGTGACATTTAAAAAATAATCACTGTAGTCTACGGTCATGCTCCCTGAACAAGCCCAATCCTGTCTGATCTTGGAAGCTAAGCAGGGTCGGGCCTGGTTAGTACTTGGATGGGAGACCACCTAAGAAGACCAGGTTCTGTAGGTGTAAAAAATAAAAAAGAAATAAGAGATTGTAAGCTGACAAGGTCCTCACAATCTGTGAGGTCAACCAAGGGTTGCCTCACCTAAAAAGAAAAAATAGTCACTGCATAATAATAAGTTGAGATATTCATTACTATTTATTGCCAGCATATAGAAGAATCAGGGACAATGAGAACTACTGTAATTTTTCCTCTCCCACACAAGCCAACACTGTGCTTAAGGGCCTCAGGGGAGATCTATTTTGCAATGCAAGCTCCCTTCTGGGGTTTGGTTCTAAATTCTAAATTCATTGGGGCAATTTGTAGGGGAAAGGGAGAAGCTGTTGAAGGGAAATGAGGTGAGAGCAAAGAGAGGTGGGAGAAAGGTTTACAAAAACTGTCTCCTTGACCACCCCTGTCCCTTTACCACCTCCTGCCTTCCCTGTCCACCTCGTCTTCCGATCACACAACAGGCAGATAGACGGCGGTTCTTAGGGTATGATGGCAGCGTTCCCCACAGGGCTCCACATAAGTCCAGCCCTGTCTTGTCCCCTCTTAAAAAAGATACCAAAGATTGCCAAACCTGGCACAAAACCTGCACCAGTCCCACCATCAAGCGACCTCACACATTTGGTGATGAGCCCACACCATAGCTCATGCGAAAGACCTGAGACAAGGCTGTCACTGTTCCCGGGCAAGTCCTAGGGAGAGCCAAGGGGTGGGTGTGGAGAGCCACCCAGTGAGGCAGGGTGGATGCACAGAGAAAATATTTGATTTAAAGAGCTAATGCCCAGATTTGTGGAATAAAATCCATATCGACTGTAGGAGAAAATGAAATGGTCTGTCTCATCCAGTGAAGAAGGTAATACCATTATTCTAATTTCACAGATCAGGAAACTGAGGCAAAGAAAACCAAACAGCTCTCTGTAGCTAACAAGCAACAGAACAATGTTTTGAACCCAGGTCATCCAACACCAGAGTGTCCCTCACCTTCCACTGCCCCCACTGTCCATGTCGCACCATGCAAGTGCACCTAGGCAGAGAAGTCACCCAGAAGCATGTACACTAAAAGGCTCATAGCATAACCTTGGTGGCAATATTTTTTCTGCATTGTTGTCCATAGTTTCTGTAATGATCATGAATTTCTTTTGTAATTAGAAAAAATTAAATTTTATTTAAAACAGAATAGAAAGGCCTCTGCATTCTCTGAGGTCCCAAGAAGCTCCCAAAGCTCAGAACAGCCCCAAGGGAGAGCAAGGGCCACACAGGCCCCAGCGAGCTCTAGACCTTGCTCCTCACCCAGCAAGACTGAGGTCAGCTGCCTCTCTGGGACCTGGGGAGGGAGACACACAGACACAGGGGTCAGAGAATCCAAAAAGGACCCCAAAGGGCAGCTTTACTGTGCTCTGTCCCCGCTCCTCCCAAGCCCCATTCCCTGAATCTGCTTGCTTACTAAGTGGGCGGGCTCCTGGGGGCCGTCAGGAAGGGGTGGGCCTCCAGGTCTCAGCTTGGAGTCTCCTGACCCCAATAAGTAGGGAGCCAGGTCCTGAGCACAGCATACCCAAAAGTCACAAACTCAAGAGAATGAAGCGGGCCCAGTGCGGGTAGATGAATAGCTATGGCACTCGGCTTCTGGACTGGATGATGATGGGAAGAGTCGGGGCCCTGCATAAAAGGGGCAGCCACTGTGCAGCCCAAGTCAGGGTGCTGCCTTGCAAAAATGTAGGCTAGTTTTCCAAGAGAAGCCAGAAACCTGGATTTCTATGTAAGCACTTTACATTGTTTATATCACCTTCCATATGCTGCCATAGGCACCAACAAGTTGCTCAGCTCTCTCCTCTGAGGCCCTGTGGTCGAGGTCCACCCACTAGAGCTTAAGCTCCCATCCAGGGCTCATATCCCTTGTCCGTCTCCTAGGTCTCCACCTCACACCCAAACTCAGGCCTTACCTCTTCTCATGCCTGTCCTCAGCTCACGTCCCACCCCCAGGATATACTTGTGTCTTGGCTCTGCCCTTGCTGAGCCTACTGCCCAAAAGCCAAAGTGGTGGCCCCACCTCTGACCCAACAGAAGAAAAGCATCTGGCCTCCCTCCGGGATTTTCAAAGCCTGCCAACCCTGTGTGAGTGCCCAGCAGCCTCCATCACCAAATCACCAGGGAACACAGACGAATGCCACCCCCGCGCCTGGAGATGGTGAGCTATTTCCCACCACATCCTGTCCTCCCACCCACAATCTGCAAACCAGCATGTGTGCCTCCATTTCACTAATTGTAGGCTGACTGATGGCCCTGGAAGAGCGTTCTGGCTCCTGAATACCAGCAAGCAGAAGCCAGACCGGAGCCTTGGGAAGGTGCTGTCTGGACCCAAGAGGGCTGAGGCAGGGAGCTGACCTCTGCCCATTCCCATGAACCCTGGGATCCTTTACCCTCATACTCTGGGGCTGATCTCAACATTTTTCCCAGCTCTGGATCAGTTCCCATACGCCCCAGGAAGAGAATTACAGCTAGAATGAGGCTGTCAATCTTCTGATCTCCTCAGGCCCTTCCTGCACTAATCTACAGAGACACAGCCTGAGAGTCCAGCTGTGGAGGACACAGCAGGCAGAGAGTGTGACCTTCCTCAGCTGACCAGTCAAGTGTGGAGATGCCCATTCTCAATGCTGGCTTCCAGACTGAAATCAAGGTGCAAAAGCTGGGGTTCGTTCATTAGTTCAACAACTGCTGGCACCTACTGAGCCATGCCCTGGTACCATGGGCTCTGTACGAATTAGCTCATTGGATTCTCACAGCAGCCTGGCGAGGCCGGCACTGTCATCTCTTTTTTACAAAGAAACCAAGGCACAGAGTGGTTAAGTAACTTTCCCAAAGTCACGTGGCTAATAAGTGGCAGAATTGGTATTGAAACCCAGCCAGTGAGGCTCCAAAGCCTTAACTGCTGCACTGTACTTGTCTGCTGCGCTATCATAGCTGTATGTTTAGTCATACGAAAACATGCTTATAATCTATGATTAAGTGGAAAAAAGGTGGCAAGAGAATACATAGAGTATAATCCCCTGGGAGAAAAAACATGTAGATGAACATGTAGTTGCAAACGCTAGGACATAAAGAGCCGTATCATAATGACAACATGGTGAAGGACGTTTGTGACCTCAGTTGAATCCTAGCTCCTTTACTCATTGCCTGTGTGGCTACTTCCGGCAAGTCACAAAAATCTCAATTTTCTCATCTGTAAATGAGAAGCTGCGCCTGACATCATCAGCATATGGATTAAACACAAAAGACCCTCTAGTGTATTGTTTCATTTCTAGGAAATGTCCAGAAAAGGCAAAACTTCTGACAGCAAATGGATTAGTGGTTGTCTGGGGCTGAGGGTTGGAAATGTGTTCAGTTGCAACCAGGCCTGAGGGGTTTTATGAGGGCAATGGCAATATTCTAAAACTGAACTAAGCTGATGGTTGCACAATTCAGTAAATTGACAAATCTTTGCATTAAAATGATTCGTTAATTAGAATGAGTGAATTTTATGATACATAAACTATACCCTAATAAAGTTCTTTAAAAATTCTTAATGCAGTTAGTATATAGCAGGTCTTCAACATATAGAGGTGGCAAATACCCTGGTCATTGTCAGTGGGATTAATGACAGGCTTACAAAGTGGTATTTCCAATGAATTAAAATGTTTTTTGCTTATCTGTATTTTTTACATTTGTACAATAAATATGTATTTCTTGCATAATAAAAAGAGAAAGGGAAAAACTCAGTTCCATTATAATATCTTTGAAGCAAGGGATCCTATTATCACGAGGGTGATTTTAATTTTCTTCCTTTGGCTTATTTTCTATTTTGCAACAATAAATATGCACTGCTTGGATAAAACAGTAGACTGTTGTTTTTGTATACAGCTTATTTTATGCTCAGCTTTGTGCTAGACACCATGAAGTATAACCAGGAAAGGAAGAGATTGTCCCCTAGGGTCTTTCCATCTGGAGTAGAGGCAGGACAGATCCCAGGAACAATCTGGGAAGCTGAAGAACAAGGAGACAGTCTGTGCTGAGAAACCAACCGTGAGCTCCCAGGAAGGCTAGAGGACCCCAAAACTGCAGGATAGCCCCGAGCTGAGCAGCCAGGAAAGAGGGCCTGAGAAGATAATCAGAGAGGACTGTCCATTCCCTCCATCAATATTAATTGAGCACCAACTCTATGCCAGACCACACTAGAAGCTGGGGACACATGGTGACAGGACTGACAAGTTCCCTGACCCATGATGCCACCCTCCTAGCCACCTCAGCCTGGCTCTAGACACAGCACCTGCCAATTACCTAGTGCCTAGAGAGGGTAGGAGTTAGGGACTCTCATCCATAGCTACAGGAGGGCAAGGGTCAGGAAAGGCCCAGAATTTTGAGAAGGCCTAGATTCTTGTCCCATCATTGCCTCTAATTCCCAGGAGTAAACCCCCTCTTTCTCCAGGCACCAGTTTCCCCATCTGTATAAATGTGAGCATAATGGTTATGTGCACAGCCCTGAGGCCAAAAACTTCTAGGTGCAAGCCTGCCTCTACAGCTTAACCAGCTCCTTGACCTCTGCCAAGTGACTTAGCCTCCTGGAGTTCCAAATCCCTCTTCTAAACAAATAGGTGAAATGACAGCACTTATTTCAAAGGGTTCGTTTTTTTGTTTGTTTTGTGTTTTTTTTTGGGGGGGGGGGCAGGGGGGGGGATGAAACAAGATAATGCACAGAAAGTACTTAAGGATGCCAAGCATGTACCTGCCAAATAAAAACCACAGCTGCAGCTGGCTTCCAAGTCTACAATGATGGGATGATGGTTCCTAAGGGATTTGGAATTCCTGGGGTGTCCCAACTTGGAAGATGGTGAGGTACCAAACAGCACCAGCTCAGCAAATGCAAATTAGCGGCTTAGCATGCCTAGAAAGTGGGAGGGAAAGAGGCTGTAAAACAGGCTGAGGAAAACAAAAGATTATAGTCCTCCAATTAGCAGCCTATTTCCTTACCTACATAATTTGTCCAGCACTGCCACCTGCTGGCATGAAATGAGCTTTGCAAGAAAAGATATCTTTCCTACTGGCTGGGGATTTAGAACAAATTTAATTCCAGGAGGGGTGGGGGGTGGTGGAAGCCTTACAGATGTGGGTGGGGAAGTGTGACGATGACTTCATTAGACAAATTTGGGTGGAAAGAATTTGGGCTCTGGAGCTATGAGACCTAAGTTCAAGTCCCAGCTTTTCTGCTTACTAGCTGTGACACTTTGGATAAATTGTTTAACCTTTCTGGGCCTCAGTTTTCTCTTCTATGAAATGGGGATAATAATGTCTTTCTCAGTTGATTATCTATTTAAAG
The DNA here is from genome assembly GCA_028627145.1 of Eidolon dupreanum. NCBI lineage: Eukaryota > Metazoa > Chordata > Mammalia > Chiroptera > Pteropodidae > Eidolon > Eidolon dupreanum. Next base: position 15,190,220 of record CM053515.1, on the reverse strand, counting down.
TACCTGACATAGTTATGGACTCATTAAAGGTTACTTTTCCCTCTGGACTTCCCCTGCACACCACACCCCTGGGATTTAGATGAGGGGGCACTCAAGCATATATATCGTCATTTCTGAGCACTTGTCAAAAATACAGATGCTCAGGCTCCATCGATGTTGCTGTGAATCTGCTCTCTGGAGATGATGGCCTAGGAGTCTGCATTTTAATAAACACTCCTGTGATTCTTACGCCACTCCAAGTTTGAGAGTCACTGGCATGGTGCAAAGAACACAAGGGCAGGAGTTCTAGTTCTGACTCTGCCAGCAAAACATGTCCTCTCAGTGTCCACTTCCCCACATGAAATGCGGCCACATCTTGCCTGGCATGCCTCATGGTGCAGGGAGGAGAGGTGTGTTTTGGAAACTGTGATGCCAGTGCTGACAGGAGCAGCAGGAGTGGTCAGAACATGCCCTCTCTCCCCCTCTTGCCCTCCCTCCTTGAGAGGCCTGGGCAGAGATGAAGCCACTGGAGTCAGGATAGGGATGGAGTGGGGTGATGGGGGAGAAGAGGAAAAGCAGGTCTGGCTCCTTCAGAGCCAGATGCCTAGGATGCCTAGGGGCTGGGTGTGCAGGGCAGATGAGCCCAGCGCTCAACCCCAGGAGAAGCTCGTTATCTGTGAGCTCTGTAACCTATCCTAACCAGAAAAAAAGGAAGAGAGAGAATTCTAGCTGTGGGACCCCCAGCAGCCACCAAAACAGGCTGATCCCTTCTGAAAAGCCAGTGGAAAAAGGGGAGAGGACTCCTGGTTGTGCCGAAAGCAACAGCCCCTCTATTTCCCTAGGGCCCTCCCAGGTCACCTTCCTCCTCCCCCTCCTGGGTGCTGACATCCTGACACAGCCTCCCTGAACTCTGGAAATGGATGGGGTCTCCATTTTTCAGACAGTAAACTCAAGACCCAGAGAGAAGGGAGCCCGTTTCCCAGAATCTCTTACTGACTCCTCAGTCCAAGGCTCACTAAATCCTCATGCCAATTACAGAGCAGGGTTGGGAGGATAGCTTTTCACTTCCTCCTTCCTAGGTTCTTTGGTTAGTCTAACAATTTACTTGATAAAAGACAAATTAACAAGAGAAAAATTAATTTCGTACATATGGAAGCCCCATGAAAAACGGGAGACTCAAAAAAAGTGACCAAAGCAGGCAGCTTTTATACCTTTTAGACAAATCGTAAATTTATGAAGAATTGACAAGACAAAGAAGTATGGACTTGGAGTAGTAAATGAGTGAGGAAGTAATGTTTTTTTTTTTTAATTTCCTATCTCTGGTGATAAAGATGCCTGCCTTCCTCCTGGTACAGGGAGGGTACCTTTCACATGGGAGATTTACTTGCTGCTTTGGGGGGCACAAAAGAAGTTACAGTGTCCTTGTGCTGGCTGTTTCTCAAATAACTTTAAGATAATCAATATACCAAAGTGACACATTAAGGTGGCAAATCCTGCTCTTCTTCAGTAACCAGGAAAAAGATTACAGTAGTTGTCCCCTTATTTATGGGAGATACGGCCCAAGACCCCTCATAGATGCCTGAAACCACCAATAGTAGCGAACCCTATATGTACTATATGTACATACCACAATAAGAGATTAACAACTATAACCAATAATAAAATGGAATAACTATAACAATATACTATAATAAAAGTTACGTGAAGATGGTCTCGCGCACAAAATTATCTTATTGTGCTGTACCCACCTTTTCACTTAAAAAAAGGGCTTTATGGCTTCTCTTTGGCACATCCAAACTGCCAGCATCACTACTCTTCCACTCTGAGGCCATGACGAAGTAAAATGAAAGTGACTTGAACACAGGCACTGCGAACCATCCCACGACAGTCGACCTGATAACCAAGATGGCTACTACGTGGCGAATGGTCGCAGGGAACACACAGAGCGCGCAGACGCTGGGTAAAGGGACGATTCACGCGAGATGGTGCGAGATTTCATCATGCCACTCAGAATGTCAGGCAATCCAAAACGTATGAATTGTTTGTTTTTGGAATAAACGATTCCATTTAATATTTTCCAACCATGGTTGACTATGGGCATCTGAAACTGCAGAAAACCACCAATAAGATGAAACTACAGTACTATTTCCGTCACATAGAGGAGAAACCCAGATCAGAGACAATATGTAATTTATCCAAAAACACACAGCAGAATTGAGCCTCAGACTAGGCTCTCTTATTAATACCAAATCACACATTTTTATTCTCAGTATGGATAAAAGATTGGACCAGATGACCCCGCCCCCACCCCCTCTGGTTCCCTTAGTGAACCAGCAGCCCAAGCTAAGAGAGCCTTCTCCTGTCCCTGGGGCAAACCTCCAGACTTCCCACTTGTTTTCTCTGTTTCAAATTTCCCTTCACTCCATCCAATATCATACCCACTTGCATATTTGTGAAAACTTTCCAGTTTCTTCAAAGCTCAGCTCCATTCTCACCAGCTCCAGGAAGACTCCCGCCCAGTGAGAAATAACGTCACCTCGGCTTGGAATAGGGCACTGGGGTCAGAAATGCCAGCCGTTCAATGAGCATGTCTGCCAGGCACTATGCTATGGAATCCATACACCTGTATTGTATGTACTGTGTATACATTATATACTTGTGCATACGTTCTCTCATTTACCCTCCAAACCTCCCTATGGGGCAGGGACCAACAGTACAGCCATCTTACAGATGTGAAAACCATGTCTCAGATCACCAATGCAATGCACTTAAGGTTACCGGAAAGGCTGTCACACTGAAGAGAAAGGCTGGGGGCGGGGGGCGGATACTGAAATGCAGTGGGAGGTGGTGGAAGTGTTACAGGGGAGCAGGTTTCAGAGCAACATGAAAAGATGTGGAAATAAGAAGAAAACTAAAACCCCATGAGAACCTGTGGGCAAAAGGACCCAGGGTCCAGAACACCATGGGATAGTCCTTTTTTCTTGTGTGACAGCAGCTGGTTAACTAGCACAGAATTTTAACAAGCCTTGTCTCACTTAATACAATAATCTTCTCAGATGGATAGGATCGTCATTCTACACAGAAAGAATGAAAGTCTGAGTAAAACCTAACCAAGCTCACACAGTCCAGAGTGGGACCGGGACCTGAAGCAAGCTGGATTCCTGATTTGTGTGCTTCCTAGTACATGACTATTATTTACGATGTCACTTAGAATATGTTTACATAGGAAGCTCCCTCCGCTCCTGGCCTGGCCCATTGTCACAGAGCCTGGCCTGCCGCTATTCTGGATGTCAGTACACCCTCTCAACGCTCAGTCGACTCTGATGTTCCAGGGCTCCTGGGTAGGTGTCAAAATGAGTCTCTGGATAAACAGAAAGGAGGTGGGGGGAGACAGTAAAAGGGCTCAGAGAAAGGAATGGATGTTCACTCGCTCAGTGAAGGTCTGTGGCCCCTTTGCAGGTGTTGGGGTTACAGTAAGAACAAGACAAACATGACCCCTAGCCCCTGGAGTCCCAGACAGAAATGCTTCCTTCCTCTCAAGCTTGCTAAGGGTTAGTCATGAAAGAGGAGAGCCCAGGAGGGCATATTCCACCCTAAGATCCTGATTGTCAATGGGGTGGGCACACCCTGGGCCTGGAGCCCCATCTCATAAGTTGCTTTGGGCTCTACCACTTTCCACAGCCAGAGAGGGGCAAAAGGGGTCAGGGCACCTGTCAGGGGCTTACCTGCTGCTGCTACTGCTGCCCCCAAGAGTTCTGTCAACTCTTGATCACAAGTTCCGCCTGTCACCTCTTGTCACCTTTCCAGGCCCAGCTCTGAGTGTACCTTCCCTAGATGGTCTCCCCACCACTCCAACCTGAAAGCGAGTTCTCCCTTCTCTGCAGTCCTACAACCCATTGCTTCATCCCCCACCGTTTCTGTCCATCTGATCCATCCAAATAAGACCCCAGGCCAGAAGCAGGTTCTGATTTCCTCAGGGACCCCTCCAGAGCCTAGCACCTGAGAGATGCTAAAATCATTTTCTAAAGCAAAGGGTGTTTGAAAGAGTGAGTGAGTGGGTGTGTAGGTGAGCTAGCAAGCAAGGTCAAGCAGGACCTAGGACAAGAGCCCATTGCTCTATGGTCTTGACCCTGCAAATGCAGCTGGTGACAGGGCACCCTGAAGTCCAAGAGGAAGGAAAACATGGGTAGTTTGGCTCTACCTGCCTTGTTGACCCTAGAAACCACTTGGCAGGTAAGCCATCAAATGTAAACAAAGAGCAGCAGTTATGTGTCCACAGGAAGCACTATGAACACAAGCAATTGTGGGCAGCAGTGACTTGGTTAGCCAGTGGGTTCAGGCAGCATTTCTCAAAAAAATTTCCATGAAAGTCTAACTTGAGAGATGATCTATAAGAAAAGAGCCCTGTGGTCAAATTTGTTTAGTGAACAGAACACATTTCTCCCCTTCTTATACGTTCACAGCACAGAACTCCCAGCATGTCAAGGTTCTGCAAAGACAACAGTTTAACCTAGTACTTGTCACACTTTTTTTTCTAAGCAAAATCTATTTAACGTCCCCACGGAAGGAGCATGCTACAGGGCGACATACTTAGAAAATGGGAATGTTTTGACTCTCAAGGAGGTCTTTATAATGGTATGGGAGGCCTTCCCTTCATTCTTCAGCTCTCCTGCTAAAAAGAATTTTTAAAAAATCTGTATTATAGAAATTATAGCCTTAAGATAAAAGGACAAAGTTCCAACAGTGGACTTTAAGGTACTGGCCAGCAAAGTGCAAAGGGGGAGGAATCTGCCATGAAATCTCTTTTGCCCTCTGTCGCTGACAACAGATATGAACTTTAGCAAGTGACTTGACTGTTTTGTGCCCCAGGTGTACTGTAAATGGTCACAAGAATCACATCAGTTGCTAGATAACAAGGACTTAGAATAAAACCTGTAAAATCCACAGCATTCTATATTATAAATAGCTCTTATCTGAAACAATAGGAACTGAGTGATTTCCTTTTTCACTCACCTGGTAATCATGATAGGCTTATAACTTAGTATAATCGCCCTTTATATGACATAATTACAGAGCAAAATACACTAAAGGACAACAGAGACAATAGGTACTAGGGAAGTTCGGAAAGGGAAGGATTCGTGTGTGCTGCAGGAAAGGCTTAGAAAGGCTTCCTGGAGTGAATGGGTGAGTGGGGCTTGGCCTGAGCAGAGACAGGAGGTGACAGTACCCAGAAGGGAAGAGCATCATGTGAACGTCAGCCTGGCGGTGCCAGTGGGCACAGCCTGAGCAGGGCGTCTGCTCCCAGGAAGACTGCCACTGACGAGACACCAGCCAACCACTGGGAGTTGGCGGCTCTGTTGATGTTTTCCAAGGAATAGAGTCATCTCTGGGTCCTAGAAGTAAGGAGAAGTGACAGATGGTCTGCTGAACAGAATGTAGCGTTGGCTTCCTCGGCTTACAGCATTTGCTCCTGGGCAGATCTGTGAGTGTCCACAGCCCTTTCCCAAACCCTTCCAAGGTCAGGTTGGTTGGCAATCACATCTTTGCAAGAGGCAGAAACCTACTGAAGCTTTCTCAAGTGTAAAGGTGGGTGAGGGAAGATTCCAGGGTATTTCAGGGAAAGCAAGGGCAGGGAGGCCAGGTAGATGTGAGGAAAAACTGAAAAAAGACTAAGTACCAGAACAGGGCCTCTATCTTTTTCTCTTTTATCATTTGTCTCTCTGAATCTCTCTCTTTGTCTCTCTGAATCTCTCTCTCTCTCTCTCTCTCTCTCTCTCTCTCTCTCTCTCTCTCTCTCCCCTCACTCTCCTCTATTCCATTTTCTCCCTCTCTCTGTTTATATCTATCTCTCTACAGCTCTTTGTATGTGTATCTTAATCCCTCTCTGATCTTAATTCCAATCTCTTTCACCCTCTGTCTCTCTTTCATTGTACAGTCTCCTACATCTGGTCTGCTCCTCTCTGTAGCCCATCTTTCTCTGCCTGCTCCTCAACAGGAGGGACACAGGTGGAGTTGGAGTACTATGAAAGGAATCAATGAGGAGGTGGTACTTTATGCTCCAGCCCTGACTGAGGAGGACACAAGGTGGCCATTCTTCTTAACTTCTGGCTTCAGAACCTGGGGCTTCCTAAGCAGAGTCTAGGCTTGAACTTGCTTCTCCTGTCCAGATCCTACTTATTTCTGGGAGGTGAGTGAGTACAAGTTCAAGAGAGCCCTCTGAGTGCAGTGAGGGCACAAGTTGCTGTGGGAGAACTTGGTTCGGCCCCAAGACTTGGAAGCACTCCCATGGACCTAGAATTCAGCAGGTGTAATGGGAGAGGTGGAAGAGGAACAGTTTGCGCTCCTGTCCCCGCTTCCTTGATCTGGACATAAGATCCATGGTCGCTAGCTTAAATGAAGCCCAGAGAAGTAGCTCCAGGAAGAGGCTGAAATTGTTCCCTGCTTGGGTCTCGAGCTCTCAGTGCAGTGATCAGTACTGACCAGAAGATGGAGCCAAACACCCTGAAACCTAAACAATTTTACTTGTGGATTTAAACAGTTTAGAACTACAAGTGCAGAAAGTAAACCACAAAGGTGGTGAGAGACTTGCTCAAGTCTCTTAGAACTTGCTCAGTAGCAGGACTTGGATCCAACTCCCATCGCCAGGGGGTTGCATTCTCTGTGGCCAGCAAGTATCCTATCCCACTCTCCTCTCTGTTCACGTCAGGGGATTCTGGTCAAGCTGAGTTCTTTCCAAGATGCCCTGATCTAGTTATGGCTCCTTTGTGTTAAGTTGATGGGGGTTGGGGAGGGCCCTGAGGGTGCTACAGTGTGCACTTTAGGTGGATGGGCTCAGGGCTTTCATGTGTTTTATGTGTGGGTAGGCAATATGGTCAAACACTCAATATTTTAAACCCTCCTGCCCCTAACCATCCACCCCAAAGCCGTGTTGACCTTGACTTTGGGCAAGCCTCTTAAGCTGTCAAGATCTGTTTCTCATCTGTAAATTAGAATGATACTACGAACTTACTGGGTTGCTTGGGGGGTATATTAAATCACTGAGAACAGCTCTGAGCACCATGACTGTGGTGTAGCAGAGGCTCAATAAATACTAGGGTTTTGTTGTTGCTAGGACACTATATCAAAAATGATCTAAATGGAAAAATAAACAAAGGTGAACACAATAGGTTTGACTTGTGTTAAAGTGGACATTTCATTGGGTGACATTCCTCCTTCACCCGCTCTCCCTTGCCTGCTCTTTCTCCTGGGCTCTCATGGCAGCTGATTCCTGCAATTAATTGAAGCTTTTCTTCTTTTTCTTCGTGATCATCTCCTGGTTCTGTGTGACAAGGAGAAGAAAAGTCAGGCCTTGCCAAGGAGATAAGGCAGAAAGGAAGTGGCAGGGGCTGCATAGCCGAGGCACATGAAGCCCCCAGGGAGGTCATGGGGGGTCCTGAGCCCTGACATCATACTCTACTTCACACCCTGAATTCCTCCAGAATTCACCTGCCATTCTCTGCTGTTTCCATCTCCCTCTCCACTGCAGGCAAAACCCCCTCATCCCTCCATGCTTCTGATCTTTTCCTCCAGATTTCTCAGTACCCAGTGGATAATTTTCTCTCCCCAGAGCCCACACCCATCACTGGATCCCAGCATAGGATTCTATGGTGTCGGTTTCACAGGTACGGATGTTGCTTCAAAGACCCAAAGTTTCCTTTCAGGGACAGAGATGGCACTTTTTCCCCTTGTCTCCTCTAAAATGTCCAGGTCAAGGCCAGACATTGACCTGCTGAGGGCAGTGGAAGGAGCACTGTGCTAGGAGTCGAGAAACCCTGGTCAGAGGTCTGGCTCTGCTCTGACAGCTGTCTGACACTGGGCACTCCCTCCAGCCACCCTGGGTGACATCAGCCCTTCAGCCAGAGCCTCCCTGATGAGTTTCGCTTCTGCCCTGGGATTTAGCAGCACTAAGAATACCCCCACTCTGCTCTGACTCTTGGGGTAACCTCTGGCAAGCCCCTTCCCCGTTCAGGACTCGGTTTCCCTGGTGCTTCAGCGTGCTGCGCGTGCGAGCCCACAGGCTGGAGCCCCTTACCAGCACGCGTGTGGTCTCCTCACTGCTGCCACCGCTGCTGCTGTCACTCTCGCTGCCTTTGTCCTCCTGCTAGGGAGACACGACGCCAGCGTGGAAGTCTTGGGGCTGAGCCAGGTTCTCCCACAGCACCTTGTGCCCTCACTGCACTCAGAGGGCCTCCCCTCTCCTCCAGACCCTCATCTGGGGTGGAAGAGGCCCAGGGTGCCAAACAAGGTGAGTCATTATGGGCTAGTGTGCTAAGCAGCAGTGATGGGGAAGAAGAAGGACAACCTGGGGCGGTAAAGACCAGTGAAGAGGACACTGCAATGGAGAGACATAGGTTTTAGTTCAAATTCGGACACTAGCTTCTGAAAGGCTATGACCTTAAACTATAAATGACAGCTAGCAGATTCCTTCCAGAGATCATGGTGAAGGTAGAAGGAGGGAGAGCACCCCTGGGCACTGAGACGCTAGGAGGGGAGGATAGAGGAAGAAGCAACTAGAGAAAAATGATGGGTGGCATCTATCTGTTTTCTACTTTCCGACTTCCACAGGAGCTGCCTGAGGCATAAGGCGGCTACACTGACTCATGTGCTACTTCACAAGCTGCACAGATAAGTTTGTTTGGAAGGTAAATTTCCAGGGCTAAAAGAGAAGGTTACTTGGGAATGCAACTGCACTAGACAAAGGACTTAGACAAAGAACTCTTAAATGGAGCTAGGGCCACTTCCCTGACCAGCTAAGGTGAGGCTGAAGCAGGACCTGAGGACAGGAAGAGTGCCTTCTAAATCACCACCACCTTGTGAAACCCTCAGTCCCTTTTCCCAGGCCTCTAAGGCGCTACTCAATAATTTATATAAGTGGGTTTTGAATCCACTCAGGGCCATTTAACATTGACTTGTCCATTCACAAAGTCACTTCACAGGCAACAGTTTTATCCCCAGGTCCTCTTATGCCTGAGAAGAGTCAGCTCCTCCTTATCCTAGAACATCTGCCTGTTCTCAAACCCAGAGGGCACAGTTACCCCGGAAAGCATCTCTATATGAGCTGGTGTCTGTGAGCCGGACAAGCCTCGTTTCCCTACTATTCTGACCCAGCAGGGGTACAAAATCCTCACCATTTGCTCTGCCTTTTGCTGTTCCTCACAAGGTGTACTCTTCAGCCTCCCCTTCTCTTTCTGCTCCTTCTCTTTGTCATTATCTTTGCCAAACCCTAGAGTGGGTGGTCGAGAAAAAACAGGCTTGACAGTGCGAACTGAAACTGTCAGGGTCTGCTTCCTCCCAGGGACATGCAAGGAAATGACTCTCTTTCCCCTCCTCCTTTTGCACGTGCATAGTTGGGTTTTGTTTTTGTTTTTTTTTTAAGCTTTCTCAAAGTGCTTTCACATTTATTATTCCATTTAAGCACCACTGCCATTTTCAGAAGTGGGTATGAAAGGAATTGTGGACCCATTTTACAGAAAGGGAAACTGAGGCCAGAGAAGGCAAGTGACCTCTCTAAAAACATACAAGAAAATTGGTGTCATGGTGGGATGGATCTTGGATTGTTTCCTCCTGTCCAGGATCCTTCTCCACACAAGTAGGGCATGACTATTGTTGAGGAAACATCCTCGTTTCCTCATCAACATTGAGTGGTGGCCTTATAGTTAAGTCCAGGAATCCCTCTAGCCTCTGCTAAGCACTGCACATGTTGGGATCAGCCTTGGAGACTCCTGTGGGCTGCGAGAAGGGATCCTGGAAGCCTGGCGTATGTTATGACATCTAAATGACCATGTGTGATCTATGTGCACATGACATGTCTGAGCTCATCTGGGCAAACTTTAACAACTTACAGATATAAGTGACCATTTCTGCTCAGCTCACAGCTAATATGGCCTCTGACCCCAGTATTGTTGATTCGTGGCTCCAAACTTCCTGATAAACATTTTTTTCCTTTGTAAATCCTGATCAGCTCTCTGGTGACTGAGGAGAGTTTCCTGCTGAGCTGGCCCCTTCTCCCACCATGCCCCAAGTCACATCCCCCTGAAGGACATGCCCAGTATACAGAGAAAAAAAAAAAATTTATTTTAAGCAGAAACCCAGGAACTCACACTTTAGGATAGAATCCATCTCGACGGAGCTATCTTCTGTGCACACCAACCTAAGAACAAATAAAATTACAGCAGCTGGCATCTTCCTGGCATGTTACAGTTTCAAAGCCTGTTTGTAGACATTGTCTTCTGTAATAAACACATCAGCCCTCTGAAGTTCACACTGTTAGCCCATTGGACAGATGAGGAAACAGGCCCAGAAAGGTGAATTTCATAAGAACCCACAGGGAGTCAGTGCTCACACAGTGTTCCCTTTAGCTAAAACCTCAGATATCTCCTGGTAAAAGAAGATAGGTAAGGCAGGGACCCAGAGAAGTCTGCAGAATGAGGACCCTTTGACAATCTATAGACCCTCCTTGTTCCCTATACTATCTCCCTCAGCAAGGCCTTGGCCTCAGAGAGTCCATAAGCCTAAACAGCTCCCATCCTCAGAGCCACGCGCCCCTCCCCCCCCCCCATAGGGAGGTGCCTCTAGCCCAGGAAACAGCCTCTGGCAATCCACAGCCCTGGATGTCTTGTTTCACTAGGGCCTACCACTCCATTCCCTTGCCCACTGAAGCCTAGAGGAATTGGATTTTCTGTGTGTGAGCTTAGTGGATAGAATTAGTAAGTGGATGAAATTTATTCTGAGGCAGATTCCAGCTCCATAAAAGGCAAAACTTTCTTAGAGCTGTTCTAAAATGGAATAGAATGTTTGCTGAAGTAGTGAGCTTCCTTTCACTGGAGGCAACCAACCTGTTAGGGATATAATAAAACAGAGTTCCTCAAAGTGTAGCCCACCTACATCAGCATGAATGATCTGGGGAGATTCTTTAAAGGAGCAGATTCCTGGGACCCACTCAGGCCCCACTGAATCAGACTGAGTGTGGCGCCAGGAATCTACCTTTTTAACAAGCCCCCAGGTGATTCTGATGTAGGATTCTGACTCACAAATGAATGTTTGAGATTTCTCCTTTAGAATACTGGATGGAATTTGTTCCTTTTCATCTCTGAAATTCAATGATTCTATCATTCTATGAAATGCATATCTTCCTTGAGTATTTGTATATACAAGTGACATCCTAAAGACAAATTACTTTTAAGTCACAAAGTCACCACTCCATGATGGAAAATAGTTGACAGAGAGACATTTGGGAGCAGGCAGACCACAAAGGCAGCTGTTAATCCTCCCTGCTATTCTACCCAGTGCCGACCTTAAGTGACAGCTTAATATTGTAGATCTCTGGCTACTTAAGATTCAGTGGTCCCATCTAATTTCACCTCAGCAACCTTGCATCCAAGGATCGAAGTCCATAGTCAAGCAGGAACCAAAAAAAGAGAACAGAAAAACATTTACTTACCGATCTGGAGCTGGAGGACAAACTGCTCTGTCTGGCTGGGCTGGCAAATGCTTTCTTGGGCCCTCTCTAAAGTTTTTATACTCCCTCCTCTTCTGGTTTTCAGCCCTCAAGTGGATAAACTGGTTACCCAAATGTCCTCAGGCATCACAGTCGGATCATGACAAAGGTTTCCAGCCAAAGCTTCAGGCTCAATCCTGCCCCCACCCTACACCCTCCCTGCTGCCTTGATCTGTCAGCTGCAGGGCATACCTTCCATAAATTGACACACTCCATGCCAGCCTTAACAGATCTAATGATATAACTTCTAGAAATATTTGCTTACATATTCAAAGATGTGTATAAAATGGTATCGACTATAGCATTATCAAAATAATAGATAACATAACAATATTAGCTAACACATATATAATATTTGTTTCATTTCCTAAGTACTATTCCTATATTAATTTATTAAATCCTCACAGTGACCCATGATCCAAGTACTATGATTATCTCTAGTTTAGAACTTGTATGTTGTCTTTTAGTACTATAAAAATAATTGGAAAAAACCCAAGTGTCTGATGATAGGAGACTCATCAAATAAATTATGAAGCTTCCTTACATTATGAAACTAATAAATAAGGTTGAAAGTATTTAAGGAACCACAAATATAATGTTTGGTAATATAAAAAGCACAGAACTAAAACTACATTCCATATGATTAAATTTGGGGTGAATGTGCATATGAAAGAAAAGTTGCTATAGGGAGGAGCATGGCAGGGAAGGCTTTCTGGAGGAGGCTGGCATTGAGCCGGGCGGGGTTCAAAAAGCTGTGTAAGGGACTGGGGAAGGCTGCTCCCTGAGGGAAACTGTGGAGGTGTTGCCACTCACAGTCCCCAGGTGATGAGGCCCAGAGAGGGTACCTTGAGATGCTCAGCACTGAGAGGCTAGAGATTACTGTTTGCTTCTGACTGTCACTAACTACAAGGTGAACATAGCAAGTCCTGGCCCCTCTCCGGGCCTCAGTTGCCCCATTTGTACAAAGGTGGTAATAACACCTACACTGACTCTTCCTGACTTGAGCTGCAGGTGAAGCTCAAGTAAAGGCTTGAGCTATGGGACTCCTATGGGGACCAGTGAGCAAAGCTGGGGCTCTCTCTACTGACCATTTACTGAGTCCTTCTTATAGGGTGGAGACTATGCTAAAGGCTCACAAGCACATTTGAGGTCAGCTTCACAGACATGCAACTGTTACAATCACACAAGGTCGTGGGTAAGTTTATACCAATACCATGAGGAATGTGCTTATTTTATTCCATTTCACAGGCAAGAAATTTGGGTTTGCAGGGTATTTGCCCAAGGTAACACAGCTGGACAAAGCCTAGACAGAATTGAAACCCAGATCAATTTGACCCCATAGCCTGTGGCTTTGACACTGAGCTGCAGGCAGTTGAGGAGGAGGCATGGGTGAGAAAGCCCTCCAGAGCTGTAGCCCCTGATGCCCTTCAACCAGTAAAGGCTGCCATGATTCATACCAGGGTCAGCCTCTCATCTGCACAGAGAAGGCAGAGCCCACCTTGGGGTGGCGAAGGGATCAGGAAAACCCTCACATATCAAAACGTTCTTCTATCAGCTCAGAGGTACTAGCCTGATCCTCTAGGATGAGTTTCATCAGGCTGTGTGAGATTCCACTCTCTTGAGAAAGTTGAATGGGTCCCCCCTAAAAAGCCCAGAGGAACATATTTCAACAGAGCCACTTATAAGCTGAGTGACTCTGAACACACCTCTAGGCTCCTCAGACCTCAGGTGACCCATTTTATAATGGGGGTGGAAATACTTATATGAACGTTCTTTACAATTAGAAGGTGGTACAAGTCATCATTAGACACCATCTGACTTTGCCTGCATCAGCAAGGATGGGCCAGAAGTTGGCTGTTTTGACCATATTGATGATTTCTCTTTGCAAGAACTGATGTATTAGGGACACTGGGAAATAGAAATGTGAGCAATTGCATCTTCAGCAGGTGGAGAGACGTAGCAAGAAAGAACCTTAAAAGAAGCCAGGTGTTCAGAGGAATATCATTTGGCCTCCAAATGCTTTGTGCAAGGTCCTAGATGTCTTCCTACCATTCTCTATATTAAATCTCCAAGCAAAACTCTATTCACAAAGTGGATGGGTGTGGGGCAGGGAACTGAAGTCCTATCAGCAGCTGAGATTTCAGGAAATAAGCAGAATCCAGCAGGTTTGAACTGGTTGGGGTGGCCAGAATAAAGCTTGGTCACAGCTGAAGGCACACTTGCACTCTTCTCCTTCCTGCCACCTCTCTCACACTAGAAAACCAGAAATTTAGGATTCCTTAACTAGGAAGCATAACCAGATGGGGACATCAAGGGGAGGGGAGTGGGTGGGGAGCAAATTCTGGACTGGTATTGTGTTCCAAGGGCTTTATCACCTTACTGTCACCCTCGGAGGTATGTATTACTATTTACATTCTATAGTCTGAGGAAACAGTCTCAGAGTGGTAGTCATTTACTCAAGAATATCGTTTGATATTCTATGCCTTATGGTGCCTATTCTCCTTAAAGTGCTACCATATAAATTATCTTAAGAGATGAACAAGATGTCACAAGGCAAATAGAGGCAGATGTTAATATTCCCATCTCATGGGTGAGGAAACTGAGACCCAAAAAGAGAAACTAAAGGACTAAGGCAAGAAGCCCAGTTTCTCTACCCTCAGGTGCCATGAGGTACTGCAGCCTCACCATGAAGACAGAATCGAATCCAGTTTGAAGATTATCAGGAAGCTTTTTGGACCTTGTAATATTACCCTGACGTGTTAAGAGTCATAATCTAGAGCTCACATTTATGAAGTGGCAACGATCAAGCGCTGTGCCACGCCCATGTGCACACCAACTCTGTGAGGCAGCAAAAGATCATGAAACGGGGGTGCAGGGAGCTGAACAACTCACCAGGTCGTGCAACCCAGAGGTGGGCCTGGGATGTGAACCGAGGCTGTCTGGCTGCAGAACTCACCCTCCCTCGGAAACATTTTGCTATCCTGTCTCCCCAGGGGGAAGTGAGCCAGAAAAGGACGGTGAGCCAAAGGAGATTTTAAACACCCACTGATAGGTGATGGGTCTGCCTACTCTAGGTACCAAAGTTCCCTGACCCCAATTCCATTTGAGGGGATCCCTTTTTAAGCCATGCCAACCCTTAAGATATACAACCAAGAACCACTCAAAAAGTTCTCCTTAAATTCTGAGGAGCTACAAGATGCAGAAGAGAAACCTTGCCAGTACTTTTTGTGTTTGTGCTGCTGTGTATCCTCTCCTCTCCTATTGGATCTTGGTATCTCCCTTCCACTTTGGCTTTTAGTGTATCTCGTCCTGGTTTCCTTTCTACATTTTTCCACATGGGCATTATGTGAACTTGAATGAGCCAGCACACAGACGTTTTATCTATCCCCCTGCCTGCATTTTATGTAATCAAAAGAGACAGGTCATAATACAGATCCAACCAACAGGACTCTTTAGAAACCCAAATGCAATTGGAAAGAAAGGGCTTATTTTTCACATTCGATTAGGATATAATGGGAAGTCCTAAGGTAAGTCACATCCCTTTGAGGTGAAAAATCATTCAGTTACCTTCTCTGTCCCTCAGCCTGCTCAGGCTTTTTTTTTTCCCCCTGGTAGGGCAAGATTAGCAGTTCTTGAATTATTTCTTTACTGTTCTAAGTTCAGGTCAGAATTAGCTAATTGAAGCCATGGAGAATCTAAACCCCTTGATCCAATCTCCTCTTTTTATGGCTGAGAACCAAGAAGCAGTCAGTACAGTGGTTGTGAAAACAGCGCAGGTAATGAATCTGCTCCACTGCCTTACCCTGTGTGACCTCAGGCTAACATCTTAACCTCTGCAGGACACAAGTGTCCTCATCCATAGCTAGAAATAAGAACATTTCCAGGTTGGTGGGGCTGTTGTGAAGATAAATGGAATGATGTATTTAAAACCTTCAGCACAGTAGCCTGTCGCACAGTAACCAGTCAATTAAAATTAGCTGTTATCATTATTAAGATTTAGAACCCACCTGTCCTGGGTAGCTGCTGTCAAAACCTTGGTTTATAAATGGCTTTCACTTAATTTGTAATGTTTCTTTCCCTTGTTTGGTACAGGATATGGCTATAGTAATGCTGGACACAAAATTCTGTAAATGACTTTTCCACTAAATTGGTGGATTTCAATGAAGAATGATAAATATGAATTGCCCAGGAAACCTTCTCAAACTCCTCCTGCACTCCGTTCACCCTGCTTTGAAACCTGCTACCAAAATATCTAATTATCAAGAGGAGCCAGATAGAGCCACACTTGCTACCATTCCTGCTTCTGAATGCCTATGAAAGGGACATTCACTTGGGAGAGAGTACCTTTAGGTCTTCTTAAATCCAGGAAGAGGGCAATATTTCTTGACTCCCTTGGCCCAAAACCTTCCTCTTTCCTTTCTTCTTTTTTAATTGAAATAGATATTGGAATAATTGTAGATTCACATGCAATTATAAGAAACCGAGATCCTATGTACCCTTTATTCAATTTCTCCCAACAGTAACATCTTACGAAACTAAAATATAATTTCACAACCAGGACATTGACATCACTACAGTCCACCTATCTCATTCAGAGTCCTGTTTTCCTGTACTCATTTGCGTGTATGTGTATATATGTGTGCACATTCATTTATATATACTTTATCATGAGTAGGTCTGTGTAGCTACCACAACCAAGGTACTCGATCAAAAGGATCTCACATACCTACCTACCTCCTCCCCTGGACCCATTCCTGACCCCAGGCAAATATTAATCAGGTCTCCATTTCAATAATTTTGTCATTTCAATGTTACATAAATGGATTTACATAGTATGTAACACTTTGGGATTAGACTTTTTCACAGTCTAATTCTCTTGAGATTCATCCAAGTTCTCACATGTATCAGTAGTTTGTTCCTTTCAATCGCTGAGTAGTAATCCACTGTGTGGATATACCAGTTTGTTTAATCATTCACCCACTTGAAGGAATCTGCATACTTTCCAATTTAGGGCTATTACAAATAAAGCTGCTATGAACATTCATGTACTCCTCTCTCCCTTTGATCACTAATTGATACAGGTGCTCTTACTTCACTGAGATCTTTGTTCCTGCTGTTGCAAATGTGACTTGTCACCACACTGTCCTTTCTATGCCAACTCTAGCAGTTTTGGAATATCTGCCCAGAAGCTCACCTATAGATATTTACCACCAGACAGGTACCTCCAAGCTTTTCCCCTAAAAGAAATAAAATAGAACAAACATAAGTTTGGAAGCCAGACAACCTGGGCTCACACTGCCTTTTAGAGTTGTGAAATCTCAAAAAAAAAAAAATCACTTAACTCTCTGAATCTGTTTCATAATCATCATAACAAAGTAGTTTAACAGTTGTTAAAGTTTCTTTACTGATAGCTTATGGTGGCAGTGTAATGTAATGATTAAAAACAGAAATTCTGGTACTAAACTGCCTGGGTTTGAATTCTGACTCTACCAAAACCTCAGGCAAGTTCTTAACCTCTCTTGCCTCAGTTTTTCCATCTGTAAATGGGCATGCTAATAGTTTCTATCTCATAATGAGGATTAAATTAATACATGCAAAGTGTTCAGAACAGTGCCTGGCACATTGTGCTCACTAAGCATTAGGTTGTATTGCTATATGGCAGGCATTATTTTACACAGATGGTTTTAACTAATTCTGTCAATGACTTTATAATACAAGTGCTGTTATGAGATTGGTTTTACAGATGACAAAACTGCAATTTAAGGGATTAAGTAGCTTGCTCACGATCACTGGGCTAGAAAACGAGGGAGCTGAGATTCAATTTTGAGTCTGTCTTTGCACCTAACTTCTACACCATCCTGTAGACCCATAAATTGGCGGGGGCGGGGGGGGGGCGCTGTCTTGCCTCACAGAGGACTTTTAGGTGCCTGGTATTCTGACAAACTACTCCATTCCAACTTAAAATGTGCTTTAAGAAATTAAGCATATTGGTGCATCCATAGTCAAGTTATGAAAACGAATTCCCCTTTAGAACAAGCTTGAGAGCATAGTAATGGCCAGTGTGTACAGAAAGAGACAAATATATGGGAGGCTGACAAGTACAAACATGATTTCACTCGCTTTATAGTCTATCTGCCCTTTACAAGAGTAGGCCAAACAGAAACTTAAATGTCTAGAATTCAACATTAATGCAAAAGAGTTAAGTTATCAAACACTGTAGTCTTCCTTTGTCTTTAGCTTAAAGTACAAATGAGTTCAGAGAATATTCCAATTAAAAAAAAATGCTGAAGAGTTGATTGGCAAATTGATAGTTAGACATGAAAGGACTTTGGAATTTTGGCCAGATGATGTAGTAACAAGAAAAAAAGTATTAAAAAGGGCCGCAAGTAAAACAGGGAAGAATGAGTGGACTGCTGCTTGAGGAATATCAGGATGTAGCTGGAAAGTGACACCAGTGCACAAATTTTCAAAATTCTCATCATATATTAGCCAGAGCCCTGGATGACATATTAAGAGGTTTGCTATTTTTAGAACTTCCTCATTTTCCACATGCTTCAAGTCTTTTATGAAAATGAGCACCACTCTATGTTAAGACATAATAGGCGATTTTAATCTTTTGACATTTTTGTAATTATCATGCTTATTGAGCGCCCACAGTGGGTACAATTTTATTCTGGGTTTTACCAACATGAAGAATATTCTCACCTTTAAAATTCAGAATGCATCTAAATATATAGGAAAATGTCTTTCTCAAATGATGACATCAATAACAACTACTTACAAAACATCTCTCTCTAAAATGGCTCTTTAGATAAAAATAAGTACAAAAGAGAGGGTCTTCATTAAGGTGAAGAAACTCACAAGGTCTTGTTTCTTGATTGTAGGACTGAAAAATTCACATTTGGGAAATCAGCACTAATTTCACGTTTCAGAGGCCTGTCAATCTGGGTATCTATACCTAAAAAAATAAAACTATCAAAAACAAGTAAGGAAAATACACTTTGCCCTTAGCAACATTCTTTTCCTATAAAAGGAAAATGAAAATTAGTTCATGGAAGTCTCTTCTAATTACAACCTTTAAAGATCCTGAGAGTAGGAAGAAAAGCTTTTACTCCAGTATTAACTGAATGTTTTATCTATCAAGGTTCAGCTGAATTGGAAAGTGGGGTAGCACATATTAGGACATAGTGGTAAATCTTAAGACACGAGAAAATTTAAAGGAAATAGCACCAAAAGAGTAGGTAATATCTAGAAACTACATCATATACCCACCCCACATGGAATAATGAAGCATGTACCATTCAAAAACCATCACCATAATCCAATAAGTTCTAAAGTGTTCCCTGAATTTATGTATTCATCTATAAATGAATGTTTATGCTCCTATTTCTATCTTTACTGAATCAAGGAACTTTTTTTTTTTCATTATATTCTAAGTGAAAGGTAGGCAAATGCTACTTGAAATTAATTGGTCCTTCCATCATTTCATTGGTGGTCTCCTAAATCCATTAAAAATCATTTGGGTAGGTGAGAGGAAGCTGATAAGAGGAATGACGGAGAAAGAGGCAGTGAGTCATAGTCGGCTTTTATAAGATCTAATCTTAAAACTGGTCAAATTCAGGGATGCAATCTAAATAGGCACATAAAGAGTCATTGTTCTGTCCTCGACATTTATATCCCTCTTCCTGAAAGAAAAATCTTAAGATATGTCTCTAGAGCAAAGAATAAAAACTGCAAACTGCCACTATACAAGAGCCTGAACAGGCAGTAGGTAGTGTGACCAGTTCCTAAGCCTTCCTCAAGAGATCCAGGTGCAGACACTGCAACCGAGCTTGATGCAAGAAGTCAGGACTTGGGACGACAGCTTTGTTAATTGTTTCTCTGAAATTTCAGAATTACTCACTTGGGAGGGAAAAATTTGTCTATAAAAAGAAATATTCCAAAAATTTTCTGATTATATTAGAACAGAACATAAGCAGAGTAACATTTTAGTGCTGTAGTTATACATTTTTAGCCAAATCTATCTATATTCTTCTTTCCTTACAAATTGACCCCTACCCCAAATAAAGCGATTACATAGAAATAGTCTTGATACCGATCTAAATCATAGTTTTGTTTTGCTACTTCTTTGGTCTGAGACACTGGGGCTCATGTTTGAAAAAATAAGAGGATAAATTGGCATGATTATTACACTTTATTTAAAGGTTTTAGAAGATGAGTGGTAGAACTCACAAAAGTCACCTGAATCATTAAAAACCACAAAGTTAGAGAACTTTTTTTAAAAAGGGTGACTACCAAAATAGCCTTTAGGAAGATGATATGCTTTTGAGAGAGCAAAAAAAAAAAAAAAGGCCTGAAGGATAAAAGTTATATTTATGAATATGCTAAAGGATACATTAAAACAAAGAAAAAGGAATGAGGAAAAAATATACTGTGCCTTAAATGTTAAATCTCGTTATAAACAAGCATCATTTCTATGGGACTCTGCAGTCCATTCTGACAATAGTCAAACAACAAAAATCCCATTACCAAAAGCACTTCAACACTCCTTTGGAGCTGGCAATTACAGAACTTATCCTGCACATGGGGTATGCATGAAAAACATCCTGAGAGACTCAGAATATCTGCAAACATGCAACTCTTTCTCTTAATTGCACGAACTCATCTTGAACTCAGTTGAGTGGGGGTCAACTATAATTTGAAGCTTGTGATCTTGGAGTGGAAGAGCAATTTGAAGCCAAAGGGCACTTTGCTATATTTAATTCATGTGGCTAAAGTATATTCTGTAAGTTTTTCCTGAATGCCAAGTATCTGCTGAGAATTAAAGAGCAGATGAAACTTTCTAACCAATTCCAAGAATTCATGTAATAAAGCGTAATCATTACAGTTTATATATACTCAGATGTCTTAAAGCCGTAGATTTTATTATAGAAAGGAGAATGTATATGACATTAATAGATAAAACGTGAATTCTAGAATAGTAAATTAAGTTCTTTTTCTCCTGCTTAACAACCAGTTATATCCATGGGCTACAAAATCATATCCATGACAAAACTGTTAGCATTTTGCATTGTCAAAGGAAGACCAATATTTTTGTCTGGGTGTTGCACTAGACTTTTCTAGAGCTATTATTTTTTAACTTTCTTATAAAAGTTACTCTTCAAATAATTTATTAATTATAACAACTGGAAGAGCAGTGTGAGAACCCGAATACTGCAGCCAAGCAGTGAAGGCAACGAATTTCCTGTAAACCAGCTATCCTACCTGAATTTTTATATACTAAAATAACCCTTCTCCCTCACTTGTGCAGGGTACCCAGAATACAGTGGCATTTCTTGGCCATCACAAGTCTCAGGTTGAAATCTTCCCTGTTCTTCAATGTTCTGACAAAGGCCTCTGGACCTGCAATTCATGCCTCTGGTAATTCAGTCTTACTCTCAATAAGTGAGATCTCCAGCACAGGTAAGAGTAGCTGAAAGGCATCCTGAATATAGGAAGCACTATTTGATGCCTGTCAGGATTGAAAAAACAAGAAACACAAAATATCAGAAAATACACTACAAGATAACAACAACAACAACAACAACAAACAGATTGATTTTTACAACCTAATTGAACGTGTAGCCTGGCAAATAAGGACAAACTTAACCATTTCAGTAAAGTTATAAGAGAAAAAATGACCTAGCTCCTAAGATGATATGACAGCTCAAAAAAGAATGTCAGTATTTTTGTCCAACTTGCCTATCAGAAATAATAGCTATTCTTTGGCATCCTGCTCAAATTTGGCATTCAAAGTTTATTTATTCCTTGATTGAATGGGTAGATTCTGTCACAGCATTTTAGTCGATTACTCAAAGAGGATTTCAGAAGGCTGCCAATCTACAGCAACAGGATTTCCTGTCTGTTGTGACAGCTCTTCTTCCACAGACTCAATACAATCAGTGAACATGAGACAGGTGCTCACAAATATAAACAAGAAATGCTGCTTTCAAAGATGATAAAGTATAGATATATTTCTATCTAGTACAACAAACATTTATAAGAAATGTTATGGAATTATTATATTCAGAGTTGCTGGACTTTATTTATATCTGACAAGGGCTGACCTTCCAGAAGAATATCAAGAGAGTTCATTACATTAAGATAAAAACGTATAATTTCAAGGACAAGTGTTGCAAATCTATAAGCAAGTACAATCAACTCAAACTAGCAACAGGGAGCCCATATCAAGTAAATTTACCTTTTTCAGATTTACCAATGGCAAGTACTCCTATTTAAACTTCAGTGTGACATTTGATACTGAATTTTCCAGCCAAAAGAGCCCTCAGAGACCATCTAGTTAACCTCTTATTTTGTACATAAAGACAATGAGATTGCCAAGAAGGTACATGCCTGGTCTAGGGTCATACAACAAATCAGGGAAGATCAAGCACAGGACTGGGCTCCTGGCTTGCAAACTTCTTTCACAACTCTGCCATCTACTAAATCGCAAACTTACTTTAAAAAAAAAAAACTTTGTTTAAGTGTTCAGAATAATTTCCCTGACTATTCAAGGAAAACTGTGCAGTTAAGAAATTAAAGGCATTTTGTTGGTGGTGATTTTAAAAGAATTAAAAACTAAAGTAACAGTCCAGCAGCAAAAAAATTTTTCGACTGATGTTAAAAACCTAACCAATTATCAAACATATTTTCTCACCACCACCCCCCCCAGACTTACATAAATGTTTTAAACAAATCATCAAACATCTAAATTATTTGCACAATTAATTTATGAGATAAGAGTACTTAAAACACAGAATCCAGAAGGCATCACACATGGAGGCAATATAATACATCATGAGATCCTCTTGTATCCCTCTTTTTCATGGACTTAAACCACCCATACCTCCTTAAATCTAATGGACTGATGAAGATTATGTAAACACAGGAAAGTCTTTGACAAAACAAAGCAAATTGCTTGGCAAGGAAATGACAACATGTTTTGTTTTGTAACAAATATCCTCTGTACACACCTTACTCCTTTAAGAAGCAGTGTTTTTCTGTTTGTAATTTTCAGCCCTTCATGTTTACCCACTGGTCTCCAGAATGTGTTTCATTGCTGAGAACAGTAATAAACTGCCTATGGTAGTACTAAGTAATGACAGCCTATTGCTTCTTCCTTTGCACTTCACCCAGCTGTTTCATCTTTTACGTTTTCTAAGTAATGAATAGTGAATATACATCAAATACTTATCATTTTGTTCATATATGTATTACTACTAATCTGGTGAAAAAACAAAAAAGCCAAAACATAAAGACTTAAGAATAATTAACACAAAATGCCTAGAAGTTAAAGACTTAAAAACAATTACTCACCTCTAGAAATACTGCAGTAATTAATGGATTAAGGATGTCTGCCTTTTCTTTGACCTAGAATAAAGGATACAGTGTTAAATGTGCACAGCAGATTAAAAAAACAATAAACATGGTATGATCCCATTTTGAAACACACACACGCGCACACACATACAAATGTAAGCACAGAAAAAGTCTGGACTGAGAAACAGCAAAATGTCATCTCTGGAAGTGCTTCAAATTTCTGTGCTACACAAACTGAGAGTACTCCTATGTAGTTATTTATTGACTTTAAATATCTTCCTTTTGGAAAAGGGAATGGGTAGTAATGGTACACTGGACCAAAAAACTTTAGAAAAATATTAAAACAAAATAGGCAGACATGAAACATGTGCTCACTATACTCAACAGTTAAGATAAGCTGTTTGGAAAACATAGAACTAAATAATGCAAATTTAATACTTGCATGTGTCAGCACCTTATAGTTGACTTACTGGGTTAAAGTATCTTTATGAAACACATGGAAAGGTTTGACCTCAGAAGATTAACTTCAGAAAACTCAGAAGTTTTCTTAAAGAAAATATAAGATGAAAAGAGAAGCTCTATCACAGGATTATCCATTTCAGGTATAATCTTAATTCAAAAGTAAGAAAAATTAATTTGGGCCATCCTCTTAACTAAAATAAATTTAAAGGCCCAGAATAATTATGCTACCACACTGACACCTACTTACTACAAAGTCATTTTTACTTTAATTGAGGAATAACTGACATATAACATTACAGTAGTTTCAGGTGTGCAAAATAATGATTTGATATCTACACATACTGCAAAATAATCACAACAAGTCTAGTTAATATCCATCACCATACATAACTAAAATTTTTTTTCTTATAATGAGAACTTTTAATATCAATTTTCATAGCAACTTTCAAATATGCAATACAGTATTACTAACTATAGTCACCATGCTATACATTACATCCCCATGATTTTACAGCTGGAAGTCTGTACCTTTTGACCTTCTTCACCCATTTTGCCCATCCCCCACTCCTACTTCTGACAACTACCCATTTGTTTTCCCATATCTATGAGTGTGGTTTACTATAATTTTCATTTGCTCATTTAAAATGTCTTCGATTAAATAAATAAAATGTCCTTGATTTTATTTTATCCTAATTCATGATTACTGATTTCTGAATCATCGTCCATAAGTTCACATACCTTCAGTAAATTTCTACAATTCCTTAAAAAACGAAAACAAAAAACAAAAAACTTTAGCTTTAACTACAACTCTCCCACTCACTGACAACTGTAAAACACAAGAATTGCCAGAATCTAAGTAAGGTGCTACTCCTTTAAACTAAAGTCAAATATTGAGGTTCTTATTTTATCAAGGTCTACATTTCTAACACAGGTCTCAGAGTGCAGCACAGAATATACTGGAGACCTCATAAGAGAGAACAAAATGAGGCACAAAAATCAGATTTAAACAAGGTGACCTTAAAATTCATATGGAAATGCATAGGGTCCCAAATAAACAAAAACTTTGAAAAAAAAAAAAAGTTGGAAAACTTACACTTCTTGATTTTAAAACTAGGTACAAAGCTATATTAATCAAGACAATATGGTACTGGCATAAGGATACACATAGAGATCAATGAAATAGAAATAAGAGTGCAAAAATAAACCTGTTTGTCTATGGTCAATTGATTTTTGGAAAAATAAAAGGACAAGACAATCTGATAGGGAAAAGCTTTAAACAAATGATACTGGGAAAATTAAATATCCACATGCAAAAGAATGAAATCACCACCCCTCTACACACACACTATACACAAACTAACTCAAAACAGGTTATAGACAAATAAAAGAGCTACAGTATAAAATTCTGAGAAAAAAAAACATAGGAGTAAATCTTCATGATCTTGAGTTGGGCAATAATTCTTTAGATACAATACCAAAAGTACAAGTGATAGAAAAAAGAATATTGACAAGATGGATTTCATCAATATTAAAAATGTTTGTGTAGAGACACTATCAAGAAAATGAAACTGGACTGGTAGAAAATATATACATATCATGTATCTGATAAAGAACTTGTATCCAAACTATACGAAGAACTTCTACGACTCAATAAGAAATGGTAAATAGTTAAAAGACAAATAATTAAAATAATAATAAATAATGAAGACAAATAATAAATAATCCAATTTATAAAATAAAAAACTTTTCTTTTAAATTTATAAAATAAAAATAAAAATAAACAAGAGACTCAAAAAAGATATTTCTCTAAAAAAGACATACTAATGGTCAACAAGTACATGAAAAGATGCTCAATATCATCAGACATAAGGAAAAGGCAAATAAAAACTAAAATGAGATACCATTTCATAACTACTAGGATGGCAAAAATTTAAAAAAAAAAAAAAAACAAGTGTTGGCAAGGATGTGGAGAAATTAGAATCCTCACTGCTGACAAGAATGTAAAAACGATGGAGCCACTTTGGAAATTAGTCTAGAAGTTCCTCAATAGTCCCTATCATTCATATGACCCAGCAATTCTACTCCTAACTTTCCACCCAAGAGAAATGAAAGTATACATAAATGTTCATAGTAACATTACTCGTTAGAGCCAAAAAGTGAAATAACCCAAGTATCTATTAACTGATGAACAGATTAAAAAAAATATGGTATATATCTATAAAAGAGTATTATTTGGTAATATAAAGGAAGTACTGATACAATGTAGATGTATCTCAAAAACATTATGCTAAGTGAAAGAAACCAGACACAAAATACTACATAATGTACAATCTCATTTATATTTAATATCCAGAACAGACAAATCCAGAGACTGAAAAGTAGACTAGTGTTGCTTAGGGCTAGAAGAGTGTGGAGAGGAAGGGGATAAGGAGTGACTGCTAATGGTATGAGGTCTTCTGAAGGATAAAAATGGTCTAAAATTAGATTCTGGTGATGGTTGCACAACTCTGTACATATACTAAAAAACCAATGAACTATATACTTTAAATGGGCAAATTTTACGGTATGTAAACTATATCTTAATAAAGCTATTTTAAAAACAAAACAAAACAGACAATAGCCCAATAGGAGACATGAATTCTTACCCCAGCAGTTGTTAGGCAGGTGGTAAATTCTTTAGACAGAGAGGACAACTCTTTACACAACACAACTGTCATCCTAGAAAAGAATGGAGAAAAGCACAAGGGTTCCATTTTTTGTTTTTATTTCTCATTTTTTTTAATAAGCTATTTTTAACCACTGTCAGGAAAAAATAAAATGAATCACTCTTGGAGCTACACGTAAAAGAAGAAAGCTTTAAAAGGAGTAAATATGCCTAAGTCAGCTACTTAATGCATTTGGGAACCCATTTGAGTAGGCGTTCATATGCTACAGGAAGAGGAACTACTCCTTGGAAAAACAATTTTCTACAAAATCCTCTAGAAAGTAATATACTTTCAAGTTATAGCAAAGGAAATAACTAAAATACATTTTAAAGAGACAAGACAGTGTTTAAAAGGAACTACATTCTATTTAGAAATATAGTTAAATATGCATTCATTCATTCGACAATTATTTACTGAAAGTCTCCTTTGTGCCAAGTGCTAAGCACTGAAGATCTATCAGTAAACAAGCAAAGTCCCAGTTTTCATAGATTTTAACTTATTTGCTAATTAAGGGAGAGACTACATGTATGTATATGTAGATGGCTATATGTGTGTATGTGTCGACATATGCACACAAACACACTGTAAATGTAGGTGTAGATGTATGATTAATAAACATAGATTTATAAACTTACGTATACATATATATACACTAGGTGGTGATATGACCTAAGAAAATAAAGCAAGTAAAGAATTAGAAAATAGTAGAAGATACTACTTTAGATTGGGTGGTAAAAGAAGGCAGTGTTTGAATGGAAACCTGAATTCAGTGAGGGAGTGAGCCATGACTGAAAGAGCATTCTAAGGACTAGAAATAGCCACTTTTCCACAGAACAGGCTGCTTTGGGATTCTGAGTCCTTCATCCCAAAGATGTTCAAAACAAAACCAGGTCCCGCTTGTGCGATGTTACAGAGGGGCAGCGCAACTGTAGGGGATGAAGTCTGAAAAATATCAAGGGCCCCTCCCAACCCAAACACACTGAACACTCTCACACACATTTTTTTCTCAATGAAAATCTCATTATTTAATTAAGAGATTTATTTAGAAAGTAATAGGTCTTTTTCTTTCCTCCTAAGACTGCCTATATTCTATTATTTTTGAAACTTCTGTTTAAAATCAGCGATATTGTGGTGGAAAAAAAGGGAGTTTGGGACTTTGCTAGATCTGGTTTTAAATCCCAGTCTGCATAAACCATGCTGATTTACTTCTCTTGAGTTTGCATTTCCTCATTTTCGAAGCTGGACTAATCATTTACCCTCAGTGTTGTTGTAAAACTTAGAAATGATACATGTAACCCTTAGCATGATGCCTGGCTTTTAATTAACACTCAATAACTTATAACTATTATTAAGAATTGAGGTTCTTAGAACTATTTTATGTTTTACTTATGCAAAATTCTATTCCTATTAAGACCAATAATCTGAGAAGAACTGGTTTTCAGAGTATGAGGCTGTTAATAAAAAAAAAAAGGAGCAGATTTATAATACAGACTCAGTGAAAAGAAACAGCACCCTTGGCTACTTATTAACTAAAACCCCAAGTGAATAAACCTCTAATAGATGAATGGTGCAGTGTGAATATCATATTGTTGAGAGGAAAGTTTCTAAAACTTTGGAAATAAGCCAAGAAAACTCTTTCAGCAATTTTCATCATTTAGAGGGATACTCATTACTTACTGGGAAAGAGTTCTGCTCCTTTCTATGGCTGTCACTTCCTGCTTCCGGCCATGCAGAACCAGAGCTGCTGTTTTGTGAAACAGTTCAATTGAGCAGGCAGTCAGTTCTGCTAGGCTCCGGATTGCAAATGTATGGATATCCTGAATGGAAAAACAAAACAAAGTATAACAAAACAAAGCACCAGTTTTTTATCTCTGAGAAAGTAAAATCACCTTGCTTCTCTCATACTAAAAGGCCTCAATATCTTGAAAGCAATAGCAACTAATAGCTGCCCTTCAGTAAACCTTTTCTTACATAGTGGTAACATAACTTTACAGCTAGATGTATAGCTGTAAAAACAAAGGCTGACCTAAAGTCAGGTGTGACCACGTGACTAAGTCTTAGTCAAAAGATTTAAAGTGTGTTGTGGCAGCTTCAAGAAACTTCCTTATGACACCACACACATACCCTTTGTCTCTTCACTCCTTTCATTCTATAGTCTGGAACTAAGATGCTGCAATCTTGGAACACAAGGTAGAAATTATGGATGGCAGTGAAACAAAATATAAAGCAGCTTAGGTCCCTGATTGTAATACCCCCATATCTCAAATCTTTAAAGATAGGGGCGGGGGAAGGGAAGCCTTATTTGTTTTGGTTACCTCTACTGAATTTGTATTGAGTTGCTCAGTTTTTTCTCCTTCAAACTGTTTTTCTCCTCCCTTCTCTTCTAAGGGCTTGGCCAGAGATGTCCTAATCCATTCAAAGGCTGTATTTCTTGCCTAAATAAGAAAAAGATTGTTGTCCATCAACAATTCAATTCAACTTACCAAAATTACTGTATACCTAACAGGAACATGTTAGCATTATGTAAGTCAATGCTTTTGTTCTCATTTGAAAATAACATCTAGGGGGTGGCTCCATAGTGTAGTGGTTAGCACGTTTGCTTTACACATAGAAGGTCCTGGGTTTGAGCCCCAGGTGGAGCCATGGACCACACCCCAGGTGTGCCAGGCCCCGGGTGTGCTAGGCCCCAGGTGTGCCAGGCCTTGGGGTCATGCCACGAGCTCATGGAAGAAGATGTCCTGCCTTCAGAGATCCAGTTCTTAAGGGGAGACAGCAACATTCATAGGTCAGCGGTGGAAGTGGGGGGCAAGAAATTAAAGAGGGGAAAAAAAAAGAAAATAACATCTAGCTTTTCAGTAACTAACTTACTAGATCTCTCTACAACACTTAACACTGCTGCCCACTCATTCTTTCTTGAATTATCTAATTCTTTGGCTTTCTTTAAACTGAGGTGTAACTTATATATAGTAAAGAGCACAAATCTTCAGAGCACAACTCAAAAAATGTTTACATGTGTATATGCCTATGCAACTATGACCTAGAATCAAGATACAGAACATTCCCATCACCCCAGAAGGTCCCCCATACATCCTTGCTCAAACTGAGTCCTCCTTCTCCTGCTCAAAGGTAACTGCTCTTCTCACTATAACTTATTTGCTCTTAAAACACATATAAATGGAATCATAAATATGTTCTAATTTGTGTGGCTTCTTATGCACATCATATTGCCTGTTAGATTTACCCATGTAGTTGCATACATCAGCAGTTTGTTCTTATGTATTGCTGTGTAGTACTACATTTTATACATATATCACTATTTGTTCTGATGACGGACCTGTGGGTTGTTTCTAGTTTTAAGTTTTATAACACTACTCTCTTCTGGTTCTCCCCCACCCCTTATGACATTCCTCCTCAGTCTCCTGTGTGTACTGACCTGCTTTGGCAATTCCTTAAACTACAGAATTACCTAAAATTCTAGCCTTGGCTCTCTCCTCACCCTACTCACTCTCCTGTCAATCTATTCTATTGCAACAATTTTAATTATTCCCTACCTGCTGCTGACTCCTAAGTCCTTTTTTCCTTCACTGACCTCTCCTAAAACAACACATTCAAACTGCCTGCTGGACATATGTATCAGGATATTCTCAAGGTATCTCTATAGGCATGTACAAAATTTTAATTCATCATCTTTTTCGATCTTTTATTCCCCATATACCATTCACCCAAGCCAAAATATGTGAGCCATCCTAGATTCGTACCTTTCCAATCAATCACTGATATGTTCTAATTTTTACCCTACATATTTCTCCAATCAGCCCCTCCTTTTCCTCTCTACTACCACTACTTGAGTTTGGATCCACTCTGTGGCAACAGTACTCTGATTGTTCTCCCTGCTTCTGATCTGACTCATTGTAAATCCATCCTCCATAATGCTACTAATGATCTATCTAAGCCAAGAGCTGATCATTCCTCTTCCCTTCAATGACTCCACATCAACTAGATCATGCTCTTTCACATGATTTTAAGTCCCCATGACCTAGACCCTATCTATAATGTCCAGCTTCATCTCTTATCACTTCATCTCTTAACTACTTTAAAATCTGATAATAATGACCTGCAATAAATGTGCCTATTCTTTGTTCATGCTATTCCCTTAGTCCAGAATGTCCTTCCATTTTTTTTCTCCCAAATCAGAGCAGCTCTTAATTTTCTTTCAATCTCCAGCCAAACATCATCTCTTCTAGGTAACTTTCAAAGGCTTTCCAGGAAGCTGAGCACCTAAACAACTCTTCTCTGTATGTCCACAGTCCCCTGAGCACCCCTTCAACTTAGAACTTACCAAAATACACTGAAATTAATTACATGGTTATCTCCTAAATAAACTGCATTATTATAAGATAGATGCAGTGTCTCATTTGGATTTGCACACCCAGTGCCTGCAGAGATCATCTACTATTTTTACCTAGCTAGCTTCCATATGTCCTTTCTTTTGACAATAAGTTCTAGATTTTTCTCAGTTCATGTGGTTTGAGTAGAGTTGCTTCCATCCTCTGGCTCCAAGGGTTGGCAAACAACTCAGGTTTAGCTACTAAGAATATTAATCCCCCAGTCGGCACAGTGACTAACTCATGAATGAAACAGTGACCTAAGTCAGGTCAATGGGCACCAGCCTCAGGACATCCAATAAAATTACTGGGAAAGGTAAGTCTCCTTTCTCTTGGAGTTATTCAACTAGAAAAAGTCACCCTGAAGCTTCTAGTAGTCATCTTACCACCATGTGGAAAAGCTTCCCTAAGAATGAAGCCTAAGAGAAGAAAGCAGAGTCAAGACATGGAAAGCGGAAAGGCTTCTGGGTGGATAGCCATGCCTGAAGCCAGTCTTGCCCCTTGGTTTGAGAGTTTCAGCTAATAAATGCCCCTTTTTCTTAAGCCATTTTGACTTGAGTTTCTGTCATTTCCAAATGAGTGAGTCCAGGTTTCTAAGAAAATGTTCGTTGTCATTAAATGAAGGCATCCACCTGAGTAACTTATAGACAAAATGCATTCAAAGATGTAACCTGGCAATAGAAATCCAGAGAGTATTCCAAATAAAAACTGAAAGAATCACAAGTTTTATTACAGATATAGCATTGGGGTTGAGCCTTTAAGGATCAATAGGTGAGGCTATACTCCAAGGCCACAACATAAATGATCAAGAGCAAAACCTATG
The DNA here is from genome assembly GCA_028627145.1 of Eidolon dupreanum. Taxonomy (NCBI): domain Eukaryota; kingdom Metazoa; phylum Chordata; class Mammalia; order Chiroptera; family Pteropodidae; genus Eidolon; species Eidolon dupreanum. The sequence continues at coordinate 15,158,972 of CM053515.1, read as the reverse complement.
TATCCAGATATTCATTTCAAGGTTCTCTCCCCTATAATAGGGCTTCCCACAAAATCCCTCAGGAATAACCTGGTTCTGATCTATAACCTTCCTACATTAAACTCTTAAATTCAGAAAAACAATGAATTATATAAAGAATTAGAAGCAAGAATACACAAAGTATGTTAAGAAAACTGTGAGATAACTAGCAAGACCAGTATATACAGGGTACAAGTATTTATTAATTAATTCATTTATTACAAATATGCACTATATACAATCCTAGGTACTGGGGATGCAGTGGCAACTAATACAAACTATGGCCCTGTTCTTCTTTATTCTAGTACAGAAAGACAATTAACGAGCAAATATGTGTGTGAAGAAAACAAAATGAAATAATGGAAAGTATGGACTTGGTGAGTAGAAAGCAGACTTTGGGTGGCCAGGAACAGTCTCTGAAGAGTAAGATTTGAGTTGAAATCTGAAGTTTAAAAAGAGTCAGCTATGCCAATATTTAGACAATGAGAGTTGCACTCAAGAGAGAAATCAGGTTGGTGTATTTAAAGGACAGAACAAAAGACAATATGGGAGAAGCATGATAGAAGATGAGGCTGGAGTGATGAGATTTTTATAGAAAAGTGAGAGATGAGGCTGGAAGGAATCATAAGTAGAAACAGTCTGTGAAATTCTCTACAATTTCTTTGAAAAGATAAAATGAGAGAAAAACCAGGGATTGATTCCAGGGATTGATTTATCTGAGATTAAAAAAAGAAAAATGGACAGAGATAAGGCCATATAAAACAAAAAGAAAACTGATACCATAAATTTAATATACTTGGTGATATTTCAGTCGGCATAGTGCATACTCAAATGACCTTTCTGGTAATAAATAGATTAAGAGAAGTCATTATGGTCTACTGTGCCAACTCAGTGTAATTTATCATCCCTTTCAAAAAAATATCAATGCTACCCACCCCCTACCAAGAATTCAGTCTGGAACTTCCCATTGGTAAGATCTGGAGACTTAGGAATTAAAAAGCACCTTTGCTCTTAGCTTCTTCAACCACTTATTTTTTTCCAGTGGCCTAGAGAAAAAAAATGAGCTTTTCCCACATTACATGTGAGGGTCATAATAAGAATCATAACTGTTCTCAGACTCCTGCTTCACTGCTTTCCCCTGTATCACACATACTACCATATAAATCCTTAGGAATAATCAGGCCCTGGTCCTTAACCATTCTATATCTTAAGTCTTAATGTTCAAAATATAAACAATATGAAAATTACTTTCAGAAAATAGCTAGCGCTACCAGATAAATAAGCCCTTTAAAAATAATTTATTATCTTCTTGAGCACAGTCTTTTTCAGTACTGTTTCCCTTGAACCTAGCAAAATAAAGCCTTACTGAACATATGTACATTAAAAAAAATATAGCAGGTCCTTGAATAATGTCATTTCATTCAATGTCATTTTGTTATAACGTTGATGAGATGCAATAGAAACTTAACTTTTGTTTATATCAATTACCCTATGGTAAAACTAGTTTTCATTATACATAGTTTTGCTTAAAGTTGCAGAATTTATCAACTTCATTAAGTGAGAACTTACTGTATAAATACATTGGGCTAGCTTCTATAAGACCATCAATGGTGAGCATTTACTATGGGCCAGGTACTCTGTAGAGTTCTGTGTGTATCAACACATTAAATCCTCATATTATCTCTACCTCACAGAGAAACTGAGGCATAGAGAGGTTAAGCAACTTGCTCAAGACCACAAAGAAAATAGAAGATAGAAGTGGTGGGATTTCAAGGACCAATAAAGCACAGATCCAGCCTTGAAGAAATTTAATATTTATGACAGCAAGTAAGATACACACATTTACAAAAAAATAGAAAATAAACCTATGATAAATTTATGAAAATACATATGTACAAGGGTAAATGAATAAAACGACATGCTAAAGAATATATATAGCACGTTAACTTTTGTATAAGGAGATAAGAAAATACATCTGCTTATCTTGAAGATATTATCTGCCTATCTAAAAAAAATTCAGGAAGGATATACAAGAAAGTGTAAACCTAAAAGGAAAGGGGAGAATGGTGTGAATGGGAATTGGGAGAGAGTGACACTTCTGTTTTTGTAGTTTTTATTTTTGGAAACATGTTAATATTCTATATATCCAAAAATTAAATGAACATAGGAAAACAGCAAGTAAATCACAAATTCTTTTTGTAGATTAGTTTTATAGTATCAAAGGTGAAGCAATGAAACCATTTCAAATGCATTACTGGACTGAGAAAATAAGGAAATGTTCTAATGTTGTTGGGAGGCAGGGTTCTTACTATGGAAGAACAGAAAAACAAATGTGTAATGGGAAAAGACAAGGGAGGACCCTGTAGGGATGATTCATGATCTCCACAATATGTATGCATGTACATTTGTACATATATTCACATATACATACACACATTTATGTGTATACACATACAGGTGCATGTATGTGTTCCTGAATATATTTCCTAGCTCTATAGACAAGGCCTAAAAGCAAAGACACCCCAGTAGCAATGAGTGTATCTATCATCCAGATTTTGGTCTGTGATATCAAAAAGGAACCATGGCTCCTCAAAGAAATAGCTGATTACAAGATTGGAATGTAGAAGGTACAAGATGAGTCTAGAATATCTAGTTATAACAGAAAGTAAAAAAATTCAAAAAATGACAGGGGCATGTTAAACAGTAGTCAGCCAGAAGGATAATTTGAACACCAAATTAGGAATGGTAATAAATTATAAACCAATGGGGGAAAAATAGAAATCCATGAGATCTCTATAAAGAAATAAGGAAGCAGAGAGAGGCTGTCTTAACTGTAGTAGAATGCAGACAGCCAATTGGTAATTATCAACATTACAGCCCTTTATGCTTAAATATTTAAGCCAATGGAGCACGTGCTGGGGTTGAAACAAATCATCATTCTGCAACCGTCATGGTAAAGACTGGTGCAGCAGACTCATGAATAGATGCTAAATCTAAGAGGGAAATTATGATGAGGAACAAAATATTTGCATGATCTTAAAATGTCTCCCCACAAAAAACTCATTATTAGCACAGGAAGAAAACATAACTATACAGTGAAAAATCAGATAGCACACCACCAATAAGGGGCAGATGGACACTGTGTGCCCCCTGATGCGATACCATGGGCAGGATATATCACTTATGACATCTTTTGGTTGAGAATGTATAACTGACTTTAATCATGAGAAAGCACCAGATGAACACCAAATAAGAAATAATATTTTTATAAAGGAGCTTATATTTCTCAAAAATGTCAATATCATAAAAGACAAAGACTGAGGAACTTTTAATACCAGATTAAAAGAGACTAAAAGTATACAACAACTAAATACAATCTGTGATCATATACTGGCTCTAAAATTAGAGAAAAGATTTGATATAAAGAACATCATTGGGTCAGCTAACAAAACTGGAATGTGGATAACAGTAAAGTCTGATATCAATGTTTAATTTACTGCAGTTGGTAAATACTGTGATTAGGTAAGAGAATATCCATATTCTTAGGAAATACATATTAAAATATGTAGGTGTAAAGGGCTACAATGTTTACAATTTACTCTGAAAAAGTCCCAATAGTAATAATAATAATAATAATAATAATGTAGAGGGGTGTGTGTGTGTGTGTGTGTGTGTGTGTGTGTATTCTGGGGGTGAGGGGAGGGGAGAGGAAGGGATGGGGGAAGGAAAAAGAGAACACATCTATAAACACAAAAGCTTAAGCAAATGAAGTGTTTAACAATAGGTACACTCGCATTAAAGGTATATGAATGTTGTTTGTACTATTCTGGCTACTTTTCTCTAAGTCTGATATTATTTTCACAACAAAAATACAATGATACAAGCTAGAAAGTGCTGTAGTAAAGCGCTACAGCTGAGATGAGGGAGATGAGCAGCTGGTGGGTGGTGTGAAAAGCTCCCTTTGAGAATGCAGCATTTTTACTGGGCACGGGAGAGTAGGATAGCATCACTCAAGCAACACATTCCTTACCGTGCAGTATGCAGGAGAAGGTGACAACTGTGATGACTATACAATGGCTATCAGTATTCCCTGGCCAGGAAGTAATGTGCACCTGCTGCTAACTGGTACTGAAATGTTTCTTGAGATTGGGAGAGGAGGGCAAAGAGGCAGCAAGCAGCCCAAGACCCAATGAATAGTGTCCCGCGAGGTGGCACTGGCATATTTGCTCTGTGGACACTGCTCTGGAAACGGGCCCTCCCTACCCACTCTGAGCTTTGACTAAAGTCTCTCACATTCTGCATGTGTAAAGACAGCTCAAGCATCACCACCTAAGACCAAGACCTAGGCCAAGGGACTCCCATTTCTACAAGCTAAATGTTCATTAACTGAGTCATTGGGCTCTAGGAAATGGCAACCTCCAGCTTCCTAAGGCCAGGGGCCACATCCCATGATCTCTGAAACATTCAGAGCCCTGAGGACAGTGGCTAGCCCATTGGTACCATGAAGACTGGTAAGTACTTCCAACTTAAGCTGACCAATGCTGTGGCCTAATTTAAGATTTCAGACAAGCAAAGCATTCCAAACAAAAACAAGTAGGGATGGGAGATGTGTATGTTCCAGGGGAAGGAATAGGGGGTGCCATTTTGAGTTTAGCTTTTTAACCTGTGAGAGCAGGAGGCAAGCAGAAGGTGTGGAACTCAGAATATACTCTCAATTTCAATGATATTCTTGCCAGTAATTTATAATCTTACCTTCTTTTTTCACTAAACCCACACAAGTTAAAAAAAAAAAAAAAATGAATATCGCCAAGAAGTAATAACTCACCCTGGCAAGTTTCTCTGGTTTGGAGGAGACATGCAGCTGGGAAAATAGCTCTGTTATCTCTTTGGTAAAGTCTTCATCCCCTAAGAAAAAAAAAAAAAAAACATGTAAAACACTGCAGAAAGACCAGTGAGGATCATCGGGGCAGCAGGGGTGGGACAAGAAAAGGACAAGGAGAGGAATAGTAGTAGTAATAACAGCAGCAGCATAATTTATATAAGTATGGTACTTTAGTGCTTACATAATCCTGTTAGGTATACTGTATCAGTGAATTCTTTCAATGGGCTTATAAGAAGAGTGTCATTATTCCATTTTAGAGATGAAGAAATTAGAGCTTAAAGAGGTTAATTTATTCCCCCTAAATCTCATAACAAATTAGGAATCAAACCTTGACCTTTCCACCCCTAGTCTAAATCCTGTGCTCTTTGTATTACATCCTACAAGTAAAAATGGAGAACTGGTAAAGGCAGAGTCCTAAGCAGACACCATGCATGTGCTTCCAAATAAGAACTTAATTTGGCACATAAATGAGTACAGTTAGTCAGCCAAGAGAATGGAAGAGTTTCAGCCAGAGAAAACAAGTAAAAGATCTAAAGTGAAAGAATCCATGGCAAGAGGTTTAACATGCTTGGGAGTTTTTTAATGTAAAGAAAAGAAGTGGGGTAAAATGAAGCCAGGAAGGAAAATAAAATCCAGGTAATACAAGAAATAAACCATGGTGAAGAATTCAAACTTATTAAGAGAATGAGAATCTGCTGAATGATTTTAAAGAGACAGATACATCCAATTTAAATTTTAGGAAGATCACTTTGGCTCCTACGTGGGGGGTAGACTGAAAGGGGAACAAGAACCGAGGCTGGAAGGCTAAGGCAATAAACCCAGGATCCAGGTGAAAAACAATGGTGGATAAGAAGAGGAAAACGAATTACAGAATGTTGGAAGGATGGTAAGGAAGCTTTTGGAATAAGCCTCGTTGGAGATGACGGGGAACACAGAATACTGATATTTGAGAAACACACATGCAAATAAGCGAGTCAAGATCAAAAAACAATCAACACATATAAACACATGGCAGAAAATGCTCTCATTTCCTCCCTATACATCTAAATCCTATCCAATGTCTCCTCTGAAGCCCAGCCAAAGGCTTCATTGCACCACAGAATGTGGAGAGAACTCCTGTGCACAGACATCATCCAGCATTAATAATCTGCATGAGTACTTCTCAGTCACTACTTTATGGTTTGTCAGGGCAAATTATTACTGCTTCACACCTGCTTTCTACCCAAAATCGTTAGGAAAAAAAATTCTATCTTGGCTCTTCTCTCTCCATCTGCTATTCTTTTGTCCTTCTCTCTTGGCATTCAAGGCAGAAAATTCAAATGGTTTAGTGACCCCAGGTATAAATAACATGGTTTGGGAAAAGCTAATCTCACTAAATACTACTACTGTAACTGACATAACACATCTAAACAACTCCTAATCATATCCTATTTTTAGATAAAACCTCAGCTAAGCTCAAAATTATGTGGGTACAATAATCTGAATCCATACTGAGATACATGTACCCCAAGGGGTTCACAAAATAATCCAATAGAGTGAAGGGGAAAAATGGAACTTTAATTTACAGACTTTTATTCATTCTCTAAAAAATTCTATTTTAGGGTATTATCAGAAACAAGCTCAATGACAGTGAAGATAATTTAAAAATGGGCAGATAAATGCACAAAAGGAAATAAAGATGCACAATTAAAAAAAAACAACTAGAGACATTTTTAAAAGCATAGCAGTTGAGGATAACTTAATCTAGCAGTTCTCAAACATTTTGGTCTCAGGACCCCTTTACAGTCTTAGAATGTTTGAAAACCCCAAGAGTATTTTTTAATGTAAATTATATGTCAATCAATATTTATAATATTAAAAATTAAAACTGAAATGTTTAAGGTATTAATTCATTAAAAACAATGAGCCCACTACTTAACATAAATAACACATATTTTAAGAAAAATAATTATATTTTCAAAAAAAGAAAAATTTTTGTGAGATTAGTGCCATTGTTTTAGATCTTTGCAAAACTTTATTGTCTAGCTTAACGACAGCTGGATTACTTTATCTGTTTTTACATTCAATCTGTTATGATATGTTGTTTTCTTTAAGTACATGAAGAAAATCTATGCTCACAAAGATACATAGTTCAAAAAGAGAGAACTATTTTAATAGCCTTTTCATATAATTGTGGATATTCTTTAATACTACACCAAAACTCAACAAATGTTTATTTCTTAAAGGTTAGTTGCAATGTAGAATTTGAAATTTCATATCATGAAATTTTGAACTCATTTACAGTAAATTAAAATCTATAGTTTATCTTTTGCCCATGATTTTATAACATCACACATCAGTCATTTAGAAGATACTGATTCTTGGAGTTACTCAGATCTTCTAAACGCTAACACATTTCATTATATAATATTTCCAAAAGATCAAATTTGTTACTCTCACCACGGATTTGACTGGAAAAATCTGTAAGCACTGGGAAGCTGTCAAGCTCACCACAGTAGAAAATGTTTTACAAAATCCTTACTTTGTTTAGTTTAAAATTCATCAGTCACAAATACTGTTCAGTTGTTTTCCTTGAAGTGAAGGCACACTTCATTCAAGAAAATGTTTACTAAATATCCTACTCTGAACAGCCTGTGACTGTAATCTTTTAAAATAAAAATGGTGTTTCATGAAAGATAAAAAAACAGGTAATTCAGCTTACAACACAGACAATACAAGTGCTTTTCCTTGAGATAACTTCAGTATGCATCACCCAGAATATGAAAAAGTATGCTCTAGGGTCAAGATTTAATAAAATTAATAACTGTTACTATTTCATCAGGACAGGGTAAATGAAACTGTTACCTTTTTTCCTTTTTTTTTTTTATTGTGAGTGCAGTGAAAATATAATATCAGTAGAGTTTGGTGCGACTGTCCTGATTTGTGCTAAGGCACTGGTAATTTTATTCACCACTCCTTTTGTATCATCAGTGCAAATGTCAAAACAAACAACCAACAAACAAAAAGCAAATAACATCTTGGTATTATGAAAAGAGCTGTGACTTACGGACTCCCTGAAGAGGTCCTAGAGAACCAAGGATCCACAGACCATACTTTTCAAATCACTGACATAATCTACCACATGAGTGATTGATCCTATATGTCTTGATGGACTCTGAACAAATTTTTCAATTCACTTTTAATATTTATAACTAATTGTTTCATCAAAAAAAAGGCAAAACTGAATTCACCATGTTCTACTAAAAAGAAAAAATCTATTTGGTGTGTAATATATATTAGAAATACATCCAGCTAAAATGTTAACATAAAATAATTCAAAGCTTAAGATTCAGCTGCCTGGAAATTATGCTTTATATAAACCATCAAATTCCTGATAATTTTGCAAAAATAAGTAGTTATTACACTTACATCATCTGAGGTACGCAGATATTAAAAATATGGCATAAAAAAAAACTTTCGAAAATGAAAAAGACCAACTATCGCCCACATTTTGGGTAACTGCCACCCTGCATGCTTCAATTCAAGATGAGGACAGGGTTTACAGGAGTCAGAAAGGCATGGGAGCAGTACCTAGGGATATAAATCTCACAGGGATTATCAGCCAGACTGAGACAGGAATCTGAGAAGGGCAGCTCTCTAACTTAAAAAGCAGGCAGAGATGCGAGTTGTAAGATTAGACTTGGAGAAGTCACAATGAGTTTGGGGTGGAGGAGTGAAGAGGGTGGGGAAACATATACATAAGGCCAACTGCTCACATCAATGCCTAGTCAGGTACAAAGTAGTAGAGAATTTTGCATAAAAATTCTCAATGAAAAAAGTAAAATCAGGTTAGTACAACTGGAGAAAATAATTTATTTTAAGAGCAATACACTGCACAAAAACACACTACATCCTTCCCATTCAGATGCTGGGTTTTCATATTACCTTTTTTCTCTTCTTCCTCTTCTTCACAGAACTCTGCTAAGGAAAATGCTTCTTTCAGTTGCTCCAATTCAAGTTTTAGCGTCTCTAATTCTTCTCCACTTAAAGAACTAAGGATAGATTTCACCTGAATCAACATAATATAAAATAATAAAAAGTTGTGGGAGTATGAAAGAAAAAAAATCCTCAAATAAAGAAGAGGCTGTATATCAAGTTAAAATCAAAATTATGAGCTCACCAACCAACACAAGTATTCCTTAAGAATCGTAACACAAAGATCCAGACCACACTTCTGCTCATTACAGAAAGGTAGAATTTGTACTTCCAAAAATAATACAAGCCAGAAATGTCTGGAAATTATTAGCGCTTAACAAGGGCTTAGAAATTAGGGGGGAAATGAAATAGTCTTGAATTAATTAAATGCTAACAGGTAACTGTATCCAAACTAGAGACTTAAGTCAAAGAAACTAAAAAAACCAAGGTGAAGAAAAAATAACAAATGTGCTATTAAGACCTCTTTGTTAATCTCTTTTTGTTTAAATTTAGAGAAATAACACTTAACTCATTCTATTTCTAGTAATTAGTTCAAATTGTTTGTTTGTTTGTTTTGGCATATTTTCATAGTCTCAAGCTTTCCTCTGAAATACTTTTCATCTTCCAACTATACAAAAAGAAACTAGGCAGCATTCCTTTGTTTGGAGACTATTCCAGTTACAACTGTTCTGAAATTACCTTTATTTCACTTTCCCTGGAAAGCATCTCCAGAGCTTCTAGATGTGAAAGGCCTTGAAATTCATCAAATAGTAGCCCATAGTGAGTTTTCTTGTCCATGTCCATGGTAACCTCATTGGAGGTCCACTGCTCTTCCTTCTCCTTCGCCTCTCGTAAAACCTGAAAAAGAGATGGAGTTATTACACTGCAGCAGGTAATGAAGAGTTCAATGGTGAGTTTTGAGAGTTGAGGGAAGCAAAGCTAAAATGGATAACAGTACAGAGTATTGCTCTTTCATTTTTGGCATTGCAATTCAAATGTGATAGCCTCAGGAACTGCAGGGGAAAATAAATGATCACACATAATTTTATTCTAGACAGGGTAAATAACACCCAAGGAACCAGGTGTTTCTCTGAAAGTGGTTTAAATATTAATTCTAATAAACAACTCTGAAAGGGCTTGGCATCTTGAACTGCGCTGACAAAAGGCTCCTAAAAAAGGAAAAATAAACTAGGCATTTTTCTAAGTATTAGAGCTCTCACTGCCCCACCTACCCCCTCCAAAAAAAAAAGCCTTACTTTTAAAAAAAATTATTAAAATTTCTTCAAAAGGAAATACTAACAAGGGCCCAAGTTACCACAGGCAAAAATACAGATCAAAACAGAAACAAGAAGTAAACAGGTAAAGACAAATAGTACCTGAGATAGTGTAGAATTCCGGTTCATCAAACCCTTGGTTCTTTTAAATCCAGGATCCCCTTCTGCTATTACATCCATTGTCTTTTTCCCAATGAATTCTAAGGCATCCAAACCCCCACTGATAACGCTCTTTCCCTGTGAAACACATGCAACCTCATTACAGTAATACTGGAAGAAAGACATCTGTGTGTTTTGATTATATAAAATAATAGCTTACGATGCCAAATACTGGCAAGAAGGTGGAGCAACAAAAACAATCATACACTGCTTGTGAGAATATAAACTGATATAAGCACTTTGGAAAATTGTCAGTATCTACTACAGCTGAATCTATAAACATCCTATAACCCAGCAACTCTACATATGGTTATGTACTCAACAGATAGCTGTACTGACATTCATCAAAGGACGTATAAGAACACTCACAGCAGCACTATTTGTAAAAGCTAAAAACTGGAAACTTCCCAATACTCACTAACAGTGGAATGCATAGATGTGACACAGTCACATAATGGAATACAGCAAGGAAAATGGAACATGCCACACGAACCTCACCATGCATAAATCATAGAAACATAATGTTGAGTGAAAGCTGGATACAAGAGTCCATTCTGTATGAGTTCATTTATAGAAAGTTTAAAAGCAGGCAAAATTAATCTATGATGGTAGAAGTCAGGAATGTGGTTATCTTGGTAGGCAAGATGGGAAGGCACAGATGACTGGAATACAGCACAGAGGGGACATCTGATGTACCATCATGTTGCTTCTTAACCTGAATGTGTTCATGATTCATCAATGTATTCAGTTCAAATTCAAACTGAATACTTAGGATTTTACTTTTCTGTATATATGTTATATTTCAATAAAAAGTTAAAATTAAGAAGTATTAGCTATTTGTCCTCATGTAGGAAAGATATTAAGCTTCCTATATATCCCTTTTAAAATGTTTCTAATCATCCATAATTTCACAAATATTTATCATAAATATATTTCCCCTTTGCTTAAAAAATGCAATTATGAAAAAATATTTTTATAAAGCAAAGAAGTTTTTTAGGGCCACCAAACTAAGAACTCCTAGTCCATAAAATATTATGTACACTGTCTCTTTGTTACTCTTTACCTCCTGACTCCTCCTTTACTTCTTTAAAGAAAGTTTTCAAGTAGCTCTCACTCTATCTCTAAGGTCAAAGTGACTGATCTTCAGCAGTTTGGACTGCCGTAAGAGTAATCAGTCTCTATGGCTTTTCAAAGAAAAGAGAGAGAGAGAGACAGACAGACAGACAGACAGACAAAAACCCATTATAATCATGGAAGCAAATAGGCCACCTTGCACTTTTTACTCACTGTGCTCTGAACAGCAGTAGAGATAGTCGAGAATACACCAAATGGTCCAGTTATTGAGGAGGAGTTTTCATTCTCTTTGGCATTTGTGTCTCCTACAGGAGGGAGAGAATGTGCAGACATGAGAAGGCTCATAGACAGTTTTACTTTATTAGCATCTATGTGAATTTTTTTAAAAAATTAGACCCTGCTTCCCACACACAAGGCCTTACTTAGTGCTTTTTGTTTTATTATTTTAAACTATTTGCCTATTTTAAAATGAAAGCTAAGATAGTCTTTTTTCATTTTCATTTCATTCCAGAAATAAAATCCAGTCTTTTGAACAAACTATATCTATAGATACACACACACATACACACATACATACATACATACATATATATCAACAGACTATATACTGTATGATTCCATTTACATGATCTTCTGGACAAAAAAAAAACCATAGGGTCAGAAACATATGACTGGTTTTCAAGAGCTGACAGTAGGTGGAGAGGAGTGACTACAAAGGAGCATGAGGAATTTTGGGGGAGATAATGAAAATATTTTTGTATCCTGACTGTCTATATAGATATAAGAAATATTCTCTATTTGTATAATCACAACAGACTATGATTATACAGTATAAACGGGACTGTGTTTGTCAAAACACATAAAACGACACACCTGAAAAAAGTAAGCTTTACTGTATGTAAATCACAGCTCGATAAACCTAACTTTTTAAAATTCAGCTCATTTTAAATTTTATCCTAGAAAACTATGCTTATTGATAGAAATCAGATATGCATTACAAAAATGAGTATGTTTCACTGAAAAAATCTATTTTATTAACTTTGAAATCTCTTATAAGAGATCAACAAATAACTATTATAGGGAGGATTTCCATTGCCAGCTATGATGAATTAACTGGTAATGGACTTGCCCTTCTACCACAGTATCTAGAAAACTGGACAAAATATAAGCAATAACTGCCTGCCGACATTGGACAACAGCTAGTACAAGGCTATGATCCAGGAAAGAAGAGAAACAAAATAACCCTATGATTGGCTTGGCATTCCAGACAATAGCACAGGGCGGGGAAACCCAAGCAGAGCATGGCAATCTCAATAAGTGGAGGAGACAGAGACTAGAGTCCAGAAAAGCTGAAGCACCTGGAATTTGCAGGTCGGAGCACTGAAGATGAGGGAGCTAGAGACGTAAAGAGTTCCAGGAATCTACACAGGAGTGCCCTTGAATCTTTGGCTGAATACTAAGATAGTTGCTCATGCATTGGAAGATTCCACAATACTGGGCAAAGAACTAATATGGAGCTGTAAACTAAAGAGTACCCAAAGCTCATGCTAGGCTGAAAGACATTTGACTTCTGACCAATCAAGGAGAGAGACCTAAACATCTGAGAATTAGGTGGAGACCTTAGAACGGACAGAGGCCTTGGCAATAGGGCTAAACTAGCACTTAAGAGTAAAGGCTGTTCTAGATTCATTCTAAAGAAGCTTAAAAATAAGACTTAAAAGGATCAATCTAAACTACAAATATCTTAATTACCTGCCGAACAAAACTTATGTTCTTTAAAAGACAAGCTATAACATTCTTGGCAGGGGAATTGCCAAGAATTCCCCTCCGCAGGAAATACAGAAGATGGGAGTTTATTATCATAAGGCTTTCCACTAATTTTGGAAAGTTTTTTTAATAACTCTTTTAGCCCTTAAAAACTCTTAATTAAGCTAAAATCTAGGTGCATGTAACTTTCAATGGTCTCTCTTCATGGGCCACAAATAAACCTAAGTCCTCTTCACCATGGTAGTCTCCAGAGACACAAAAAGAACCAATACATTCTCCAGACCTCCCTTTCCCAGATTTCCAGACTTGATATTCATGATGCCTTCAATTTCCCCTTTAAAACATTAATTCTCGATGTTTCACTATCTAGCTAACTCTTTTCAGGATTCACTCCAGTTTTTCTATGTTCTTCTTAAAATACTTGTACGGTAGACATCTTTTAGGTCTTGTGGAAGACACTGCTGTTTACCTGTTCAAAGCCACTTCTAATCCTCTTTTCCTTGCCTGCTAAACTCACTTCCTGATATGGAGGTTTATCAAAATACCCAAAGCTTGCTCTCCCAGCATCTCCTGCTGCTACAGCATGAACATAAGACCCTATTCTAGCCAATGGAATCTAAGAAATATGCAGAGTTGCAGAGAAAACTTTTCCTCTCTTTAAAGAGATACATGAGGAGCAATGACACTTCCCATCCACTTAATGCCCGACTTTGAGCACAGCTGTATTAGAACAATATACTTAGAGCTGCAGTATCATCTGGCAACCATAGAGACAACAAAGAAAATTGCAGAGAAGCCAACACAGAACTCTGACATCAATGAGCCACTAAAGTAACTCCAGAACAGCCTACTTCTATAGTTCTTATAAGTTGGAAAAATAACAGATGAGCAGAGAAAAATAAGAGTGAGAGACAATAAAGTCCCTGAGCGATGGAAGAAGCAAACTCAGGCCCTGAAAAGCTTTTTATTTTGTGGTCCCAGTTCCTATTAATCCCTCTTATAACTCTGTCCTTTACGGCTTAAGTGAGTATGTTTCTACTTGATTAAGGCAGGCCTCCAGAATTAAACTTCAACTTCATAAAATTCCAAACACAAAAAATACAACCCCAAAACTAACATATTAAAATATTTTTTCATACCATGATATTCAAATTCAGCTGACATTGAACTCTTACTCAATTGTGCCAAGCAAAATGATAGCCAATTTTTACATTCTACATTCATGGCCTTATTTAATGTTTATAACAGTCCTTTGAAATAGAAAATATCATCCCATTTCATAGATGAGGCAAGTGAAATAGAAACATGAGTGGTTAAAAGGACACAGATCCCTGTCAGCCAAGATTCTAAATTCCCTTTCTCACCAGTCCTATCATGCCCTGAATATCACTCAACAAATATCGACTAAAAAAGGATCTCACCTGTTCCACTTTTAGCCATAATTCTAGGTCTTAATGTTTCCATACACTAACCTGTTGCATGTTGGTCCTCATTTGAAATTTCACTGGGACTAGGGATTCCAAAAGAAGTCTCTGCCTTTTCAATGACATTTGAAATACCTTGTCCTAAGGATAAAAAATGATAGCATGTTTATATTTGAATATTATTTGCTATTAGTCACCACAACTGAAGAAACAAACCACAAATCAAACCTACAGACTTTTTATTTCATGATAGCCACAGGACATGTTATTTTCACCATATATAACCTTTGGGATTGCATTCTACCAAAAGAAAAAAAAAGTATTCGTTATCACCAAAGAATAGTTTTATATTAACAATTCTTAAACATCAACCTTCTAAGCAAGAAATGCAAACTCTAGTGGCAGAATAAATCAGCCCATCATTATTAATGCATCCTACATGGAAGAGAAATAAACAAAATCACTTTTAACACACATCTGTAGCTAAATACACATGAAAATTAATAAAATAACTGATGACCTTACCTACTGTGGCTACTGTAGCTGAAGCTGAGGAGAGCAAGGACTTGCCCCATCTGCCCCAATAGCCCCAACCTGTCTGGGGTTCATCTGTGGAAACAGTCTCCTATTTTTCCCATTAGTCAGAAAAACAAAAAGCAAAGAAAAATAGAAAAATTAGAGGAGAATAAGAGTGTATGGACAAGGTTTCTAACTATTAGTCAAAAAGTATAAGTGCACAAATACATATTATTTGGCTAAAGAAATGTGTTACTTGACTGACATATGTACGTAAACTGCATGTAAGCGCCACATAGCAAAGGCAACTACTCATAAAGGCATCTATAAAACTGAGAAAATCATGTTTTATGGTTATGAAATAGTATTGATTCCAAATTCTTTTTAAACCTAGCATTTTTTAATATCAATTTTTAATAGACACTCTACTTTGCCTGCAGCCTGTGATGCCTGAACTGAGAGAACTTCTGAGGTCTCAAGGTCAGTGGAAGGTTTGGACTCTGGTCTTTTCCGAGTAGAAACTACAGGTTCTGGTTTATTCTCTGGCTTGGTACTTCGGTCAACAGACTCGGAATTCCTGGCTGGCTCAGAGTTCCCATCTTCAAGGACGGAGGTTGCTTCAGTTATCACTGGAGTCTCAGTATCATCTTTATCCGACATGATTAGATCATTGCCTGGTAAAATAAAAGCCCAAGAAAAACAATTATACAGGCTTTGGGGGGTTATTTATTTAAACTTTTTGAGATTATTATAGATTCACATGCAGGTGTAAGAGATAATAAGAGAAATCTAATATACCCTTGACTCAGTTTCCCCAATGGCACCAAATTGTATAACTATAGTATATTACAAACAGGATATTGACAGATACAATCCACTCCCTATTCAGATTTCATCAATTTTACATGTGCTCATTTGTATATGTTAATTAGTTCCATGAAAGTTTATCACATGTACAGTTTCTGTGACCATCACCAGTCAGGATACAGAACAGTTCAATCACAAGGATCCCTTGAGTTACCTTATTAGCTACATCCCATCCTCCTCCCAACCCATAGCAACCAGTGATCTGTTCCTCATCTCTAAAATTTTGTCATTTTAAGATGACATATAAATGTAATCATAGACTATGTAACCTTTTGGGATTGACTTTTTTCACTCAGCATAAGTCCCTCAAGACCCATCCAAGTTGTTTATGTATCAATAGCTTCCCCTTTTTTATTGCTGAGTAGTATACCTTGGCATGGATGTATCTCAGTTTAACTGTTTACCTGCTGAAGACTATCTGAGCTGTTTCCAGTTTGGGGGTGTTACAAATAAAACAGCATGAACATTCATGTGCAAGTTTTTATAGAAATGTAAGCTTTCATTTCTCTGGAATAAATGGCCAAGAGTGTAATCACTGGTACATATTTATTTTATAATAAACTGCCATACTCTTTTCCAAAGTAGCTGTACCACTTTACATTCCCACCAGCAATGTAGGAGTGATCTAGTTTCTCTGCAGTCTTATCAGCATTTGGTGGTGTTTTTATTTGAGCCATTCTCATAGGTGTGTAATGATATCTCACTGTGGCTTTAAGGTTCATTTCTCTAACGACTAATGATATCGAACGTCTTTTCATGTGCTCATTTGCCATCAGTATATGCTCTTCAGTAAAATATCTATTTGTATCTCTTGCTCATTTTCTAATTGGATTTTTTTTTTTACTGTTGAGCTTTGAGAGCCTTTTTTATATTTTAGATTCAAGTCCTTTGTCAGATATATGGTTTGCAAATATTTTATCCCACTTTGTAGTTTATCTTTTCGTTCTTTTCATTGAGTCTTTCACAAAGCAAAAGTTTATTTCAATGAGGTCCAACTTACCAATTTTTCCTTTTACTGGCTATCATTTTTTAAAATCTTATTAGTTATTAATCATTCCTACCTCAATTTTTCAGAGATTATGAAATTTAAGCCATCAGACAAGATTTACATCAGACCAGCTTTTGAAAAGCAATATTAACCAATTCAATTCCTTCCAGAAGTATAGCAACTGCAGGCAAGATACTATTGGTGTTTTTACAAAGAACAGATGTTGGTTTCCAGGATAACCAAATATCACCAGGGGAGAAATAAGAGTATCTCACACATACATATACACAAAATGAGACCTTAGGTATGTATAAGTACATATTCTGTACCAATATATACTAAGTGCAGAATTTTGATGCCAATCCATGCCATCAAAATATTTCTAAGGTATTAGAAAAAGAGACATATTAACAACTAAGGCAGCTTGGAAGCAGCATTGAGGAATACACAAAATGTTAAAGAACAAGAGAAAGAAATCTGCTAGAAAAGGGAATAACATTTCTAGACAAAGTATCTGAAATAAGCATAGAACAGTGGCCACAAACTGGGATTTTGAGTACCAGATCCAATCTACAGATGTTTTTATTTGACCTGCAGTGTTTAAACATTTTTAACATTAATCGTTAACATTTTAAAATCAGACTTTATATATGAATATAGATTTCTAACTTCCCTTGTAAAACTGAAAGATCTGGCAACACTGGGCCCACATTCGTCTTGGTAATAACTAGCTCATGGCAAAGAGTTGTTGGGGTATGTTAGACAGGGTAGTGCTCTTTAGTTCCCCACAATCTTCACCCAAATCAACTTGACTATTTATGGTACCTGATTAGACCCTATATGCATTTGAGCTTTCAATACCTGCCTTAAAGGGCACTTAGGATTTTTACAGATGAAGACGTCAATAAGAGAATTCTATTAGCTGGAGGTGTGACAGTACCGAATGTGTACAGAATCAGAAGTAGTAAAAATGGCATAGAAAGAAGCATGGTGGGAAGGCTTAAGTCTAGAAAGGTAGATTTATACAACACCGTGGATCTTAGGTAATGTAAGGTTATATGTATATGATACACATACATTATACATTCCCAAAACACACAGAAAAAAAAAATCTAGATATAACTACTCAGAAATAGAAACCAAGTCTGAAATATTCATTCATTCATTCATTCATTCATTCATAAACTCACTTGCAAACATTTTTTGAGTATCTACTAGGTACCAAGCTCTGGAGACTGAGAACTAATTTAAGACACAATTTCTGTACTACTTACTCCAAGAACCTAATAGGAAAGACTACACAGTTCTTGCACAAAGGTCAATGTTTGTGTAGCTGAACATGTACTTTTTCTTACTATCTTTTTACTCTCTTTATGCTCACTCCAAATTACAACTCATAATATATAGTTTATATGTAGCATATAAAATATATATACTACATAATTTATATAATTTTATAAAAAACTGTAAGGACACAGTCTAAAATACTAAACACTGGTTGTCTCTATTCTTTCATTTGTTTAACAAAAATTTAATGAGCAACTAGAATGTGCTAGGCATTTGAGCTAGGCATGAAGAAAATTTTTTGTGATGGTGAATGTTTATATTATTATTACTGTCATTATCACTATTTCTGTCGTTAGAATGGCTGTACTATCCCTGTTTTCAGCAGATTCATAATATAGCAGGAAAGGCAAATACACAAAAAGTAATATATACCAAGTACATGGATTTGCACTATTTAATGTTTTCGTAAGTTTTTCAAGTATCCTATAGTAACTGTGTTACTTTCATAACTGAAGGAGAAAGACTCCAAGAAGTAGAACATAATGAGCAAAACTATACGGTTGAGTCATGTTTTTAAAAAATAAAACTGTATACACTTAACGAATATATATATACTTTTCCCCATCATTTTCTTTGAGAACTTCCAGCTGCACAATTACCGAAGTGGAAGGCGCTTTAGTTTAGGAACTAAGAGCAGGGGCTCTGGAATTAGAATGACTTTCTTTCAACTCTGTTCTGCAGTGATTGTTACAAGTTAGTTCACCCATCTGCGTCTCCGTTTCCTCATCTGCAAAATGGGACTTGGAATACCTACTTGACAGGGTTCCTAAAAAGATTAAATGATATACGTGAAAGGCCTGGAACAGAGAATGGCACACAACCAGTTAGCTGCCCATGGGTAACAGCTGCAGTTAGTACTTATGGCGGCGGTTGTTTCTATCATTACTATAGTTGTTAATACGGCTGTCTCTAGACTGACAAATATGCGCTCTCACTTCTTCCCACACAGAAAAACAGGTCCCATACGGGAAGTCTAATGCAAACATGCGCTCCTAAAGTGATGACGTCTCGATGCTGAAAACCAGAATTCTTCGAACGTTGCGCTTCTATAATCAAAGCGCTTTCACAGCCTCAGCGTCCAGCCATGAGGTGTCAGCGCCCAGCCCCAGTCTGCTTCCTCTTCCCGCCCCAACACCGCCAGACCAGACCCTGCACCCGGCCGGACTCCTCCCGGGAAGCCCCACAACCTGCCTGCTGCTACCCTCACCGCTGCCACAGCCGCTGACGAGCCGCTCCTACTGCCCCGGAAGTGCTCCGTCAGCGCGGAGGCGGCCTCGCCTGCCCGAGTGCACTTCCGGGTCAATCGCTGCTCCTCCCACAAAGAGCTCGGCGTCGTTCTGGTAAGTGAGGGTTCGGTGGGGGTCGCTGCGAAGGAGATTCTAGGGGTTGCCAGGGCTTGGGTTCGAGCTGGCGGGTTGGAGTACGTCGCGAAGGAAGCTAGGGTATCTGCACTTTTTTTTGAAGTTCAGGCCTGAGCTGCAGAAGTTCGGCCATCTACACATACTGAGCACCAGCTACCTTCCATGCACTACCCTGGGCGTTTGGTTTACGAGCCCACTGTTGCCCTGCTCTCCTGTAGTTGACATCTTAGTGTACGAGGCCGACCATAAACATGTCAGCAAACACGATTATCTAAGATGGTAGTGGGTGCTTTAAAGGAAATTAAACAGGGATAATGTGACTGAACGAAGTGAGGGAGTAATCCTTATGAAGTTCTAGAGAAGTGCATTAGAGGAGAAGGAATAGCAAATGCAAAGGCCTTCTAGTGGAAACAAGCTTAGCAAGGTAAAGGATAAGAAAAAAAGGCCCCCGCGACTGAAGCAAAAAGAGGAAGATACGGCCAGAGACTTAAACAGGTCTGTGAGCCAGGACAGGATTTTGACTTTTATTTAGAAAGCAATGGAAAACGATTGAAGGTTTATACAGAGAAGTGACATGCTCTGATGCACGACTTTTAAGTTATTCCTGACCTCTCATCAGCAAGATGCATCTCCAGTTGCCCTTGAGCGGTGCGAATGCATGACACCCACACTGACAGCCAGAAAAGCAATAGAGACAACCTGATTGTGAAAAACTTAAGTCCCAGAGAGGTGAAGAGACTTGGCCTTTCAAGTCTTCCAGCATCATTTAATGCCTTGAGAGTCATCATTTTAATGTCCATATGTATAATTGTCAGTTCCTAAAACCCTTGGGATAGTTTCCTTTGCCTTTCATGGTGGTTTTCTAAATTTAGGGGCATTGATATCACCTGGAAGCTTGTTAAAAATGCCTATTACAAATTAGTATTTGATAGTTGGACACGGGGATGGGGGGCATGGCAGAGGGAATGCAGTTAGCATTAATATGATGGCTAAGTGGAGGGCCAGGAGAGGGAGGGAGCAATTGGGGGAATAGTTTTATGAACATTATAGATATCTAACCAATGTACTGTATACTTGAAACTAATTTAAATACATACATTTATTTTTTAAAATGCCTATTACAAAAAACAAACTGCATAAGTATAAAATAGGTGATTTCCTCTGATTTTTTATAGAATTTGGGGGTAAGTATGGAATCTCAGTAAGCCATTTAACTGTCTTGATCTTATCTGTAAAATGCTGCTGATAATTATAGCAAAAGTTCTCCAACTTTTTGGTTTTCGGTACCCTTTATACCTTTGAAACTTATTGAGAACATCAAAGAGTTTCTTCTGTTTATGTAGGTTATATCTATCAATATTTGCCATTTTAGATATTAAAACAACTTTCAAAAAAGTTGTTTTAAAAGTGGTAGACTCGTTACGTGTTAATGTAAGTAGCGTTTCTATGAAGGATATTTTCCAATATTATTGGAAACCAAAAATATTATTGAAAAGAATGGCATTGTTTCACATTTTTACTAGTCTCTTTAATATCCAGTTTGATAGAAGACAGATTCTCGTATCTCCTGCATTCATTCTCTTCTGGTTATCACTTGTCATGTAGCCTCTGGAAAATTGTACCATATGGTGTGAGAATGAGAGTAAAAAGAGCAAATAATGTCCCAGTGTTATTAAAATTGTTTTTAAAACATCATTTTGAAAAAGTCTCAAGGACTCCCAGAGGCCCCAGTACCACACTTTGAGTATTGCTGAATTACAGTATTGTTATGACAGTCAAAAGAAATATGGACTTGATTTGTCATTAAAACTATGCATATTAAAATGCAGATGCCTAGGCCTCACCCTTAGAGGTGCCAAATCAGCAAGTCAGAGTGGAGGGAGCCAAGAAATTATATCTTTAACAAGCAGCACAGATTAATTTGATGTAAGTGGTCTAAGAATTGCAGTGTGAGAAAAACAAATCAAATTCACTCTAGAGTTCTCCCTTCCCCCCCCCCAAAAAAAGCTATATTTGCATTATCTTCAAATCTGTCCATTAATGGTTTCCAGAGCCTAGACTCTGGAAAGTCAGTCAGAAGTTGGTAGCAAGTACCTTTCTACCAAGTTGATGAGTGTCTGAACTCAAAACGTTGAATCCAATCCTGTGCCAAGGACTGAGGAGGTTTTTAACTCTGTCATCTGTACGCTTACAGATTTTGGGACAGATAGATAACTGATAGAAGGAAAGTGATAAGTCTAACAGTCAAGTACTTAGTGAGCTAGGGGACTGACAGAGCAGAAGAAATCCATCTAAAATTAAGAGGGTTGAGGTAAGAGTTTACGTGAGAAGACTTCTTGAATAAGGTGAAATTTGAGTTGGCTATTGTAAAGCTGATTGAATTTCCACAGGAAGATATTGGTGGGGAGGGATAGGAAGTTTCAAGCAAAAGAAGCAACTAGAACCAGAACTTTAAAGTGAAAAGTTACTTGGAGAGACTATAGTAAAACCAGTATGGCTAAGTTTCCATGACAGGAAAACTGAAATTATGAGATTTAAGCAAAGAAAGGAATGATAATGATAATTAGCCTCTAGATAAGGAAACTAAGCCCACTAGAGATCATAGCTAAATAGTGACAGAGGTGTAACTAAAGACCAGATGTGACTTCTAAATCCATTCATCCCTTCAGCAAGCAATTATTGTGAGTCTAGGTACTGCTGGCGTCAGCTTACTACTTTGTTCTGCCACATAAATCTATTACTGGAGAATTATGGATGCCAGACTAGAATTTGAAGCTTATCTCATGGGCCATGGAAAATCACCAATAGATTTTTAAATCACCTTCTTCTTGGATTTGTGTTTAGGACCAATTCTGAGAGGGGCAGTGTTTGGGATAACAAAGGGATATAGTTGGGGTTAAGGAGACCCACTTAGAAATTTAAAAAATAGTATGGTACCCAGGTAAGGTAAAAGAACTATGACCTAGGTGAGGACGAAGGATTTAATTGAAAATCATCTAAGAGGTGAAATAATAATAACAATAGCATGGATTTATAACATACCCACATTAGTTCACTTCATAGGATAGCTTGCAACTAACTTATGAGGTAGTTATTGTTAATAACCTTATTCGGTAGATGTGAAAACTAAGGCCTTGTGAGCCCACAGCTTCACTCGGGGATAGGATCAGGCATTCTGATTCCAGAACCAATGCACCTAACCAATGAGCCATAACAATCCTGTAACTTTCTTGCAAAACTGGAAAAATTGTGTTGTGTAGCTATCATTCCAGCTGTGCACATGCTGGAAAAATAGATCTGAGGGTGAGAGGAGTTCTGTTTTAGTTTGTCTGAGTTTGAAATACTGGGGGATTTCTCAGACTTTTAAGGAAAAAAAATGGATAAGGAGATCATAAATCTAAGCCTGCTACATCAATGTCTTTGTCATTTGCATCCATTAGTTTCAGCAAAAGCTTGCAGCAAAAAGGATTAAAGCCATACATATAACAAATAATCCTGGGTTTAAAGCAAAGCTCCAATAAATATAGAAGCTCTTTCTTAGTATGCCAGAGAATATGTTGAAGTTTGAGCTGAGTACCCAAATGCCAGCTACAAGATGTGTGATGGCTCCAAGATACTATTGGAAACAGGGGCTATTTTAATAAGAAACTTTTTAGAAAATGGCCCTCGAAATGGTGGTTTCTATTTGAACATTAGTAACCTTTTTATGTTACAGATCCCTATAATAAAGTTACCATAAGCAGAACAGCTTTATGTTTGTTCTTTGCAAAGGATAGAGGAATGCTAACAATCTGCTCTTCATTTGCTTTTTCACCCCTTTGCCAATTCAGAATGCCACTTTGACCATTTGTGGGCTAGGCATAGGGGAACTTCTCCATTTTTCAAGTGTAACTGGGCAGCCAGAGAAGAGTGGATGAGCCGTAAATATAGCCTAGAACACATTTCATTATGGAGAATGAAGCATTAATATCCCAGTATACTTGGAGCAAAAGCCAATACCATCTGGGCATGAGTGCTTTTCCTCCCTTTGAGTTATCCCAGAACTATTTCTGCAAACAGTAGCTTCCTCAGCCAACTTAATATTGAATCATGAGAACGGAAATCAGCCACATTACTTCCTTATTTATTTCTGTTGAGAATTGGAACAGAATGAAAATATTTCACAGAAGTTGGCAGGAACTTCAGCAAGGCAATCTGTTAGAGATGACAGTTTAGGCACTTTTCTTTTTATTTTTTTAAAATGATATAGCCAATATTCAGAATGGTTCTGTAGGGTAATATTATCTACATTTCTGATTATTCATGATCCTGGAAATACATGCATTTTACTATACCTAAAAGATAAAAAAGGAGTTGGTTTAAACTTGAGTATTACACTTTTTTGTTTTTCTTACTCATGTTGAAGCAAGGTAATAAAAAATTCTACCAAGTAACTTTATCCACAAGCGTAGCATAACCTTCTTTAACTGTTTGCAGGAAGATGACACTTTGATTTTCCTTTTTGAACTTTCTCTTTAGCGTCTACGTGTCAGCTGCTGCATTGAGAATAGTAGGCACAATTTGGGAAGTCCCAAACTTACAAGTGAATTACCTTCTAAAATTCATGAAGTCTTCCTTTCTCTTTTGTGTTCATAGTACTATTATATTTCTCTTCAGCACTTCTCACACATTCTTATATATAGTTAGCTGTTTCTGCCTCTGCCTTACAGACTAGTTTGTAAATCCCTGAGGGTCTGGATCAGTATTTTAATTCAACTGAGCATCTCTTGCAGCACCCAGGACTTTATCTTGTGCATGATGAGCCTCTGATTTAGCTGAGCTGTTTTAAAATCATTGCTCCCTAATGAGTAGAATGGTTTTAGTTAATGTAATTTTCATTGCAAGTAGCAGAAACCAATTTATGTGGACTTAAGTAAAAAGAAATTTAATATGAGGAGATAAGTCAAGGGTATCCTGATCCCGAGGGCGATTTGTTCTGTTCCTGTAACCTTGAACACATACCTTTGCCAGTGTTTTCTCTCCCAACTGCTCAACAGCCTCTTATCTCCAAATGGGTTATGTCTCCTAGTAGCTCAGACCAGAAGTTCTTTGTGTTCAGGATGTCCATGGTATGAGTATGATGTGCCCAGACTGAGCCTGTCTTAATTGATTGGACATATAAGGATAATATGAGACCTCGTGCTCTCTTGCCATAAAGTCAGTGTACCAGGGTACTACTGCCACCTTCGACCTAAGAGCAGTTTAAGGGTATTTATAATGTCTTTCTAGACCCTGTCTTTTAGGTTTCTCTAAACTTCTAGTAGAGACAAATGGCTGGACTGGAACTGCGGATCTTGACTGCATGGGCAGTTTATGTGCCACTCTCTGGAGTATAAGGAGAAGAGGAGATCCGTGATGAAGTTGCCTGGTAGCCATAGCCACAGTTTAGACACTTTTGCTGAACTTAATCTTTTTTCCTACTTAGCCATTTTTCTATTTCCTTTCTTATTTGCACATTCGGTCTTTTGTGGTTTTAATCATGAATAAATTTGAATAAGATTGAATAAAGATGTTTATTTCTTTATGGCAAAAAACAAAACAAAACAGTCATATTGGAGCCAGGAAGTAGTATTCTCTCAGGAGCTGGAGCAGCATTTGTGAGCCTTTCTCTTCCCCTCTGCTCCTCTCTTACCATTCTCTTTCTCTTCTCCATTCTTATTGTCCTTTCTCTTTGCTTCTCTTTGTATGTGGCCCAAACCTGACTGCCTCAGCCCCCTACACTCCTTCTCTTCCTCAAATAGCCCGAACCCACAGTGTTTTAATTCCAAAATTCAAGAACAAAGATTCTAATTAGCTTAGTCAGCAAGTAGGTTGTCTTCCTCCTGGACCTGAGAAGGCAGGGCTCAAAAAAGGGAAACAGACTAGGTAGATCACAGTAAATGTTCTCTACCACAAACTCAGGACACTTCAAAGCAGTGTAACATACAATGGCTGGAGTCCAACCTTAGTTTACAATGCCTGTTTGTTTGATCCATATTATTGCAAAATATTTACTTGCAATGAAAAGAAAAATATTAAATTTAAAATTAAAGATTGAAATCACATAATGGAATGCTCACTCTTCCCCCAGAATTTTTAAATAATTGCAGGGCATCCTGAGTAAAAGTATTTTATTTATCTTAGATAATGATTTTGCTATAATGTGTAGGATTTAGCACAATACCTGAAAGGACCATTGACAATAATAATAACCAGAGCTTACTCAGTGATTACTATTGCCAGATTCTCCATTTTATACATGCTATTTCGTTCAGACCTCACAATAGTCCTATGAGGGTAGATACTATTGTTTTCCCTATTTTAGAGGTAAAGCAACTGAGACACAGAGAGATTAAGTAAGTCATTAACAAAAGTTGCAAGGTTGGGTAAAATCAGAGCCAAGATTAGAGTCTAGAAAATCTGGCTCCAGAGTCTGTACCCTGAACCACCCTGCTATCAGAGGCCTACAATTATGATGTTCCAGAGTAATCTTAATCCAGAATGGAATGTGAGTGATTGTTCTCTCATACTGAAGTGTTCATTCTGAAGCACCATTAGACAGGGCTGTTGTAGAGGTAATGAGGAAGTGTATTAGTGATCTCTGGATGCCAGTCCGTGTACCCTCTGCCTCAGAATCTCTCAGGGAGCTAATTAAAAACCATAAGTTCCAAGGCCCAAACCCAGAGGTTCTTATTCAGTAGGTCTGGAGTGGGAAAAAGTCACTTATATTTTTAATGAGCTCTCTAGATGATTGTGATATTCAATCTTGTTTGGAAACTCTGGACTTTGTAAACTTTTATTCCCACCATTATCTTCTAGGACAACATGAAGAATTTGGGGGATGGTTCAAGGAATTCCTTCAGACGTTATGCCTCTTAAGTACTTTTGAGATTGTTAGCATTGTTAGCATCTTTTTGTCGGAGAGTATAAACACTAGTAAGTGCATGTCAGTTTGAATAATTATGGTCCCTGTTGAGTAGCATTCTTTAATTTACAAAGATCCATCACATACTTGATGAAATTTAACTAACCTCCATCAGGACATATTTATTGAGCATGTGCTAGTTATGAAGTATAGCAATAAAAAATATAGTCCCTGTGTTTGCAGGGCTCATAGGTGAGATGGGGTAGACTGCCTAGAGTACAGAGCAGCATATACTAGAGCTCAGTGAATAGTGTAAGGACAAGGGCTACCAGTAGTCCGAGAAGAGCCATCCTGCATCCAGGTATATGCTGGACCCATTTGGGAAGAAGAGCCAGCCCTTGAGAGGAAGCTCAGGGAGGCTGCATGAAGAAGGAATTCTACACAGCAGTGACAGTGCCAGGACACCACTTGCTCCACAGTCCTCTCACGTGGAGGCTGTTCATTCCCCCAAACCTGCCATCTCAGAGCAGGGAAAGTGAATCCATTTCTTCTGTTTCCAGTGTCTTCTACCCTAACTGCCTTGATCCTGGAGGGGGAGGGGGCATCACTGTCCCCACAAGTGATCTACCTCACTCTTGAGCCTTTTAGTTCTTTGGCCTCTTCTTCGTGGACGAGTATCTTCACTCACTTCAGCCTCCCACTCCATTTTCCCAACGTCCACCTTCAGTTTTGCTGTTGGCCCAGACTACTCTGCTCTCCTCCAGAATCAAGAAACTGACCCTGTGCTCTCTGGCCTCCCACTTCTCATTAGAAGTTGTAGCTCTTTTTCCTGAACACCTTGTAATCAGTGATCCCTCTGCTTTATCCTGACCCCTGCCCCTTTACCTAAAACACTTCTCTTCCATTCTCGAATCCTGTTTCTCCCTCAGGTCCTATTGCACATCCCGCTTTCTCACAAGGCTCCCCATGTTGGGTGCTCCTGTAGCATCCTGTACTTTCCCTTAGGTAGCATCTAGCATATTTTGTATCAGAGACAATGTCTGTAGTCCAGTAGGTTGTCACATAGTAGGTGCTCAATAGATACTGCTGAATAGATGAAAATGTAGACCTCTGATCTAAAATAATGTTTCTAAACTCAGTGGTGGGCAAGAATGTGGAGGAAAGGAATGAATGGATAAGAAATGCAGTGGTACTAGAATAAAGTGGAGCTGTGTGGTGGGGGCTGTTTGTTTTGTTTTTGTTCATTGTTTTTCCTACAAAGAGAGCAGTCCTCCAGCTCAGAGCCTTTAGCAGATGGCAATATCTCTGAGAGTCAATAACATTACTTTGTTTTCATTGTGTTTATGTGTACAGTTACTTTTATGCACAGATATGATACAGACTTTCCTTCTAAAATAAATGTATGTAAGTAAAATAATGAGTTGATTTAAAGAAAAAGCATAAATAATAATAACTTAGTACATGGGTATAGCAAAAAAAAATTATGATGGTAAAAAGAATGAATGAAATTTGGAAAATGATGACTTGGATAAAGCCGTGGGTATTCTTTATCAGAGTTCTAGGGAACACCTGAGCCCAAATGCTTTGTTTCTTTTAGTGTCATTTCAGTGGGGTTGTGGGAGGAGAAATGGAAATAAGCGTGTATTCAGTTATTATGTATTACAAAGTCTGAAGTTCTTTGTTTCACTCTAAGTGATCTGTCCTTAAATTTGAAAGATAGATAGAAAATTATTGTCGTCATTCTACTGTCTTTTCAAGGGCTAATGAAAATTAAATGACATTTATAGTTTATTGTAATTCAGACTTTGAGGAGGTTAATGGCAAAATACAATGATCCATTGCTTTTTATGTTATGTGATCAAGAAGCCTTCATTTAAGTATAAAGGAGAGTAAATATTATTTCCAAAACTAATTATTTTGGGCCCTTAATAGAAATAAAGCTAAGTGTTCATTCCATAGTATAGAAATGAAAGTTGAAGTTTTTCTTTGAGAGTCAAAGACTTAAAAAGAGGAATTAAATTACTGGAAGATGATCATAATCACATAGACTTTTAGAATGAGATACCATTTTGTTTTTTATTCAAGATATTTTACTTTTCTCGTAAATTTGTCTGGTAATCTTTCCCTGTAGCTTTTATTTACATTTTACTAACTAGGCATTTAAGATGTCAGTTCCTCCCTCCACTAATTTTACAGACTTTAAGCTAGAAATTTAGTATTCTAAAAACTGTTAATGTACTTTATTTTGTCTCGATGTTGAAGAATCTATTAAAGAATCTATTAAAAATCATTTTGTCTAACATTCTTGACCAAGAAGGAAGTTTATAGCCTCGGAAGTCAGTATATATATATATTTCTATATAGGCAGTAGTACAGTTTTCTTTCTAATAATAAAAGAAAAGAACTACCTCAACTGTCTCTACATTACTTATATCTAATATAACTATGTTCTTGAACTACTCAAATTTTGAGTTTCATGGTTATGATTATGATGTACCTGTTGATTTACATTAGTGATATAACAACAGAAGGTAATGGTGCAGGTTGAAATAAAAGATCATTAAGCTAAATATTTTAGTCTCATTGGCTCCCTGTTGCATAGAATTTGTCAGAGTGAAATAGAATCATAGAATTTCAGAACTAGAAGAGTCCTTAAAAATTGTCTAATCTAGTCCCTCATTTGACACATGAGAAAACAAGCCCAGCTACTTGCCAGAGTCGTACAGCCTCTAATAGCAAAGCTGGGATCAGAATCTGGGTCTGCCATTTCTCAGTTCATTGCCCTTTATACCATCTCTGTGTGAGATTTTTAGGTGGTCTGTTTCACTCCCTGATATTGGCACCAGTTATTCTAATCAATTTTACATCTCTTCATTTCTAGAACATAGAGTTTCACCCCATTATGAATCTTTGTTGGTTAAACTTTATATCTTGCTTTCTTTTAGGTTGGTCTTCACTCGCATCTTTTAATCCTGAAGACTTCAAAATACACTTGGATCTACCACTTTTTTGGAAAACTTTAATACCAAGCAATAAATTACCCCCTGCACTCTCATTATAGTGTAGAAGCTTTTGAATTCTCCAAACTAAATATTTTCTTCCATTTTCCATGAAGCCACGTTATTATTTATTCACTTTAGTGGTGAGTGTTGTTATGCCAGCTGCTTTTGTCTTGGAAGATGTAGGCTTCAACCAAATAGACCCACTAGAAACAAATCATAGTTCTTTCAATGCATCGTTTCCCCCAAGCTTTGAACTCTCAGCAGGCTCCCACTCAGGTGATGATGTCATCATAGCCAAAGAGGGAGCTAGTGTTTCAATCGAGTGTCTTCTCACAGTCAACCGCTATGAAGATGTCCATTGGTACAACTCAAAAGGACAGCAACTGGATGACAGAGACAGAGGTAACTATGCCAGGGTATAATGAATTAAGATTATTCATTTCCTGTTCTCTCTTCTTGGTTTTGTGGCATATTCAAAACGAAATCTCAAAGGTGAGGTACCAGGGTAAATAGTGAAAACTTTTGAAAGACTTGGAGTATATTACCTATCAAAAACAGCCAAATGATTATAATTAGTTAACCAGAAAAAGAAAAAATAAGGAATAGTTATAAATTTAAAAGGTGTTAATATGATGACAGTGAGCTATTTGCTCTCCTCTTAGTGAATTGGTTTCCTTTTTTATGGAAGGTGGACTACATCCGGACTGCTGCAAACAGCTTTGCAGGCTAGGCATGCGTAACGCCAGGGGCACCATTCACCTAGACTATAATGTGAATAGTACAGTGTGGTGGCCCAGCGTGAATACAGCAAGAAGGATTTTAGCTAGACTTAAATAAATTTGTCATAAATTTTAAAATGTTTGCTCAGAAATTAGTTACTGAAAATGTTAGAGGAAATTCAGGGTATATTTTTAAATGATTTTAGATCTGTGCATAAAACTTTTAAGTCTCTCTGAGAATTAGAAGGGCACTGAGAAGGAGCTCTGAAAGTCTTTCCAGCACATTTTTTTTTTCTGTTCTGTTATTTACTTGAAAACAGGAGAGTTTCTCTTGTATTTTTGGTCTCTCAGTCTTAAAAATTGTACAAACATCATAGTAATGTAACCAGGGTCTATTTTTTGACAGGTTTTTATTTGATTTTGCTGTTTGTAAACCTGTGAACACATCTTAAATCAGGATACTATTTACTGAACTAGTGTGCCATTAGAATTTTTGGAAGACTACTCATGTTAAAGCACCTTAGAAAGAAATCACCAGGAAAAATCAATGAAATAAAGATTAAATTCTGGGATCTCACAAGCTGTACTTTCAGAGGAGCCCCCCCCCCCTTTTTTTTTTTGCTAGAAAGATAGTCTAATCTCTTGGAATATAAAGGATATTTGGTTATTCATATTAGAGTGGAAAACAAAAGGAGACAGGTGGTGTTTCCTTCTAAAATGTATGCTAAACATTTTAACTTACAAATTGAGTAACTGGCCACCAAGAGATTGAAGAGTTTGAAGAGACTGAAGAGTTAGAACAGTGTATTTTTAATTAGCTTCTTAAGACTATAGACCTATTAAATCAGAATCTCTAGATTGGTACCCAGAATGTGTATTTTGAACATGATTTGAGCCTTCCCATTTGGACCCACTGGACTAAACTCTTACCTCCATTGGGCTATAGGATCCTGACCAAACGTATCTGAGATTTGAATTATTCAATTGACGTGATCATAATGTAAACAAAGCTTAAGTTGAGACCAGCGATTTGGAATGGCGGTTTTATTTTCCTATTTTGCTTTTACTTTGAAAACCACTGACATCTACTATTGATGCTTTCAGCGCAGTTCTGGAAAATTATATTAAATTTTATGAATCTCAAGTGAGAGCAGTTTAAAGAGCATGTCAGTCTAGTTTAAGGTTCATAAATCTTGAGCTATAATCAGCAAGTGAGCTAGAGAGTTTAGATTATGGTCATAGCATAGTGGTTGATAAATGGAATCTATATAGTTTATCATACCTTGGATTCATAGGGAATCTTTTTCATAGATCTAAGTTCATAGGACAGACGCTTATGGAATAATGACTATATTCCATACGTATTTTCCTCCTCTTAATACATTGGTGAAGCAATGACTCCTAAATATAACTGTAGAATTTAGATAAATTTTGATGATGATAAAAATGGGCAGAGTCCAGAGTGCTTACTGATTTATGTGCCACTAAAATAATCTAGAACCATAGAATCGCAGGGATGAAAGAGATCTTGAAGATTAGGCATTCAGGTGGTGCTTAACAGTCAACCATCCTCTTCTAGAACACTATCTCTAGGTATTGGGAACTCACACCTATTCCTTCAGTTAGCCCATTCATCCCGTCTTTGAATGGCTGTCATAGTTAAAGCACAGGGTATACTGAGAATTTACCATAAACATGAGAATTCTGCAGGCAGAGCCAGGATATTAAAGGATGTTGAATCAAGGTGGGTGGTCAGTATGCTCTGCTTTTCATACTCTTTTATACTTTTGTATAAGTTCCCTGAATGAAGATACCTTCATGTATGGAAAAGAAGTGGCATGTTTTAGGTTAAAAACAGAAGCCTAGGTATCTTAAAGACAATTTTATTCTCTTTACCAAGCTATTCATTTACCCTGACTCCGGAGAAACATCTTTTGGCTTGTGCTTCAGTTACTCTTGCCAAAAGTCAAAATACCTTCATATATAAACCTTTTCTAACAATACAAATTAACATGTGCAAGGCATGTCAGATTAGCCAGTTAGTAATTAAGCAAATTAATTAAATTGGTAGAGTTTTTTAAAAAAAGAACTTTTGTCTCTTGTTATATAAGTTCATTATCAAAAAGTAAGCATAATTAAATTTAAAAAAAAAAACTATTACTTATAACCTATCACTCCAGAAATGGCCATTGTTTTACATATCGATTTTATATTTGTATTTGTTCTATATTCTAAATTGTGAAAATGTGTAGGTAGAGATTGTGGTGTTGACACACATACAGACATACCTCATTTTATTGGCACTTTGCTTTATCGCACTTCACAAATGTTACTTTTTTTTTCTTTTCATAAATTAAAGGAAATACCCTCCACCAACAAAAAAGGTCATAACTTGTGTTATTGTGGTACTCGCTTTATTGACGTGGTCTGGAACCAAGCCCACAATATCTCTGAGGTATGCCTGTGTACATATAGACTTTTTTTTTTTTTTTAAGATTAGTCATTTAGCATTATATAGACATACCTGTCTCCCTCAAAGGCTTGTTGCATTTAGCAGTAAAGAGGTAGCTATGATAATCATTATTGTCTGGCAGGAAGATCTTGATTCTCTTCCTAAATTCCAGGCTGTTTAAATTCTGACTCTGGACATAGCAGTCAGCCCTTTCTTATGTGGTTTGAACAAACAGCAGAACCTCATGGATAAGTTGAGTTAAAGTATGGTCATGAAGAAGTGGCATATTGATACAGCAGTTGGCATATTTAGTAATAATATTCTTTATGCTGTAATTTTTTGTTTCTGTTGGGTTATCAGGTGGAAAATGGTTGGTTTCTGATAACTTCCTGAATATCACCAACGTAGCCTTTGATGACCGTGGGCTTTATACATGTTTCGTCACCTCTCCAACTCGTGCCTCCTACTCTGTCACCTTGCGCGTTATCTTCACCTCAGGAGACATGAGTGTCTACTACATGATTGTTTGCCTGATTGCTTTTACTATCACTCTCATCTTGAATGTCACGCGGCTGTGCATGATGAGCAGCCATCTTCGTAAGACCGAGAAGGCTATCAATGAATTCTTCAGAACTGAAGGGGCCGAGAAACTTCAGAAGGCCTTTGAGATTGCAAAACGCATCCCCATTATCACCTCGGCCAAGACTCTGGAGCTCGCCAAAGTCACACAATTTAAAACCATGGAATTTGCTCGTTATATTGAAGAACTGGCAAGGAGCGTCCCTCTCCCACCCCTTATTCTAAACTGCAGAGCCTTTGTTGAAGAGATGTTTGAGGCCGTGCGAATGGATGACCCTGATGACATGGGAGAAAGAATTAAAGAAAGACCTGCCTTGAATGCTCAAGATGGCATCTATGTCATTAACCCAGAGATGGGGCGGAGTAATTCTCCAGGAGGAGATTCGGATGATGGTTCTCTGAATGAACAAGGCCAGGAAATAGCAGTTCAGGTTTCTGTCCACCTTCAGTCAGAGACCAAAAGTATTGGTACAGATTCTCAAGACAGCAGTCATTTCAGCACTCCTGATGATATGAGATCTATTGAGTCAAACTCGAGCTATAAAGATGGGGCATTCGAAAACTGCCAGCTGTGAGATATCCCAGCACCTACTAAAACTGGTCTCAGAAAAGGAACCTGTGTCATGTAGGAAATAACATTTTTCACATGATGACTGGGATTTTCCCCTAATATTAAGCACATCAGAATTATTGCCAAAATCTTTAAAAATGCAGCATTTTTTCCTATCTGATATTTCTGTCATATTCCTCAAGCTTGATTAAATGATACACGTTAAGACTTAAGGGAACCTGGAGGATGGACATAGTGGGAACACGCCGCACCAAGAGTCCCACATCTTCTCCTTCCGGTCGTGGCTTTTCCATGAGCTGAGGCTGACACTTATCCTGAGGCCCCAGGTTTCCCAACAATGAGATGAGGGATTTGCATTAAATGATATCTAAAGTTGTTTCTAGCTCTATAACTTACCTGTCACCTTTAAGACGCCAAGATCTTCAGCACATCACTAAGCCCTTCCTTAAACTTTTAGTTCCTTTTTTATGGAAAGGACGAAGCTGAGACTTTATTCTGTGGTTTCTATTTCTACACCAATGCCATAATGTTTAAAAATGTTGTTTTTCAGACTTTTAGCCTTGTGGAATATATAATTGTATGTGCTAGGTTGAATCTTTTCAGCGTAGTCCATGTCTATATTGTATCAGGAAGCTGACTGCTCATTAGTAAACTACTTTCCATGAGTACACTGGTCCTTAGGGGGGATATATCATGTCTTTTTAACTTACTGAGGTGTCATTGTTCATTGAGCTGGCAGTGATTTCTCAATTGATCTTCAAAAGTGAGCATTTTGTTCCTAAGGAATAATGTCTTCAATGCTTTTAGAATAAGAAACAATGTCAAATCATCTATCTCTGGTAAATCGTGGATTTTGACATTCTGTTAATAGACTTTCTCAGGCCTTCTCTTTTTAAAAGTACTGGACTCTATAAGAGGGTTCTGTGTTTGGGATTCCATTCCTGGGAGAAAACCCAGAGCTGGATTCCTCTTTAGACCTCTGTCAACCCTCTTGCCCTCTGTGGTCTTTTAAATATGGTGCTAAGGGTTGCATGCCTCCTTAAATCGTTCATTTATATTTTAATGTTTGTTGTTGAAGTTTTTGTTTTTGTGTACTTCAGGTATAAAATTCTGAGCTAGGGCTGCTTTTTTGGCCTTTTTGAAAAGCACTAACCCGAAATAAGATTAGATAATAGTGTGTAGTGTGTGTTACTCTATGAAATATATTAAATAAAGATAGAAATATAGATATACATATATATATATATAAACACATACATACAAATGATCTAGCCATAAGGAGGGAGAAAAATTATGGATGATGCCACCTGATTCAACTGTGTATAATAAACACTTAAGACCGTATTTCTTGCCTGGCTGAGATCTGATATAATGGAATTGTAAATACTCTTCAGAATAATTTCTTCAGCTACAGGAAGCTTGGTGTCATATAATTTTAAGAACTTGGCAGTGGAGCTCCATTTGGTACTTCACATTTCTTCATTTGGCTTCTGATTATTGAAGCATTACTTGAACTAGCAGGTCCTGAGGGAAATGTTCAGAGGAGGTTTTAGCAGGATTTTAATTTAAGGTTTCAAATGGAGGAAGGTAGGAAATTCAAAGTGTGACCAAATAGAACTCTTGCTTCTCTTTGTCCAGGCTTATCAGAAATAATATATCTGCTCTGGATAACATGAATGAATCAATGTGCAGTTTTATCAGATGGCATTACAGATAAAAATGATAATGCTCCCTTTTCTGTCTCTCAGGCTGTTTCCATGGAAACCTCCAGAGCCAAATAAAAGCTACCAATCATT
Organism: Eidolon dupreanum; assembly: GCA_028627145.1. Lineage (NCBI taxonomy): Eukaryota > Metazoa > Chordata > Mammalia > Chiroptera > Pteropodidae > Eidolon > Eidolon dupreanum. The sequence goes on along the minus strand of CM053515.1, from coordinate 15,123,339 downwards.
TAGCCAAAGCTTGTCTTGGCTCATAGACCTCTATTTCTTTAAGGAAAACTGTTTTCATACATTCGGTTATGAGAGCAAGGGCTCTTAAACATACCCTATTACAGAACAATTTTTCACTTCTCAGAATGTTTTTCTTGACAAATTAAAACTTCTTAAAATCCCTTGTCTGAGCTTTGTCTCCTGAACATTCCTCAGATCTTCAGATAGTACCTCTAACCCTGTCCCAATATAGCATCTCTGGGGTCATTTCTTAGAGTGTAGCTTGTCACATTAGAGAGAATGGATTTACCCCAACATGTTCTCATAATGGACATGAGTGTTTGAAACCCTAAGGTAGACATATTTAATGATCAAAGTCATGAGAAACTGGACTTTGGAAAAATGTAGGAAATATTGAAAAAAACTATTAATGTTTACATAATACTATATAAGTATAGACTAGGCTACTCAAGTATATTCTGGATGAATTATTTTGGAAGCATAATGGTGACTTAATTTGGTGGCCAGAGTAACTGGATTATTTTGAATATTCCATATTATGGTGCCATCAATAAGGAATTAAAGTAGGCAAAATTTAATCAGAGTTGGTATTACTTTCTAAAGCTAGTTTTCAAGAGGAAGAAAATTGTACCTGCTAATATTTTCTGTAATCACATACTCTTCATATATAATTAATAGTCTCATGTTATCTTTTTGTAAAATCTACCCTTTTGAGCTTAAACTACAATCTAAAAGTCTTTTGATAATTGTGATGTAATTATCATTTTGTGTCATTGAATTTTATAGTTAGTGAAAATGACTTTACTGAACAAGATGTATTTGAAGGAGTTATCTCATTTATAAATTTTGCCTTGTATTTAGTGAACCTTATTGTCTTTACGAAATAGTGGCTTTGTGAAATAAATTTACCAAAAATAGACATGTAAACATTTTTATAGATTTTTTTACCAACTGAAACAAGACAGGCAGGCATTTTTTGAGCTGGTACCCAACTTGAGTTTATAGGTGGTTTGATAAATCTATTCTCAAAGCTGCATCTGTTATGATAGTTTAATTCTTGAGTCAGGCCCAGTGAACATTTGTGTTTCCTGCCAACTACATACATACATATACACACACATGCACACACGCATACATACATGTATAGATACATACATACATATATACTTTTAGGAGTCGCTGACCTGAGATAATTGTGAGAAGGTTCCTGGCTTCTTTGCCTCACTTAACACATATTTTAAATTCAAAGCACATTGCTTTTCTTTCATTCCTCCAGCCTCAGTGAAGCCCTTGGTACAGTCCTCTCCACAGCCTGCATGTAGTCTCACCCTAGATCAGACTTTGTCTCCTGTATCCTGGAGTGGTATGAAAGCATGGCATGCTTATTTTCCAGAGTCCAGCCAATCATGGGTGCTAGCCTTATCTCTATATACCAGCAGTTCTAACAAAGTATATCATATTTCTTGAGTCACCAGTGAGAGAGCACAATCTTTTCTCATCTAGGTCAGTAATGTTCTCAATGCATTTCATAAAAGTAAATGAGTATTATTATTTGCTTTGGTTCAGATGATGTTTAAGTGGTCACCATTTTAATAAATACGTACATTATAATTTTGTTCTTTTTTAAAAAAGTCATCCTTGAATGTAATATATTAAATGTTCAATGGAGTATATTTTATTTGCCTGCAATCTTCTATAAAGTGTATATTCATATTTGTGTGTGATGGAATTTGATGTTAATGATTTTAAGTAGGAGTAATTTGGATTTAACTTGGATACCGCCATGGCTACCCATTTCAATTTTGCAAATATTTACTAAGCTTTTATGTTTTCGATACTATTGGCCTTACATGGGTGTCTTGCCCACAGTTACCATGAGGATAGAGTTACCAGACCATCCTCACTGGGCCCAAATGCATCTGTTTCCCACTTCTGAAGAAAGGCATTCCTGGCAAAGGCAAGAGCTTGAGCAAAGGCCTGCAGATAAGAGGGTTTAGCACATGTTTTTGGAGAACATGAATAGCATTTAAAGTTTGTGATAAGATTTGGCAGGTGGGAAGGCTATCTCTGGTAGAAGCAAGCAACTGCAGTCACATGGGAGTGAAGAGTGCTGATGGAAAAGCACAGGATCTCAGAAGACCGACAAAGAGAACAGGTGGAGGTGCGGCTCACTGCTTCAATGCCACAGACTCATTAGAATGAAGACTTAGCCTCTGCTTCCCTATGGCAAAAAAATCACTAGACTTGGAGTTCTGATTTCACCACGAGCCATGTAATCATGGGACTTGGCCTCTCTGGACTTCATTAAAATGGAGTTGATAGCACCTCCTTCCCAAAATTAACATGAGAATTAAATATAGCTTAGCTCCAGGAGTCCCTGAGAGAAGGATTCATGTGCAGGAAGTCTATCTGGAAGGCGATCCCAGGAAGGCAGGGGAGTGGGGAAGTGAGACAGAAAAAAGAAAAGCCAATATAGGTGCACTAATGAGTGGGTCACTGCTTTGGGCAACTGGTGTTCATTCCTCAAAGTTGTCCCACCTGAAGGCCAAGGAGCTGGGATATTCATGTACCAATTCCCATTTGTCATTGAGGGCCACTCCCAAAATCACTTAACTCTGGCACTTCCAACCTGCCATATATGGACTAAACATGATCCTGTAGCCAGCAAAAACCTTCAGGTACAGAATCACAGGAGCTTTTGTGGGAAGTCTTGATGAATATAGGAATGGAGAGTGTCAGGGTTATGGGCAGAGCACTGACAGCACCTACTACACAGGACAACTCCTCTACCTCCAGCAGCTTGTCTGTATTCCAGGCAAGAAGGGTAGAAGGTCAAAGGACAAAAGACACATAGCAGCTGAGTCTATACCTTTTTATCAAAAAGGCCATAACTTTCCCAAAGCCTCACCCAGCTACTGCTGCTCAGCTGCCAGAACTGAGTTACATGGCTACCTGCCCTAGCTATAAGAAAGCCTGGGGAGATGAGTATGTGTATTTTTAACTGGGCACATTGCCCCCAAAGGGTTCTATTAAGAAAGGAGGGAAGAATAGAAATTGTAAACAACTAGTAATATATGACAAGGTCATCTTCACATAAATTACAGGAGCAAAATGTGCTTCTGTAGTAGGTTAAATTGCAAACCAATTTCTTCAAAGGAAGAATCTGAAGAGAGAAATCTTAGGCTAAATCTTCAAGTCGTCACTTATACTGTCTCCAATACATGTGTCTCAAACATCACGCAAGTTATGAGAGTCTCCTGGGGCATAATTGGCTTATCGTAGCCTATTTATTCATTAATGTGTTTACTGACCACCTGCTAAGAACAGGCAATGACAGAGTTCCTAAAGGACAGCAAGGCTGGCCTATTGGAGAAATAAGCCTGTGGGTGGTGAAGGAAGATAGAAGCAGGCGGGGGCCAGAAGTACAGTTAAAAGATTTCAAAGTTCTTTTTGGCTGGCCCCAGAAATTCATTGCTTAGAAGAAATACTAGGAGTGCCTAATCTGGAAGAGGAGATTTACATATTAAGAAAGTTTGATCATTCAGATAATGCTATTTGTTTTCTCCTGAAGTCACCTGCAGCAAAAAAAAAAAAAAAAAACAATTGTGCTAAATTTCTTTAAGGAATTAAACTCCTTCAGAGCCCCTTAAATTCGAATTATGTTCTTGAGTTTTTATGTTTTTGCTGGAACCTATCGATTATGAAATATATATGTAAATATACATATGTCGCTCCATCTGCCTAGAAGATCGGTAGCTGCTGGCAGAGTGCTTATTCATACTTCCTGACAGTTGGGAACACTCTGCTTTGCCTCCTGCCCAGCTGTGCAAAAGGGAGGACTCAAGTGTCCTAAGTGATGATAAATTAGCCTTCAAGGGACTTCCTTCCCGTAGAAGAGCCACCCTCTGGGAAATTTTTCCTAAGCAGAAGGGTTTATCAGGAGTAACTCCCTTTGAGAGAGAGCTTTGCTGTGCGAATTTCCTTGTTCTTTCAGAAACGTTTGGCAAACAGTTGGACCATGTTGGAGGCTATTCCACTTAAGCCCTTTGGCCTCCTTGAATACCTAAAGCCACACCTATTCATTCAATTTCTCATCAAATGTTTTTTGCACACTAACTAGGGATTCTACCATGAACAAAATCAGAGGTAGCCCCTCCACTATGGGAACTTACAGCCTCTGGGAATACATATCCTATTCAAATAGTCGGACATGTTTAGTTGAAAATGGAGAAGTGTGCTAGAAAATTTTATGAGAGCCTGGAACGGAACCTGATCTAATTAGAGGTCAGAGAAGAATTTCCTGAAGAGATGACGCTTGAAGCAACAGGCATTGTTTAAGGGCTTATGTTCCTCTCCCTGAGCCCAAATTGTGGAGTTAAGTCATAAACCAGTTAAAAAGATGTTCCCACAATAAACCATCTGAAAGAAAGTCATCAATTGCTAAAATGGATGAGCACTATAAACAGGAGGACTTAAAGATTAAAAACGAGTGGTAGCAGAAGATGTGCGATACTTTGTAAATGGGCTGAGATTTCAGCCAGGTGCAAAAGGATGAATAAACCATGGATGGAGAAGAAAAGGTGCTAATATGATTGTGGAACTCAGAAATCTTCAATAGTGTCCTATTATCTAAGCAGAAAAAAAAAAATCCAATTTCTTGACCCTCCATGATCAGCTCCCAACCCATCTTCCCAAGTTTATCTTTTGAGAATCCCCTCCACATTCTTGGAAGTGCATTCACATATTCTACCTTTTATTATACTGTTACTCTTTTCTTACCTGTTTGTGAGCAACTTGAGAGTTGCCCATCTTTATAGCCTCTTATTTTTTAGGGTAACACTTTTCACATAGAAGAGACAGTAAATGTTTCATGGAATAGGAGGGATGAAATTGTTGTGCTATGATATATGACCATGACCATAGGTCAGTGTGGGACTTAGGGATGAAGCTTTGGCTGCCCCTTCTCCACCAGCACTCTTTTCCTTGGTGACATCACCCACTTTCAAAGTTTTAAATATGATCTTTAATTGGAGACTCCCAAATGGATATTTCCAACTCTAAATGCTCTCTTTCAGACTTTGGATCCAACACCTCTCTGCTTAGCATCTCTATTTGGCCAGGCATCTCTAAAAGGCATCTCAAAATTAATATGTCCAAAACAGAAGTTTCGATTCCCTGCCCTGATAACAAAAAGATACATCAGTGTCTACCCCTATCACCTTTACTCAGTAAATGACAATACCGTCTACTCATTTGCTCAAGCCAAAAACTTGTCATCCTTGATTAATTGCCTCACCATGTTCAAGGTCAGCAAGTCCTGGTGTCTCGTTTCAGGAAACTTATCTAATCCATCCACTGCTCTCTACTTCCAATGACACCATCCTAATCCAAGACAACATCCTCTCTTGCCTACACTATTTGGTGGCTCCCCTGAGCTCCTCGCTTTCACTCTTGTCCACACTGCAACCAGAATGAACTTTCAAAAGCATAAATTACATTATGTCATCTCTGCTTATATTCTCCAGTGCTTCCCATCACTAGAAGAAAATTCTAAAAGAAAATGCATACTCCTTACCATGGCCTACATGACCTTGTATGAGTCAGCTCCTTTCTGTGTGTTGGATCTCGTCACCCAGCTCTCTTCACCTAACTCATGACATCCAGCCACCCTGACCTTACTGTTCCTCGAACACACCAAGCTTGTTCCCACCTCAAAACCTTTCATTTTGTTGTTCCCCTTGCCTAGAAGGATTTTCCCACTTTATTGACTTCTTGACATCCAGATCTCAGTTTATTTGTCAACATTTCAGAGAGACTTTCCTAACTATACAATAGTAGGTGCTTCCAGCATTGAGGTTAGAGTCAGGGTTAAATAACTCTCTAATAATAACTTTTATTTTTATTATAATGTTTGTCACTATTTTTCTTAGTCCATTTGGGCTGTTAAAACAGAATACTGTAAACTGGGTAGATTAAACAGTAGAAATTTATTTCTCACAATTCTGGAGGCTGGGAAGTCCAACATGAAGGTGCCAGCAGATTTGATGTCTGGTAAGAACCTGCTTTCTCCTTCACAGATGGCTATTTTCTCACTGTGCCTTCACATGGTAGAAAGGAGTGAGAGACCTCTCTCTTTTATAGGAGCACGAATCCCATTTATGAGGGCTCCACCCTTATGATCTAATTACCTCCCAAAGGTCCACTCTTGATACCATCAGGTTGGGGATTAGGTTTCAACATATGAATTTTGGGGGACAAAAACATTCAGTCTGTAGCACTATTTGAGATTAATTATTTATTCGTTTACTTGTTTATTATCTATATCCCCCATGTAGAACATCAGCTACATGAGAACAGGGACCTTATCTGTCTTATTTCCTATTGTACTCCCAGCAACAAAAACAGAGCTTGGCACCAAGTTGGCAATCATTAAATATTTGTTGCATCATTGATATAGATGGATGGGTGAATACTGATTAATTGTATGAACTTAAAGAAATCATTTAACATCTTTGCCTCAATTTACCTCCTTCCCTGATGTAATACACTACTTGTCTCTTGGAACACAAGGAGGCAGTTAAGATAAATGAGAAGGCTGAAGGAAGGCCTTACCACTTATTATGAGAAAAATTGGAGTGTATGGGCAAGGAGCCATTTGAAAGTGACAATGACAGGCTAGTGGAGAAAGAAATTCATTTGTTTTATTACCCGTGAACCTCCTGAGGACAGAGTAAGATGGGGGAAAATAAAATGTACCCATTTGTAATATAAAAATTCATAAATACAGCTTACATTCAAAGTAGAGTAACACTATCTGACATCAATAGGTATTTTGTGAAGTGTTTTGTTTTTTCACATAGTTACTGTTCCCATTGTAAGATTTTTTTCAGTTTGACCGTTTCTAGTGAAAACAGTTTTCAAATGAATTTCAGTGCCACTTTCTTTGGCAGCACAGAGCCTTTTGTCAATAACTTGGGGCCATCATTATAGGCTTCCGTTACTATATTTGGATATAAAACAGTGATAAACTTTGAAATCACAGATGTGTAGAACAGTTGTGCTTTCTGAGATCTCTTATGTGTATTGCATAGGTTTTTCTCTCTTCTCTCATTTATTTAATCAACAAGTAGGACACCTGGCACCTGCAGGCTGACTACTGAGGACTGCACCCAGACTGATAAACAATGCTGGCCCTGCCCTCTTGGAGCCCATGATGTGTGGGGAAAGATTACAGTGATCAAGTAAGTACAAGCATGACAAGAATCTCGAAGGCCTGTCTTGGGGCTGGGGGAGGCCTCCCCCAAAGAAGTGGCCTTTAAGCTGATTTCTACAAAGGAGTTGCTCAGGAGAAAATGTTTCAGGCAGAGGGAAAAGCATATACAGAGGTTGTGAGAGCCAGGGTTCATCTGAGTAGACAGCAGAAAACCAGCATGACTCCTGATGATACTTCAGAGTCCCTGGGGCCAGATTGCAGACCCCTCCTCCCGTATGCCCAGGTTAGGAATTTGAGTCTTCATTCTAAAAAATTAAATGCTTTTAATGATTAGCATTACATGTCAAAATATGTGTTAGAAGAAGATTAACCACTAAACCTGTGCTTTCACACATATTTTTTGTTTAGAAGAAGTTAAAATAAGTGATATCTCAATAATCCATCTTCCACAAACTGTGGAATTGGCAGGTAGTACTCAGGCATGAGGATAGTGCAAAAACTGAGAAGTGGATATTCAGGTTTGTGAGGTGTGGATTTCAGAAAGAAACATAATTATTGGAAGCCTATTACAAAATTGTCCACATAAGAGCCCATTTTAATTCAATTCAATATTGTCTGAAACACCTGCTCTATACCCAAAGCCTAAGGAGAAGTGTGTTAGGGTAGATGAACATGCACTGGGAGTAGATGTCTGAGTTCCAGGCGCACCTTGGCCGCTACCTGTACCCTGGCTTTGGGCAAGCCTCTTCCCCCATGGACCTCAGTTTCTTCTCCTCCAGAGTAAGATGCTGGCTAAGGGCTTTCCCCTCTCTGGAATGCTGAGATGCATATAGCTTAGCCGGCAAGAGGCTCAAGGTATGGGGGCTTGGACAGATTACTTAACTACTTTGAACACCAGTTAACCTTTTTTGTGAAAACAGTACTCACCAAGTAGTTGTGAAGGCTAAATTGCCTGTCACAGAGGAAGCAATCAGTAAGTGTTAAGATCATTCTGTAATTTTATAGTTTAATAGCTATGGATCACATATTAGCCCATTAAAGCAGGAGCAAGAATTTGGAAATGAATATTCCCTTTAGGAAAAAAGACGCCCCTTATTAATTAAGAACTCATGCCACATATTATATTTTTCTGTATCCTTTTGAGACTTAGTAACATCTTGCACCATCCATCTGTCCAACATTTGTGCTCTGGAATATCTTCTCTCCAACAGCTTGGCCAAACTCTGTTTTAAATGTGTTCAGTGCTGCTATCCCTGGTCTATCTATTCTGAGCGCGTTATTAACCTGACTTTGCACAGATCAGTTTAAATTCCGCTAAGAGCTAAGGTATTCTTAATTTCTGAGCATCAGTGCAGAAATAAGCTTGCGTGGCTTCTTTGTGGTCTCTTTGCAGACCCCAAGGGTGTTAATAACAAGTCACATACCCTCTACTTTTCTTATTTTTAAATAACTGGGTTTTTGATGATAAGCTTAATACATGCACACTGTTTAAAAATATTAACAGTATAGAAGGTTTTTAGGTTAAAAAAATCTTTGCTTCCCACTCCTTGCTCCCTAGTTATACTTCCTATGTATTAACAGTATTTTATACATTCTTCCAGAAATGTTTTTCTTCCCTCCCTTCCTTTCTATATATATTCTACATAATTGTCTTTATTTTATGCAAGTAAGGTTATAACATTCTTTCCCATCTTCCTTTCTATATGTAGTTTATATCATATTTATTTTACACAAATGGAACCGTATTGTTCAGATTCTGTATCTTGGACACTTTCCCATAGTAATACCTATAGATCTGCCTTATTTTCAATGGCTTCCTGGAATTCTATTTATAGGACGTACCCTTTAACCATCCATGTTGGCAGGCATTTTAGATGTTTCCAATCTCTTGCTCTTACTTACATTTCTGTAACAAATATCTCTAGACATATGTCTTTGCACACTCAAGAGACTTTATCTGTAAGATAAGTTCTTAGAAGTTTTGAAACTGAGAATAGAATCCTCCTATATGTTCACTAAGCCGGTTACTACTACTGTCAGACCTCCAAAAAGAGCTCCTACCAAGGCAAGTGGCTACCTAATTGAACATCATAGGTACAATCAATACCTTGAAAGGTATCATTAATCTTTATTGTGAAGATAGGTGATAACGTAACAAAGTGTTTAACAAATATCTGATACACCAGTTACCTGATGAATGGTGACTGTTAGTCATATTGCTTTTATCCTTGTGAATAATAGTCAAAAATTTATCTCCAAGTCCTGAGGCTAAATATAACCTGAGTGAATGGGTTGGTATAATATTAGTAAATTTTAGGTAGCACTATTTTTAGGATATTCAGCAATTTATTTAAGAGGAATATCCAATGAACTAGGAAAGTCTTTTTTAGGTGGTAAAAGAAAACCTACAAAGCATTGTTCTTTGTTATCAAAAATTTTCTCTGGCTAGGTCTCCAAGAAGCCTTGACATTTGCAACAACAAAAATCAATCCATAGCTGATAGGTTTTTGTCTGATCATTTGGGGAAAAATAATTGCCAATTTAAACAATATGGTGTTGGTTTTAATCTTAATTAGCCATGAGAACATAATTTGAAAAAACCCTGAGATGGAGATCAGGCATTTGGGTTCCACTCATTTATTTAACAAATGTTTATTTAACACCCACTAGGTACCAGGCAGGGTTCCAGGTTATGTGAGCCAAACAGATATGGCACCTACTATTAAACAGCCATGTGACCTTGAACAAGCCCCTTGCCCTTCTTGAACTTGACCTTCCACATCTTTAAATTACCTGGCCAAACTATATTATCTCTAAGCGTCCTCCCAGATGTATCATTCTGTGCCTCTCTTTAATGCATTCAGTGCAGTGCAGCACTATACGTGTGAAATCAGGGTGTTGTCAGGGCCATGCTCGCTCGCGCTCGCGCTCGCTCTCTCTCTCTCTCTCTCTCTCTCTCTCTCTCTCTCTCTCTCCCCAAAGGCTCTACAGAAAGAGCCTTCTTTGCTTCTTCCAGGCTTCCGGTGTTGCCAGCAAGCCTTGGCATTCCCGATCTTGTAGCTGTATCACTCAAATCTCTGACTTCGCGGTCACATGGCCTTCTCCCTGAGGGTCTCCATGTGTCTCTGTTTTCTCTTCTTATAAGGACAGTTGTCATTGGAGTAGGGCCCACCCTAATCCAATGTGCTTCATCTATAAATTTGCTGTTATACTTGCAAAGACCCTTTTCCAAATAAGGTCACATTTGAGGTTCTGGGTGTACATGAAGTTTGGGGGGACACCATTCAATCCAGTACAGATATTATTTCCTTTTGCTTCTACCAAGAATATGGACTGTTAAGCAGTGGCTACACTAAGCTGGAGAGGTCATGCATCCTGGGACAGAGAAAGGAGCTCTGTGAGGAAGAAGTAGGGAGTCATTTTATCCCTTCTAGCTGAGCACCAAAAATACAAGAATTTAAAAGGGAATCCCACATGCAGGAAGCCCTATAGCTAGGCTTTGCAGAGCAGGGGTCAAGAGCTCTAGATCTGGAGGCGATTCCAGGGTGAAACCTCTGCTCTCCTATTTTATTGGCTGTGTGTCTTTGGGAACATGAGTTCATTTCTCAGAGTTCAGGCTCCTCTGTCTATAAATTGGGAATAATAATAGAACCTCATCATAGGATTGTAGCAAGGAGGAAATATTTGAGGAAAATAATTCTTGTGTGACATAAAGCACAGTGCCAGGAGTGTAAAAATGTGCTTAATGAATGTTGTTATTAAAATAAGTCGTTTTTTCCTGTGCTGGAAGATCTTCCTCAACAAAGAGAAACATGTTATTTCTCTTATATTAAAAAAAAAAAAAAAGACCTCGTTGACCCTATTTACTCCATCACCCTCCCATTATAGCAAAATTTTGCAAAAGAATTGTTTGTCCTTTGTGTCTCCAGTTTCTCTTTGATTTTGCAAACAGGGCTTTGCCCTGCTCCCAGTGCCTCCACTAACATTAGTCTCAGTCATTGTGGCCTTCTGCTACCTTGAAGCTGCTAAGTCTAGTGGTCAGTTCTCAGTTCTCATCTTATTTGGCCAGCAGCTTCTCACAGTTGACCATTTCCTCCTTCTTAAAATACATGTTCACTTAGGTTTCTGGGATATCACTGGCACTTGGTTCGCTTCCTACTTTCTTCCTGCATTGGTGTGCTCTTAGGGCTACCTCCGACTCCTTTTTTTTTTATTTGTACTCCCTAAGTGATCTCATTTAGCCTTATTGCTTTAAACACCATCTGTCACGACCCACAGACTTAGATGTCCACCCTAGGCATCTCCCCTGAACCTAGTCAGCGTCTCCATTTAGATCTCAAATAGACATAAAACTTACCATGTTCAAAATCAAACTCCTGATTCCCCTGCCTGGGGGACCTGTTCCTCTTACCGTCTTCCCCATAATAGCGAATGGAATCCTCATTCTTCCATCTCCTCAGGTAAAAACCAGAGTCATTCTGGGTTTTCACTTTCTCTTACACCCTGCATTGCATCCATGAGAAAATCTTCATGGTTCTACCTTCAAAATCTATCCAGAATGTTACCCTTCTCGCCACCTCCACTGCCACTCCAGTCTGAGCTACCATTTATTCCTTGATTTACAGCAGTACCTTCCCAACTGTGTTCCTGAAGAGTTTCAAAAATTCTAATGTCCAACCCATATCTCAGACGAATTAAATGGGAATTTCTGGGGGATAGGGCCAGGGCACAAGTGTGTTTTTTTTTTTTTAAACTCAGATCATTTTACTGTTCTGCCCCAAAACTTCCAATGGCTTCTCATCTCATAATAAAAGTCAGAGCCCCCACAGTGGCCCATGAGGTCACGCAACAGTGGTTCTCAGAATGCAGCAGCAGCGTCAGACTCACTGAGAGGGCTTGTTAAAACACGGACTGCTGGAACCCAACCCCAGAGTTTCTGATGCAGTAGGTCTGGGGCTGGGCGCAATAATCTGCATTTCTGACAAGTTCCCAGATGACGATGCTGCCATCGAGGCCCATGCCTTACACGACCTGGCTGCACAGCCTCTCAGACAGCATGTCCTGTTCCTCTTCCCTCACTCATTCTGTCCCAGCCTCGTTGTTCCTAAAATAGGCCAGGTGCCCTCTCACTTCAAGGCCATTACTCCTTGCTGTTTCATCCACCTGTATATCCCTCACCATTTCTCTCAAGTCCCTCTTAGATGTCACCTTATCAATGAGGCTTTTCTGACCACCTTTTTACCCTCTTCTCATCCCTATCCCTCTTTCCTGCTTTATTTTTAGTTCTTCTGAACATGGACATATGTGTACAGTTAGATGTATTTATATTCTCTCTCCCCTCACACATTGCTAAAGTGTTAACCTTAAGCATAAAATGACCTTGTTTTTTCACAGATATGTCCACAGTGTTGAAAACCATGGCTGGCACAATGCCAGTCTCAATAAATATAAAGGGAAAGAATGAAGAAAACCAGACAAGAGTACCTGTAGCTCTGTTGATGGCCACAAGAGGCCACTGTTGTGTCACAGAATGGACAGGATGGATTGATATTGCTCTTTCTGTCATAGCCAACACTTTTAACATAGAGTCCTGGGTGGGGCTCAACTGCTGGGTACCTGGGTGGCCAAACAAGCCCATCTGGGACATGGAAAAGTTATTATCCCATCCAAAAACAAGCCAAACTCCTCCTGGAGCTGCTCTTGGAGATAGCTGCAGCCCATATCCAGTAAAACTGTCGAAGAACACATCAGGGTAAAAGCATTTCAGCAACTCTCCAGTGGGTTTTGGTGAACACCAAATCCTGGGGATAGGTTAAGGAGAAGGAGCGAACCTGGCCTGGCCCAGGTAGACATAGCCCAGGGTCAAAATTAGATTAAGTGGAGTAGTCACTCCAAGTTTAAGTCCAGAAACCAAATTTCCAAGAATTCCAGAGAGGATGAATGAGGAGCCTAGCTTGAATACATCCCTTCCTGCAACTGGGATATTCCAGGGCCCATGCTTTACTTTTTTCTCATTAATATAGCCATCTGTCTATCCACATGTATATACGTATGTACATACATACATATACCTAAAGGCTCCAATAGAACCCATTTTTATTCTTCATGACACAGTAGATAAAAGCTCTGGACTTAAGAATTAAACAAAACAAAACAAAAGGCTTTTATCCCACCTCCAGCTGTGTTGACTCATCTTACCTGAAGGAGGTGGTCAGCGCATCTGTGCTCCCTTCCTCATGGATTAGTTGTGCTGATCAAAAGATGAAATACTGTGAAAGCTCCTTGTGAACCATCCAAATGTCATATTGGTTTTCCTGACAACGGTGGGAATGACTACTTAGCTTTCACAAATGACACTTGAAACCAGCAGGGATTTATCAGAAGACCCCACACAGCTATGGAATTCAGGGGAGCCACAGGTTTATTTGCATGTGCTTTGCATATAATTTAAGAATAATATTAATAATGACTAAAAGTATGGAGCCCTTGCTATGGGCTCATAAACCCATTACATACTTAATTTCATTTAATCCTCACAACAAATCTATAAGATAAGGGCTATTCTAATCCTTTGTTATATAGATGAGGAAACTAAAGCTCAGAGAGATTAAGTAATTTGCCTCAAGTGCTGGGCTAATAAAATTGAACTCAATCAGTCTTTTCCCACCAGAGCCTGTTGAGTGAGCTAGAGGGACAGTGAAATCTGGCTCCTTTGTAAAATGGTAGCACGATGTGGTGGACCAGCCTTGGGCCTTAGGGTCAGACAGATGTGGTGTGTGTCTTAGATTTGCTACTTCTGATCTATATAAACTTGTGCAAGTGGTTTATCTTCTCTAAGCTGTTTCACCTCTGTAAACTGAAGATAATATTTTCCTTGAAAGTTGTTCTAAGCGTTAAATGAGATAACACATAAAGCACCCAGCCAGTTCTTGCCTGAGTACATGTCCATTAAATATCAGTCCACCCCTGACTTTTCATTAAAGATGAAAACAAACAAACAAACAAAAAAAACACTGAGAAGCTAAATGTCTTAGATGACTTTACCCAGCATGTTCCTTTAGACTTTGTGGCCAGTCCTCAAGTCATCTCCAGATAAGATGTTATCTTTGCTGCAGTTGGCAGCCAAGGATCTTGACTTTTCTCTGTTCTCTCCTAGCCAATTCCCAATCCCCGCAAGGTGGGACCCCTGGAGGTAGGGCTTACCAGACGCCTTTGCCCTGCCACCTTTTCCTTTTTCTGGTCCTTCTTTCTTACTCCTTCTCTATAGATCAAAAAGAAGAAATGGGACAAGGAGAGGTTAAAAGTTCCCTTGGTCATCAAGAGAATTAAGGCGAGGAGAAGGAATGATGTGGAAGGGAGAGATCGGTGGCTCGGGTCACACCTGCATTCCAGTCAAGAGCCTCTCAGCTCTAAGCCACCCACTTAGGCACAGCACGATTCACTTAGCAGCACAGTCTAGAATCACCTTTGGTATTAGAGCTGAAAAAGACCTTAGAGATTGTTTCATTTTCATCCAGACTTCATGCTTGGTAGATGAGGCATCACAGTGATTGGAGACGCACATTAGCAGAGCTGCCCCAGCACCCCAGGATCCTGGCTCCTCAGCCTCTTTGCCTTGTGCTACTTTGACTCCCGTGACCTCAGCAGTCTCTGTTGGGTTGTTTCCCTAGAGTTTGGCAGGAGTTTGGCATGGTCACGGCTGCAGTGATGGACTTCACCCTCCTGGTGCCATCTTCTCCCCTGTACTCTTGCTCTGCTAGGTTCCACTTAGGCCCCAAAACCTTTTTTTTCTGCTTCCTGACTGCCCAGGATCCCATACTAAGGTAGCCTCTATGGGCAAAATTCAGTGTCCTGAAGCTTCCCCTTTGCCCATTTCTCTATCACAATCTTTCCTACATCTTAGCAAACCGCAAAATTCAGAAGTAAATCTGAGATATAACAGACTTCAAGTTTATGACTGATAATGAACTCAAATGGTTCTGTATGGTTGTTTATTAAAACAACATCCTGTCCCTGGTCTCCTAGAGGAATGAAATCTTTACCCGGAGGGATAAGGTCCTTATGGTAGAATTCCAGGAATTCCGGGGCAGAGTATTCTCCCCAGCGTACCTTCAACTGTCCATTGTAGACAGCTACCTGCATTGCCCCCAGGTGATACTAGCCTTGAGTTAGAGGTACTTGTGGTTTTAAGCAAGAACCTGATAATGGCCTGGTGTCTTTTCAGGATCTAGGATATTCCTTGGTCTTCTTATCATACCAAATCTACAGTCATTTATCTTCCTTTCCTTGGTGGAACACTCTTTTAATCCATCTCCCCTTTCACCCAGCGCCTGTGGTCAGAGGGCGAAGAAAAGTGGGGAGTTAATGAGGAAGAGTGCCAGCTGCTCTTTGACTACTGCTTGTAGCAACTCCAGAGGCAATTAAATTTACCCCTTCCTAAAAATCACAAGAACCAAATTCCAAATGCCTCATTTCCACAGTACTTTACCTCTTTCTTGAGATGCTTCCTAAAATCAGTGTGAGTGTTAATTGTAATAATAAAAATGGTGGTGCTGCCAGCTATAGATTTCTTTTCCATGTCATCATGATTCGCGGTGGTCCTGAGGACTGGGAGAACCCAATGGTCAAGAACTGGGACAACCATATGTCTCTGTTTCTGCCTGTTATCTTGGCATAATTATTAATAATCCCTTTCACTCTCCAAAGTGTGCTGGGTTGGACAATAAACTCTATAGGCATCCTATTATGAGCCTGAGCTTTGGAGTGAATTTAACCTGGATTCAAACCTCAGCCTTGCTTCTTGATAGCTGAGCGACCTTGGACAAGTTACTTAAGGTCTGTGAGCCTCAGTTTCCAAATCTGCAGAAAGAGATACCATTAACCCCCATCTGATAGGGTCATTTGGAAGGACTGGCCTCACACAATGCCAAGCACATGGTATGGTAAGAATGCAAGATGAGTTGGCTCTGATTCCAGAATTACAGAACATTCATGTACATCATCCTTATTGGTAGACTCGCCTTGGAGGGGATGTAGAGTCCTTTGAGGAATATTTTGCACTGGAAAAACTTGGACTTGTAACCAGACAGACTAGCACTCAAGTCCCAGATCTCCTACTTGCTAGCCCTGTGACCCTGGGCAATTTAAATGTCTTTTCTGAGCCTCACCTTGCTCTTCTGTGCAATGGGGATAGAAATCTCAGGGTTGTTGTGACGAGAAAATGAGATAAAGGTACTGGAAAGCACTGGGCCTTCTGTATGAAATCAATAAGTGCTGCTCTTCTTAGTACTCTTGGGGGAAGTTAGGTGCAGGAAGGTGAGAAGATCTACTCAGGTACACAATTAGGGTTCACCAGTGAAACCCAGAGCCGGTCTGACCCTGTGCACTTTCCACTCTATCTTATGATCTCTGAGGACTATACTCTCCCTCTGCCTTAGGTCACGTTTATGCCCTAAGCCATCAGCATCATTTCCAACTCTAAATTACTCCCTCTCAAACTCTCCCTTTCTTTATTATGAAGATTAGAAACAGGAAAAGGAAGTGTCATGATGACATGCAGCTGGCCCTGGGGTTTCTGGATTGGAACCAAATTTCATGTTTGTGGAATTGATGTCAATTTACTTGCTGTGTGACATTGGGCAATTACTCCACCCCGCTGAGCTGCAGTTTTCTCATGTGTAAAAAGAAAATGATACCCCTTGCGGGATGAGTGGCAAACCCAAGTCATTTTGACTCCCTAGCTCATGCTTTTAACCTTGATTCTTCCTCAAGTTCAGGACCTGTTCAGTCCCCTGGCCATTTAGGGGATAGTTAAGATGATGGCAAGTAGTGAGAATAGAATCTACATTTCAGGTGTATGAAACTGACTTCAAAAATTTAGGATTTGCACTAACGTATGAAATGTGATGCTATCTCTCATGGGTAGATATTTTATTCAAAATAGTCTACAAGGCATTTGGCCTGTTTTTTGTTTTCCATACCTATAAGCTTCTACCACAGACTGCAGCCTGCAGGCCAAATTCAGCCTGCCACCTATTTTTGTAAATAGTTTTATTGGAGCATGCCCATTTGTTTATGTACTGCCCATGGCCTCTTTCTCACTACTATTGCAGAGTTGAGTTGCAACAGAGACCATACAGACAACAAAGGTTAAAATATTTGCTATCTGATCCTTTACAAATAAAGTTTGCGATCCTGCTATAGAACATAAGGTCATTTAAGTATTAATGTGATAATTACAATAATACCTGATGCTATTATGTGCTTGCTCCACACCAAGTACTGTTCTAGGGACCTTATGTGTACTATATATGATTTAATATGTGCAACAGTCCCATGGTACATACACTATTATTCCCATTTTATGAGCGAGGAAACTGAGGCAGAAAGAGGTTAAGTCACTTGCTCAAAGTCTTATAGCTGTTAAGTGGCACAGTAGGATTCTAACCCAGGTAGCGTAAGTATTAGACTTCCTTAGAAACTTTTATGCCCATTTTTTTTTCCTGACCAACTTAGCCACTCATGATATGAGAGACAATTTTAGGTGGTTCACAATCACATTAAAAAACATCCTCTCCTATGATAATGAAGCTGTTCCCTTTTAAGTTCTTTAACATTATGAATCTCCCTTTTAACAGGGAGAGTGAGTGATCTCTTCACATAGAGCAATACCTTTCTAAAATTTAACTATATTGCTTTGTTTCATAGCATTTATTTTTATAGTTGCCTTCTATTTGTGGCAAACGATCCTTACTTTCTCTTTATAGCAGTTTCCTTTCAAAATAAATTTATTTAGGAATATAAAACAGTCAATTCAAGTATTAAAGAAACCATGCTAATAAAGGTACAGATGGAGTGTAAATATGAGAAAAATCATGACAATGGCACAGAAATGAATGACAGCCCAGAGCACTGGCCCAGGACACAGTTGCCCTGGCCCTAGTCTCAGTTTGGTCCGTGGGTATGGACACATCAGGTCCCCACTGAACCTCAGGCACCTTATCTATTAAGCGAGAGAGTTGAATTAAATTATCTCTAACATTCTAACGGCATCCAGGTTTATTCTTCCTGACCTGGAATTCACCGTGCTTTAACTTGAGCCAAGATTAAATTAGACTTGTTAGAGATCCATCTTTTCAAATCCTATAAACACAAAGGACTCAGCACCCCTGTGTCTCTCCATTTTAGAGTGAGCCTATTAATCCCCATGGAGATTACTGCAGGAAAAAAGTGAGGAGACAAATGCATATGGTACAGGATTCAATTTATGCTTCTGGCCTAGAAATTAAACAAGTCCAGGTTGACCCAAGGCATTTGTCAGGAGAGGGAAAGTCTTTGACATTTCCTCATTCATACTTACTTCCCCCGGGCCCAGCAGGCCTGGCCTGATGGATTTCTCTCTCTTTGTAGGGCTGTGTCTATCCACCCAGAGACAACTATAGTCAAGCTCCTGGTGGCTGGAAGGAAAAGAGAAGTATTCTTATTGGAAAGCACAAAATGAAGCACTTAAATGGGGTTCCAAGCCTATATGACCAGTAGTGGCAAGAGTGGAAAGACCCATTCTTCTTATCTTTAAGGGGACTTGGGGGATGGAGGGATGGCCAGGATAGGCCAGGATAACCTATTTATAGCACGTTGTGATATTTAGTTCTTAAACCCTTATATCTATCCTAAGAGGGTTATCATCATCAACAACAACATCATCATCATTTATCATTAATTTTATTAAACTTTATTTTATAGATGAAGAAATTAAGACTCACAAAGGTTGCAGTTCCCTCTAATTTCACTACGATCCTAATAGGTGCAGGTATTATCATTCCCTATTTTATATGTGGAAACTTGAGATTCAGGGAGGTTAATTTACTCAGCCAGTAAGTGATAGAGTCAGGATTTGAACCCAGATCTGGTTCTCTCCAAGTCTTATTCCTGTGCTTCCTCTCATGCAGACCTAGTGAAAACTTTCCCTTAATACCTTCTAGCACTTAGCAGGAGGAAGGAAGATGGAGGGAGAGAGAACAGGCAAGCTAGATTCCAATGGAGATGATAATGAAAGAAGGCAAGGGAAATTTCCTCTTCCTATCACATCTTCATAAGGGCACCAACCCGACTCAACAACATTGTCATTTTTCATTCCTCACTATGTGTCAAAAATTCCTATGTAGTCAATACGATGCACATTCTTTTTTTTTTTTAACCATCTAATCTATCCCATTCTTACCTTAAATTATACCTATGCCTGACTCTCCGCTCCCACTCTCTGAGCACAGACCCCTGAACTAGGTCCCTGTCACCCATCCTGTACCTATTTTCTGCCAAGCAAATTTCCCCTCAAAAGAATGCACTAGGAATAAAAATATTTGGTTGATTAAAGCAAATAGCTTGTCAGGAAATGGCAGCTCCTCCTGTGCACATCCTTGATAAAAGAATCTTCCTATTACTAGGGACTCAATCAAATGGCAACCTTCTCTCATTCCTGATGTTCGCATCTCACAGTGTAGAGAAAAGAAGCCCCACTTTGTGAAGCGTATACCCAGGCAGTGAATCAGAAGCTCTTCAATCATTTATTGATTTTTCCCTCTTGCCATTCCTATTGAGCATGATGTCTTTTTTATCCCACACCGAGGGGCTTTGTGTGTGTGCTACTCCTCATTAATCTGATCACAGAGGGCAGATCTAAGATGTGATTCAAGTAAATGAAAGGTTCTCCAGAAGCTATCCAGGTACAGGCATTCTTTTCTAAGCCCTCATCCGTGCCTTTGAATTCATTAGCTCAGAGCACACTGCATCTCCAAAGAGGCACATAGACCACATGTACACACCACAGAGAGCCCGACTCTGCAGACTGGCACTGAGTCACCTTCTCCCAACCCAAGTAGACAAGACACGCATTGTGTTTACGCCAATTTTCTCATTAATTTTGCTAGCTGCCTGACAACCTCTGCCTCCCCAGATTAGATTTCTGGAATTAGACTGATCTTAGTGCTATAAGAGAGCAGCAGAGCCAACCTCCTCCTTCCAGACAAATATCTCCATCCCCATTTTGCAGATTAAGGCAGCTGAAGCTCTGCTAGGAAAGATAGTCTCCTAAGTGTTGGGGAGACTTGCCTTCATGTGTAGGGCAAGTGATTTGCCTAACCACAAAGAAAACCTCACCAAAAGGCAGCTGCCTGTCACTATGCTGCAGTGTACAACATAGGTCCAAGATTTAGATAGGGTATTTTAAAATGCAGCACTTACCTAGAAGGATTGCTATAATAAGCCATTAATGCTTCAGTGCAAATGAGCTTGATCAAATTGACTTTAGCCACCTGAAGGGGTTAGGAGGGACACAGAGAAATAAATTCTAGTAAGAGAAAAGGATTCTAAAAAGGCAGCAGAGGTAGGAGTGCCGGGGGCTCAGGACCCCAGGAAAATCAAATGGACTTTGAGTACCAGGTCAGGGACTGAGAAAGGCCAAGAGAGCATGGGGAGATGGAACAGATAACTTATAAACACCCAACAATCTTAAGGGAACTCGAGATGATGTCAGACACATTTCTGAATATCCAAGCTGTGTGAATGAGCCTCTTATTTTCCTGACCCCATCATAACTGTCAAAAACAGATAATAATGATTTACTTACCCAAAGGCAGATGGGTGAATCACCTCTGGAGATCTCTTCCTCCAGGAAGTTTCTTTGAATCAGAGTGAACTCCAGTCAGTGAAGAAATCCTCTGATTTAACCCTTCCCAGGCTCATCATCATCTTTAGAGCCAGATAGACTTTCTTTCAGTTCTGAGCTCTGCCCATTGTACAACTCATTGTGCAACCTGGGATGAGTCCCTCAGTCTCTTTGGGCCTCAAGTTTCTAGTCTACAAATAAATCATAAAAGTAGCTCACTGGGTTGTTGGGAGGTTTCAGTAGGACACTGTATTGTCAATAGGACACACATACAGTGCTGTGCATAAAATAAATGCTTAATAATAACAATTTAGCTACGATGTATCATCATCAGCACCACTATCATCACCATGCCATGCCTGCCAGTGATCTTGTGCCTTCTGGTGGGTGCTAGTTTACACCCTCATGGTGAGGGGAATGGGTTCTGGCGTCTGCTCATCCTCTCAAATATGAGTTCTAATGGGGACCAGGTATCTTACCTTGGGCAAAGTATTTACTCTAAACTTCAGTTCCTTCATCTGTAAGTGAGAATAACAATAACAATAATAATAATAATAATAATAATAAAATGCCTACCTCAAAGGTTAGGATTAAGTGAGTTGATGCATGTGATTTGCTGAGGGCAGTGCCTGGCACACAGTAAGAGTCTAATAAATAGGACATAGGGACCCTTCATCCTCTGATTTTCTGTTTGTGTATCTCTTTTGTTTGTGTATATGATAGACGTGTTGAGTAGAGGTAATGAAATCCAGTTCTATGAATGATCAGAGTAGATGCAGAAACCTTGCTTTTCAACCAGAGAGACAAAGAAGACCCCTGTGAGCCAGCTCATGGATCCAAATCCGCTTTCTTCCAGCTCCCATAGTAGTATTCTAATTTTTGGGCTGCAATATAGAAAAATTAGCTCCCCTGAAACTATCCCCATCAGAGTGGAGCTAGGGAAGATAAACAGTGGCTAAAGAGCTCTGGACAGTGGCTAATCTTATAATTCACACTTCAGAGAGAAGTGATAACAGAAAGCCACTCTCAGCAATAAGCCCAAGGGAACCGTAGGGTCTGATCAATGTTTTCCTGGAATCCTATGCAGAGCCTCTAGGCTCCTGCAGCTTAGTGTGTGTCTCCCTCCTGGAGAGTTACCTTCTGTCCCTTTCTGTTGTCCTCGCCTTTTTCTCTTTTCCTTTTCTATCCTGTTCCATCTGGGTTTCAAAACTCCCCCACCCCACCCCTGATTCTTTCATCTCTTTCTCTCAAAACTGCCATAAATATGGGGTGCATGTAACAACTGGGTGTTTGTTCCTTCATTCATGAGACATTTACCGAATACTGAGTAGGTACTAAGGGTATAGAAAAGAATAAGATAGTCTCTTTGTTCTCTAGGACATGAACTAACACACAATGGACAGTGCTTCCAAACAACTACAAGTGCTTTTTCAGAAGTGTCGTGTATACAGGAAGTGCCAAATTCTGGCTGGTTGAGGCAAAGAAGGCTATTCTAGAGGAGCAGATTCTGGACCTGAGACTGAGAGATAAGTCTAGGTTTTTATATAGTCTAATCGTTTAATCGACTATAGTTCTTAGTCTTCCTTTAAACTGCTGTGACTTAGGTATTTGTCAAATAGGAAACAGCATTCCTAAACTGAGTTTTTTTTGACATAAGTGTAACCCTCAGTTTTTCCCTCCATATGTCAGTGATCCAGTAAGAAAAAAAGCTTCCCCTCCTCCAGGGCTCCGTAATCCCGTGG
The DNA here is from genome assembly GCA_028627145.1 of Eidolon dupreanum. NCBI lineage: Eukaryota > Metazoa > Chordata > Mammalia > Chiroptera > Pteropodidae > Eidolon > Eidolon dupreanum. The sequence goes on along the minus strand of CM053515.1, from coordinate 15,100,721 downwards.
GTGACTAAGGTGGAGGTGAGTGCGTAACTGAACCAGGGAAATGCTCTACACTCATAATATCTGTAGACTGAGGGTCCTATGCTTTGCAGTCTCTAAGGTTTACTCCTTGTGATTAGCCAAGGTTTTCAAAATAACCCAGTACCTTCTCTCCCCATCCCTCTCCAAGGCCAGAGCTCGCAAGTAAGAGGAGTATGGACTTGAAAGCAAGACCTCTCTCCACCCAACCATTGATCTGTTCTCACTCTCCCCAGATCAATGGTTGGAGCAATTTGTGAGTGGCAGCTCACAGAGACAGCATGTTACATTTAAGCCATTTGGGTTTTGAAGCCTTTTAAGTCTGTCAAAACAATGCTGTACCCTGCTGTGTCTCTGGCTTAATAACAGGCTGAGCAGAGTACATCCTGACTCAATTTCCATGTGATCATGTGAATGTGTGGGGTTTAAAGGAAAGAGAAGTTGTTGGGTTTTTTGTTTTTTTTTTTTAATTCTTAACAAATACAGGTGTTATTGGACCTTTTGGTCCAATTTTCCCTCTGATTCAATGTCATGCACCAGTAAATCTGGATCTGAGAAGGTCCCATTTTAGCTGAAGTGTTAAGTGCTGAGGATTTAGAGGAAGTTAAAGAATATCCAGTTACCTTTATGAGGGTGGGAACTGCAAATGCTTTATTCACTGTATTCCACAGCTTTGCTCAGTGCTTTCTATGTAGTAGATGCTCAAGAATATTTGTTGATGGGATCAATGTTTTTAACAATACCATCTGTACCTCTCACCTCCATGCCATACAAGCTTTCTCCCAATTAATCCATTCCTGGTGTCATCATGCCACCTCCTTGTGTTTCTAGGGAGCTACTTTTGGATGATCCATTCTCACTATATCTCTGAGTAGATTTACATCTTGCAGCTGAATCTAGTCATTCCTTTATCAATCCTATATTTGTGTGGAGGACTCATCTTGGCCAAGCTTCCAATTAGTGAAAGGAATGTGAAGATAAGAGACATGTGAGATGCCCTTGAAGAGATACCAGTTTAGTAGAGGAGATAGAGCTACGGATATCTAAAATCAAGAACTTGAGCCTGGGCAGAGATGAGTAAAGATAGAAACAGGAAAAAGAAGACATTCTCAAGGCAGCCCCATCTAAGAGAAATGACAGATGTCTAGTTTGTGGGGCTTGGGGGTTAAGAGTGAGAATCAGTAAAAGAATTATGAAAAGAGTGACTTTGGAGTTGGATATGTGGGTTGCCTGGAAACAAGTTAGCTAGGATCAAGATCCCTCCCTATTCATCAGCTAGAGGGCTGTACCCAAACTCAGCTTTCCACAGGACTATGGTTTCCTTTGTCTGGTAGGGAAGACTCTAACTTTCTATGGACCCCAAGTTCAGGTCTACTCCAAGCTATTCCGGTAAGTGGTTCGCACCCCAGTTTGGACCAGGTTGTCTGTGTGTTCCTCTACCAAGGCTGTTTTCTCACTTTTGCCCTATGTATCCTTGCTGGAAATCAGATCCTCACTATAGGCCTAGCAATGACTTCTCTCCTTGGGGTATGGAAGTTCCAGCTTTGCAAGTTTTCCCTTTCCCCAGTGAAACCTACTCCTTAACCCATGTGCAATCCAACCCAGACTCTGATACATGACAGGCAGAAATAAGCAGGAAGAGCATCTTGGAGTGAGCAGGGCATGAAATGGAAGAAATGGAGAATATCGTGAAAAAGAGTGGACTGTATGTTCGAAGTCATGGGAATGGGCCAGCAAGGGTGGCTGGAGCCTTTTCATGCAGGGCCTTTGTAGTAGACAGCTGCTGTTTCTGCCTGCCTGCCTTCTTCCCTTTTTTCCAGTAGCAGTACATCAATATTTCTTTGGGAAAACCTGCATGCCATCAGGTGGGCCTGTCCTGGCCACACACTAACCAGAAGAGAGCTGATCCACACCATCATAATTTCTCAGTGATTTAAATCCTGAGAAAAATGATGCAGAGACAGAAATCCATGCCACTAACTCACCAGAAATAGTCCCTATGGAATGATTCTGTTTCTGCCCTAGATCCTGGAGATGCCTCTGCTGACCTTGTGCAAGGCCTCTCAGCCTTTCTTTTGAGTCTCTCAGTCCTCAGATCTTTTATTAAACCCACTTTGGCCATGAGTTAGCCTGAGTCAGTCTGGTGGCTTGCAAACAAAGAACCTTGGCAGACAGTCTTGAGCACCAGGCTGAGGCTAAAGAATGCTGGCCTGGGGCATGTGTAGCATTAGAATCCATACTTTCTGTTTATATGGTGCTAGGCAGTTTCTTCATGCATTGCCTTAAAATGGCATAGTTGGAACATTTTATGTACTCTAGACATACTGAAAATTAAGCTTTAGAGAATTGGGAACGTCCCAGGCTCCCATTGTTACATCAGTCTCCTCTTAGGGATGTTCAATTAGAGAGAGATGTATTGGTGATCAGGGATGGGTCTTTATCTTCCCAACTCCAAGCTGCCTCTGAAGCTTGATAAAGAAATCAAAGTTCTGTGTGCATGAAAGTGTATGCCGAAGTATCCCTGATGGCATTTTATGAAGCCATGAAATTTATTTGTCATTGTCATTTGTAAGATTTACTCTGGAGCCTGGTGACAACCACCCCTTCCTGGAGATCTACCTGAGATCAGGCTTGCCCCGACTCTGCTCTCTGCTTTTCTGCATAGGGTCTTAGAGGTGGCAAGATACCTAGAATGGCTCACCTGCGTAGAGGCAACAAGCTACACACGTCCATCCCCTCCCCTGATCTTACTCCCCATGTGTAAATTTTCAGAAGCACAGGAGATGTCAATTCCAGAACGCTTAAGGAAAAGGGCAAATTCATCAGGTACTGGATCTCTAACCTCTTGATTGTTGGGACTCTACTACCTTGTTGTTGTGCATTATCAGCAACAGATGGCCTTGTTCCTTGCCACAATGATTTGGCCATCAAGTATAGTTGTCTTGGAGCCTATTTTCATCTTACATGCATACTGGGTAAAGAAATTAAATCCAGATGAGGGAAGACAACTTAGGTCCCCTGCCATTAAATATATGGTCTGATTAATGAGGAACCTTTTATCACCTTAGAATCTCAGAGCCAGAAGCAATTTTAAAGGTCATCTATTTCAAACCTTCATCTAATCCCCTTAAATTAAAAAACATATATAAATAGATACGTGCATACTGAATGATTCTAGGCACTGTGCTAAGTATTTTATATGGATTTCTCTCATTAATAGACTTTGAATCCTCACAACGACCCTCTGTGGTAGCCACCATTATTCTCTCCACTGTACAGACCAGGAACCTGAGGCCAGAAGTTTCTGTCATTCACCCCAGGTCATGAAATGAGTAAGTAGCAGAACCTTTTCAGAGATGGTGGCTTGACAACTATTGGCTAAACCTTACTTGTATGTGTGCTTTTAAATGTTTCAGTATATTGTCAAAAATTTTAAAAATTGAGAGTTTCGCATTAAAAATAGCCAGATTTGTGATTTTCCCTGAGAAGTCAGAAGACTTGCCCACACTGGGCCATATGTACATTTTTACATGGCACCTATGGGTTGAAGCTGAGAAGCATTCACCTTTGGACATAATGGCAGAAGACATCAGTAACCAGCTTCGGCTTTCCAACAGCTCCCAATCACACATGGAGTACGATCTAGAGTCCTCACTATAGTCCACAGGGCCCACAGGCCTGGCCCCTGCCATCTGCTCCACCCTCATCTTTTCTGCTCCGTGTGTTCCATCACCTGGGCATTCTCTGCAGTGCATGGGCTTAAAAAGCTCTCTCCTCAGGGTTTTTGTCCTGGGTATTTTTTCCTCTGAGAAAGCTGTTTCTTCTACTCTTCTCATGTCTGACTTGTACTGCGTCTTTAGCTTAAATATTCCTTGTGCAGACCTTCTTGCCCCTTGTGATAGGTAGATTAATGCCTGCTCTCCCCCAAAGATGTCCACATCCTACTCCCCAGGACTTGTGAATATGTTACTTTATATGGCAAAGTGACTTTGCAGGTGTGATTAAGGATCTTGAAATGGGGAGATTATCCTGGTAGCCCTGATGTAACCATAGGGGTCCTTATAAGAGGGAAGTGGGAGAGCCAGAGTCAGAGAGAAGATGTGACAACAGACACAGAGGTTGATATAATTGGAGGAAGGGGTCATGAGCCAAGGAACGTGAGCTGACAAAGGCAAGGAAAAGATTGTCCCCTAGAGCCTCCAGAAGGAAAGCAGCCCTCAGACACCTTGACCTTAACTAAGTGAGACTGATTTTGAACTTCTGACCTCCATAATTGTCAGAGAATGCATTTGTATTGTTTTCAGCCACTAAGTTTGTGTTGATTTGTTACAGCAGCAGTAGGAAACTAATACAACCAAGTATTCTAAAATACTCCCTTCCCCCTCATTAGTCTTCAGCTTATTCCTTTGTTAGTATTCTTCTATGCGCTTATCACAACTCAAAATTACTAATTTTAGCCCCTTTGACTTCTAGACTAGAAGTCCTGAAAGAACAGTATCCAGCACATTGTAGGAGCTTGGCAGATATCTATTGAAAGTTGAAATTGGTTATTGAATAATTGACCTCATTATCCATCCCAGATGTTTTCATCTGAGCATTTCATCTGAAAATGTCCATATTTAAAGGTAGAACTTAGAATTGAACTCAGCCAGGTGCATGTATTTATCTGAAGCATAAGAAACAACCAGAAGTTTTAATGAAATCAGGCAACAAGCAAATGAAAAAAAAAAAACAGGCAATGTGCCCAAGATAAATTTATTTCCTGTTTCTTATATCCTGGCTACTGTCAGCATCACCTGGGAGCTTGTTAGAAATGCAGAATATCAGGCCTTGCCTAAGACCTACTGAATTAGAATTCACATTTTTTGCAAGATTCCCAAGAAATCCATCTGCATGTTAAAGTTTCAGAAGTGCTGCACTACATATTCAGTTCTGGGCCGGGGGCGGGGGGTATGCAGGGACAGGGTGCAGGGGAGCACTCTTCTGAAGGCCATGCTACAGGTGTGTTCGCCACAGGCTGGTGTAATAAGCATTAGCTTCCCTATTACAGCCTGAGTGAGCCCCTGACCCAACAGCTTTTTGTTGGCACATCCCATAACCTGCTCCCTATGCTGAATTTTCTGACTCTACTGATGATGCTTCTCAGTCCCATCTATCTATCCCAGCCATCCACCAAGTCTGTGGATCCAGGCAAACAGATTATGAGTTTTTAGGCACCTACAAGGCCGATGAGAACCAGGCCTAGTCAGTGGAAGAAGCCCCTTCCTGCCAAAGGTGGTGGTGGCAGGGTTTGGCTTTGTTGAATCTTGCCCTGCCTTACTATTCCAGGGAGTGGAAGATGCTTGAAACTACTGAGGGCCTCTAGGAAGCTGGGTCTGGAGTTAGAGATGGTAAAAAGATCAGTGGTTGCCAAGAATTAGGGAGAGGGATGAATAGTTGGAGCACAGGGAATTTTTAGGGCAGTGAGACTATCCTATTTGATACTGTAACGGTGGATACGTGTCATTAGAGGTTTGTTAAAACTCATATAACACCTAGAGAGGACTGTGACTGTAGTTAATAACAATGTGTCAGCATCAACATGTTGGTATCAGCTCACTACATGTACCACACTAATGTAAGATGTTAATAACAGGAGAAACTGTTGGAGGAGGGAGCAGAGGTAAGGAGTTACATGGGAACTCTCTAGGCTTTTCACTCAGTTTTTCTATTAACCTAAGACTACTGTAAAAAATAAAGTCATTTAATAGTAAGAATAAAAGAGTAAATGCAGATCGCTTTGGTTTGAACATGGGTTAGGCATTTAGAATGGGGAAATCTTAGGCAGGTTACTTAATCTCTCAACCTCAGCTTACTCAGCTATAATATAAGATCATTAATAGCCACCTCATAGGGCTGTTGTGAAAAAGAAGTTAATGTATGAAGTGCCTAGTGTAGTCCCAGGCATCACGTAGTAAACACTCAGTAAGTGTTAGATTTTGGAATTGGGAGGTAGGGGTGTTGTTTAGTTGTTTTCTGTAAACACCAAAGAAGCCATTGAAATTTTAGATTCTGGGAAGCTACTACTCAGAATTCCCCTTTAATAATCTTCAAATGGCAGCTACCTACAGAATGGATTTTCATATAGAGAAGTTTGAGGTGGGAAGATAAGTTAGGACATTATTCCAAGAAGACATAGCAGTAGAGAGGGAGGAGAGGGACTCATGGAAGAGATGTTGATAAATAGGGAATATGGAGAGGGGTCATGAGAGGGGAACAGATGCCTCGTATGAAGACTGGAAATGTGAGGGTATAGGGAGCCAGCACTGAAATCTTAAACTGGTCAGAGAACTAGCTGGATTGCTGAAACTGTTCATGCCTTCCTCTCTGACTGAAGACAGTCTTCATGTTCAGTTGCCATCAAAGAATCTTACATCATTCCCCTGCTCCAAAACAGCAAGTAGATTTATACACAGAAATTTACCTGCCAACTGCATTTCTGCCTTGACATTTTAAGTGGTACCTGCCCTTCTGTGTCAGACATTTACCACAGTAAAAAAGTGACAAGCTTCCCTAATGGGCATTCAGTGTTCAATCAAATGAGAACCCTGCTATGGGTGGGGAAACCTGGTGCCTACAGAAGACAAAGGGAGCACCAGCAACAAATATATTTTGAGCAATTATCTTGCAGCCCTCCCACCCACTGTCCCATGCTCAGCCAAGCAAGGTCTTCAAGGGAAAGGCTGAGCAGATAGGTGCCTCCTCCCCACCTCCTGCTGATTCGCCATAGTAAATTGCAGCAGGCAAATAGAGCTACTTTGCAATTGGCAAGACTAAGCCCCAGGAAGCGCAAATGTTGGCCTCCTAGATTTGAAAATAGGTGAAAAAACACATTGGTATTCTACTCTCATTAGAGAGAAAAACTGTAAAGGTCATGTGGACCCGTCTTGCTGTCCCATAATGGAATCCCTTCTGTGATTTTGTTGTCCTGGGCTTGCCTAGCTATGACTCAAGCTTACTTCTGATGACAAAGAACTTACCACTACACCATGGCTAAGTGGTTAGTTGGAGGCCTTAGAGTGATCCCACTAATTCAGCTGGGTACTTCAGGACCCAGATGAGAGAAGCAGCTTGGTCTAAGTCATTAATGACCTGGAGGCCCACCTTCTGGGGTCTTCTTGAGTACATTCACAAGAAATAATACAGTGGTTAAAAAAGGGTGGTTCTGGGGTCAAAACCCAGCCCTTGTCTTGGTTCAAGCCATTTTTCTTTCTAAGTACCTGTTTTCTTGACTGAAAAATTGGAACAATAATAGTACCTAACTTACTAGGCCATTGTAAGGATTAAATGAGAAAATGGACACCTAGTATTTCACACTGTACCTCTTATATAGCAACATGCAGTAATTTTAACTACTAAATATAATTGATAGTGATTCTTCCTTTGTTTTCCTTCAAGCCCAGTTGAACATGAGAAAATTGTATTCACCATCCTGACTCTTGACTGCTCATCATTTGGTTTTATGTGGATCTCAGGGTCTCAGAGAGCCAAAATAGCTATGAACTTCCAAAAAGACATACTGACAGGAAAGGACCCATGGTGGTCAGGGACCTCCTGTCTCTACCAACCTTGGCATCCTTGCCCCCCACCTCTAATGACCCATCTCCCTGATTGTGCACACCATAGTCTTTGAGCTGGGCCAAGACCTCTCCTTTGAGAGTTCATTAAAAAAAACAAAACAAACAAAAAAAAACTACCACTTTATCAGCACCTTGGACAGCGTGCAAGTGATTCCAGATATCAGGGAGCTGTCAGTTCTTTGACAATGCCAGGTTAGTGGCAGCTGAGATATTTAGAAAGCAGGGGTGCAGAAATTTTTCCCTTAGACCATATTCCAAGGGAAATAGTACAGACAAGGGACTAAAGCAACCAAACCAAGAATAAAACCTCCCAAATGTATGACTTTCGTTCTTCACTTCCTACAGAAAGCCCACCGCTTATTAAAAGTTTGGAATAGAAAAAAACAAAGAATGTGATTGGAACAAAGTAGGCATATTTCATGGGACTGGCTGATTCACCAGCTCCCTCTTTGCAGCATTGTTACAATTACATCTATTCTTGGGGATGTAATTCATTACAGACCCATTATTCCCAAGAAGCGAGAAGAGCAAAAATCAAAGGTTTATCATCTGGCTGTGGTGCACAGAACACAGCAGGCTGCCTGCTGGGCACATCCCAGGTGGCAATCACAAAGCTCAGAGACAAATATATATTCCACTGAGCTCCTTCATTCGCCCAGATAAAATGATGCTATTTGCATCAAGGAGAGAAGGCTGCTGGCCTCTCCGTTGGCCTTCTGGGCAATTTCTAGTCAGCTAGTCAACAGAGGAAGAGCTGCTACCTGGAAATAGATGAGGGTGGCCACCGCCACTATCAGAGCTCAGAGGAAGGAGGGCAGTTACCAATCTTTGAGCTCCCACTATGTGCCATCACTGTGCTGGACACCTTACATGTGTGGGAGAGCTACTATTAAACCCCACTTAGCAGAAGACAAACCTAAGGCTGAAAGAGGTTATTGAGGACTCTTTTCGCGACAAAAACCCAGTTCTGACTGCCTTAAATAAAAAGGGGGAAATATTGGCTCAAGTAACTAAAAAGTCTAGGGATAAGTTATTCTTCAACATATCAACTGGCTAGAAGGACTCAAAGATGTTGGTTGGCTTTCCAGACAGGCTTTTCCTTTTGGTTGTAAGATGGAAGCCACAAACAGCATGCTTCATCCTTCCAGCTTAGCAACCCCAATAGAAAGTAAGTTTCTCTTCCTTGATAGTTCTAACAAAAGTCCCAGAGCTGACACCAGTTGGCCTGACGAGCCCTAGGGTCAGGGTAGTGGAGAGCCCTAGGTGGCCAAGCTTGACTCAGGGAGCCACAGCTGGAGCAGGAGGAAAGACCACCTTGAATATCACACATATTGAGAGGCAGAGCAGTAGCGATTTCTTAATAAAATTTGACTTGCAACATCAAGAGAAGGAATAAAAGATTCAGACAGGCAAGAAAAACCAATGTCCATTATAATCACACTGCTGACAAGTGGCCACATTCTTCCAACTATCATATATGTAAATGTCTTAGCACACGCCATGTGCTGTATCAGGCTGTCACTCTGGAGCCAAGCTACACTACTAGCAAAGATAATATTTAATGTTCCCACTGGGCTCCAAAGGGGAGGACCAGAAAATTATGCTAGATAATTGAGATTCCAGCCTGGCACCTTCTCAGAAATCAGCCATTTTCCTATTTGGGGTGATTGGATGACCAGAATGATCAGATTTGTTCAGATAAGAGGATAGATTCCTTATCATCTTGTTCAAGGAACTCACATATAAAAAAATACATATATACTTATGTTTAAAGCTTTATACAATGAACCGAAAACATAAATAAAAATAAGACATAACAAATGAGGTCCAAAGGGCTAATTAAGCCATTCTTCTTGCCATCAGGAGAGTAAAAAATAATAAAAATTCTTTTTAAATAATGGGAAATGTTGAACTTGTACCAAGTGATTTCTACATATGGTTTCATTTACTCTTCACTGCCACAGGTCAGAGAAGGAAGACAGTCACCTCCAATACGTGCCAGCACAATCACGTGTATAATATAAAGCAGCAATTTGACCCAGGCTTAGAAATGTTAAGTGGCTTGCCTGGTACCTATAGCTAGCAAATGATAAACCCAGGATTTGAGAACAGGTCTCTCTGACTTGAAATTAGTGTTCTTAACCATATGCAAAAAATCCATGAGAACCTCCATTCTTGCTGGGAGATAAGGTAACATTTCTTAGAGAAGGAATCATTTGAGCAATGTAGTAGTCAGAAGTGTTTGGTTATAAGTCACAGAAATCCTATTCATACTGGTTAAACAGAAACATAAGATATTTTTGTCTTATATAACTGGAAAACTCAGGGACTGCAGGCACAGGCTGATCCAGGAACACTTGTGATATCCCCAGGGCTCACTCTATCTCAGTTTTTCTCTCTTTTGTATGAGCTTCATTCTCAGGTAGGCTCTCCCCCTCATGGTGCCAGGATTGCTGCCAGCTGCTGAAGGCTGACATTCTCCTAGCTGAGCCACCTTTCTCAAAGGTGGAAAAAGGGCGCCATTTTCCCAAGAATTATAATGAAAGTCCCAGATATGAGTCTTATTGGACCATTTGAATCATGTACCGATCCTGATGGCCAGCGATGTACTGATTGTCTCTGGAATCGAAGGAACAGGTTGAATTAGCTTCAGTAGAAACATGTACATAGACTGAGAATGGGAGAGAATATTTGTCTATATAAAATCAGGTTGCTATTACCAACAGAAAGGGTAGGAGATAAGAAAAATTGATGGCTGCATTCGGTATCTATTGTGCTTAAGAAACCATCCAAAAGATATAACTTAAAACAATCACTGTTTATTTAGCACAGGATTCTGTGGTTCACAATATGGGCTCACTCATGCATCTGTGAACTGATACCAAGTCCACTTGAGGCTGATTGGTCTAGAGCTCTTTGTGGAATGGCTCATCTCTGTTTCACAGGGTTTCTCGGCCTCTATCAGGCTGGCCCAGGCTCATTCACATGGTGGCAGGTTTCCAAGACAAACAAAAAGAGTTCAAGCACTTTTTAGGCTTCTACTTGCATCACATTTGCTAACATTCCACTGGTCAAAACAAATCATTTGACTGAACCCAGCATTAGAATGGGAGGGCACTCAGAATTACACAGCAAGGGAGCATGAATTCAATAAGAGGATGAATTTGTAGCCTTTCTTGCAATCTGCCACTTCAGCCATTTCAAATAAAATCTTGTCAAATTAATTGGAAGAACAAGGAAGCCCTTCAGGCAGAGAAAACAGCATTGGCAAAGGCCCAGGGAGTAAAAACAGGTTTATTCGTGGTGAGTATGTATGCTGTGGTTAAAACATGGAATAGAGGAAGTGGTGAGACTTAAGGTCCTTATTAGGTAGGGATACGGGTGCTGAGCCTAGGATCTGGACTTCTGTATGCACTGGGGAGTTGTTAAAGGTTTTTGTTTTTAGCAGTAACACGATTTCAATTAGCAAGCTCCAAGCAGGGTTTCGGAGGGTGGTTGTAGACAGGCAGCCTTCTCTGGAGGACAAAATCCCAAGGAAGATGGAGGGACAATGACATCCTTGAAGTCACAGAGACAGAGAGGCTGCAGAGTCTACTTTGTTCCATTGGGCACCCAAACTAAGTTTTGACTCATTTTCACCTTGGCATGTCCCAGATATGGAGCTTCTTCCTGCCTCCCCCCCGCCCAGGCAATGAGAATTTGGAGGTGCTCTGTATCCTGGTGCCAGATAAATGCTGCTTGTTTTCTTCATCAGCTTGTATGTGGCCACCCCAGTACCTGGGACCCGCTGGCTGTTGGTCCTACCAACCCCAGATATTTCTTGGTGGATCTTTAATGCACTAGAGCCCCCCCATGGGGGTAAGATTTCAGCTCTAAGTTCCCATTTACTCCTCTGTTCTGAAATCCAGTTCTGCTCACAGCTGACCTGTCCTGGTCTTTGCCAGCCCCTCCAACGTGAGACCAGCAAATACCAAAGACCTGAGACCTGCTTAGAGGTATCATTTCTGTGCAGAACCACTCCAAGCCCAGTCACAAGCTCAGCAGGCTTTGAAAATGGCTACGATGGAGCATTACTGTCCCTGATTTGCCTAAACATGTGTCTCATCTCTTAATGGAAACGCTTTGCGGTGTGGACTTTTTTTTCTTTTTTGGTTTATTTCCATGTATATTTTAGCAAACTAATGCTGGCCTGTGGCATACAAAAAACAAACCCACGGGCCACATGGTTTCCTTTTAAGAAACAATAAGCATTATGTTCATATACCAAAAGGATACCTTGCAGCAACTCTCACCGCAACACTGCAAATTAACCATGATGTAGGCTTCATCCACAGACCCAGCTCAGTGAGGCTGAACCTGGCTTCTACAGCTCCCAGGAGCAGGGTTTGGAAATCACAAGTGTCTGAATTGCTGTAGTCGCTCATTCATAGCCAATTTTCACCTAATGGTGTCCTCTGGGATGGAATGCAAGAATCATAGAACAGTGCAGAACTCTGTTCTAAGCACTTTATATATTTGAACTTGTTGTCTTCTCAAGCATCCTTTGAAGAAGTTGAGGCACAGAGAGGTTTAGGGACCTGTAGAAGCTCACACACCTTGACAACAATGCTTCCTTCATGATTAAATGTTCAAACTTAAACAAAACTAAAATATAAATAAGTGAATTTTTTTTACTTTTAATAAAATAATTTTAAACAAACAGAACTCTAATAAAAAAGTTCAAGTATAACTTTTGCATTAAACCTTTAAGATCCCATGCACCCTGCCTGCCCTCTCCACCACTGGAAAAGTGTTGATTCCCTACTTTGGGGTCCCCCTGGAGATGGACCACACATATTCCTATCGTATTACTTCTAACGTAGTGCTCATAAGTGTTCATGTTTCTCTCTTGCTCGATAGAAGTGAGCTTATCAGCAACTAGCTTGGCACATAGCAGATACTCAATACTTGGTTGAAGACCAAGACTTAGAAGGATCCCTAGGCCCTAGCCAGAGCTCATAATCGCAGTGACTATAAGCAAATTATTGCCTGGTCTGTGCCTCTATTTTCCCATAAAGGAAAATTGTAGACAGCAGCACCACTGTTTACAATTTAGTTGTCAGTGGTAGTAAACTCAGAAAAGTTATATCTATGGAATCCTGAACTCAAAACCTGAAGATTGGAAAGGAATGCACATAGGCCACTTGGAAGAATCAGTCTGCTCAGCCCCCCAGCCCATCAGTGGCACTGTGGCATTGTGTCCAGAAATGAAAGCCCCTCCCTCAGTGCTCATGCTTTGTTTCTGTTGCTGCCACATGCATTGAGTTAGCAGTGGCACTTCCCTACATCGCTGCATTATCCAAAAGCTGCCAGGTGACAGCTGGCATCTTTGGCTGCCATGGTAGACCAGGCAGCATGTGTCGCTTCAGGCATCCAGCTGGCTCTGTTGGGGAAGGACTGGTGAGGATTGCCTTCCTCCTGCTGGGTGTATTGGCTGGTAATACTGAGCAGGTGGGTGGGGGAGTCATCAGTGACACTTGACTTAAAGCTGATCATATCCCCAGCACTGGAGTTGGGGGTTGGGGTGGGCAGGACAATCATCTGGATTCCTCATCCTCATCTGAGGTCTGCTGCTTAGTGCTATATGGGTAACCTCCAAACAACTGGCTTCAAGTCCCAGTTTCTCTGTGATGTGGGATATGTTTTCTTATTCCTCTGGGCTATTGTTTCCTCATTGGAAAAAAAAAAAGTAGGGATGGGGGGAGGTGAGGATATTAAGAATAGGTACCTGACAAGTTTGTTTTAAAATTGAAAGTTGAAAAACATTATCTCCATACTCTAGCTTAACACCTGGGTTCCTATTCTCTTCACTAGCCCTGATTACCCATCCAAAAAGTGCACCCCCAGTCCCTCCCTATCACACAGTCCTGTTCTATCTTCCAAGTAGCACTTATCACAGTCTGTTTAAGTCAGCTCTTGCTTAATTGTTTGCAAAATGTATGTTTTTAAATATTTGCTTAGAATATTAATCAATTTAATTCATTCAATGTTAAGTTGTGTGCCTCTCCCACTCTAGAACATGAGTCCCATGCGGTCACGGGCTTTGCCATTCCTGGTCCCTGCTATTTTTCTAGGACCTTGGACAATGCCTGGCATATAGCAGACATTTGAAAAACAATGACTCAATAAATGAATGATAAGTAAATGAATGCAGTAAGGGCAGACCAGGGGCTACAAGGAAAACAGGTATCCATGAGTTTAGGTGTTCCAGGAACAAGCAAGGAAAATCTACCAAGAAGATACCTAGGGGACAATGCCCCACAGGCAGGGGTTCCTGGATGCTCCTCACCCATGCAGCAGTGTGCAAAAGCACCCAAATTAACCAGAGATTGCCTGTCTACTCACGATCATGCCACGAGTCCATGTCAGGGGAGACCCTGGAACCTTGCTCTTCCTGCTCCTTGCACAGTTCTCCCTGGATAGGACCCTGTGTTCTTGGTGTTAAAACATTACCCAGGGGAGTTCCTCCTCTCTGAGAAATTTTCCCCTTTGCACTCTAGCCAGAGGTTTTCAAAGCAGGCTCCTGAGACCCAGAGGTGACAAATAGTTCTGTTTTCACTTCCTTGAATTTTCTCCTAAATGTGCCTACTCTGTGAACAGCATCTGCAAAAGGAAAGAGGTGAAGTTCACACCATTCAACTCCTGGCTGTTGCCATGGAGCCCATCTAGACACCAATACAGCCAGCAACTCTGGCTGCCTTTGCAATGGAATCAAAGAAGAGGAAATTATCAGCAGGGGAGCAAGCTCTTGTTTAAATGCAAATACCTTTGAGAGGAAGCAATTGAGGGAAAAGAAATGATGAAAACTCTAGTAAAGAACACAGAGTTGGAACTAAGGCTGATAAGCCACACAAGTCCCCCCAGAGGGATGGATAGTCCCTGCCGAAGTGGGAAGCTCATTTCTAGAAGTGATTTGCTAACGATAGGTATCCCAGTCACCCACAACAATGTTCTTAGAATGGAGCAGAGCAGACTTCCCGATGGGCAGAGAGCCTGTGGGAGCCCAGGGACGCTGACGGGGCTGAGCTGCTTTGCACTAGAATTTACAGTGAGGGAAATGAAAGGTTGAGAATTGGAGCCCAAGTGAGATTTTAGAAGGCAATATAGGTAAATTTGTCAGGCTTCCCAAAGGAGAGGATACACCAGGGAAAGTACATGGTGAGGAGGGTGTCTGAAAGCTCAGTTGGAGGCAGCAATGCTTTAAATCTTTCTAATAAGTATTATAGATATTCATTTTTTAATCTTGTTTTTATTAAAAATAAAGCCATCCATTTTTAGCTTAAAATTTGTTAAAGCTCAAGTATTTAACCACAAAGGAGGTTATATCTTGTACTGAGGGTTATTTTGTTCTGTAACCGTTTTTAAAAGACTCTTTGCAACTAAGTTATTTTGTGTCTGATCTCAGGGAAAGTAGGCAGAGCTGGAGGCTTGGCATGAGGGGAACAGCTGAAACAATTCTGGTACCTAAAAATTCTGAATCTACCTGCCATCCCTCTGCCCTCACCCCCCATCACTGGGCTGCAGGTGTTACATGCAAACACATTGGTTGAGGTTCTGTGGATGATCTCAAACCACTGTTATCTGCAGACACTGCAGGAAAGGACAAGGGAGAGAAGCAGGGAGCACTGTGTCTCCATCCCTAAGCTCCTGAAGGGTTTCTAGTTGGCCCCTGGCAGCTTAGCATCCAGGCTATGAGTTTCTAGAAAGATTCCTATGTACAATATGGCAAAAAGGCACCAAACTAGGAGTCAAAAGACCCAGGTTAGAGTCACAACTCTAATATAATCGAGCCATGCAACATTAAGGCTATCATTTCTCCTTTCTTAGCTTTGGCCTCAGTTTTCATATCTGTGAAATGAGGTTGTTAAGAGAGCTAAATTAGATTATCTGGGTTTTTCTTATCATTCATGGAGCATTTAATGGAAGTTACAAACTGGCAAACTATGGGCCACATCCTGGCTGCAGCCATTTTTTATTTGCACAGTGTTACAAAAAAATTGTGAGCCAATATCTTAAGATCAAACAATTTTACATAAAAATCCAGGTTTCTGGTTTCTCTTGAAAAAAAAAAATCAGATCTGGCAACACATACCTACAGTGTTACAGTCAGCTGGAGTAAACTACCCCATTTAGAGAGAATATATACTCTGCTTGGCCTCAAACACCACCACTCCCTATTTCCCTAATCCTAGAGTCAAGGGTCAATTGTCTATTTATTAGAGACACTATATTTTATCCTATGGTAGACAGAAATTTGGAAATCACTCTACATTTAATCTTTATAACAATTCTAAGCAGTAGGCAGAATTTTCACTCCCATTTTACAGATAAGAAAACTGAATCTTCTTGCCTTTCTGCCTAAATAGAATTATACATGCTTCATATTGATTGGCACTTGCTCAAGGCCATACACCTAGTAAGTGACAAGAGACCATATTTGATCTCAGGCAGTCAGCCTCAAAGCCCATGCTTACAATTACTTTGCTGTTCTGCTGGTCTACAAAAGGTACTATTAAACATGTGACTTTATTCAGATCATCACACTGTGGTTTACAGAGATGGTAGACCGCCCGGGTTGCTTTTTCCACATTACCCTTGTTGCTGGAGATAAGTGACCTGCACAAGGATCAAAGCTATGAATAAAAAAGAGCAGAGAAAATGAGAACTGAAGTGGTCCAAATTGATGATTCAGTCAGATGTTTTCATTTTAAGAAAGGGAAACAGATCTTTGGAAAGGTTAAACGACTGGCTTGTGGTCACATATTTATTAGAAATATCGATGCTAGGACTAGATCAGGAAAATGAAGTGAAGAAATTAATTCATTTACCAGGTATCTATTTAGACTCCCAAACTCACTTAGGTTGCAGTGGTGTAGATTTTACATGTACAAACGTTTTGAGGGGGGAATCAGAATTACCTGGGGGAATTGCCTCCATTTTCTCCTTTGCTTTCGATAGATGTTGTCCCCAAAATCTTAACAAGGGAATAATGTAGCCATTTCACATAGTTCCTTCTGGAAACATAGCATGCCAAGAGAACAAATGTCATCAGAAGTCATCTAGGCCAATCATTTCATTTTACAGGTGAGAAAACCAAAGACCGTAGGTGAGGGAACTTGTCCAAGACTGTTGAACAAGTTGGCACAGAGCTAGACAGAAACCATTCCCTGCCCCACATTCCAAGCTCTCATTGTTTGGTGCCACTGCTGCTGTTAGTTCCTCACCCACTCTGCTCCAGTCTCTTCCTGGGAAGCATTTTAACGATGTCGTTTTGAGGCTCCAAGCTTTGTTCCCCAGGGGCTCTGTGTGGGGAGGACAGCTGGTCTAAAAAATTCTCACAGCTGGATTTAATAAAAGAAGTAACACCTCTGAGTTCCTGCACTTCAGCAGGAAAGCAAGCAATGCAGCTGTTTCTCTCTCAGCATCCCAGATGCTCCCAGAAAAGTGAAGATGTTTTTTGCTTTCTCATCTGACTAGATTTATATAAGCTTCATGTTGGTTGTGCATGTAGACATCTCCCCCTCCAAGCAGCCTTCCCTGACTCCCCACAGGAGTAAGTGTTCCCTCCTCTGAGCTTACTCTCTGCAATGCCAGGGGAGAAACTCTAGGCATACTTGTAGGATAGCTATTGTTGATCTCCTCAACTGTATTAGAAGCTGCCCGAAGGCAGGTACCAAATCTAATTCATTTTTCCCCCTAGCTCTCACTAACAGAGCACCTTGCACAGTTATAAAAGGATAGTTGCCATTTATTCTAGGGTTGTAATAGATCAAGTTCCAGGCTAAGTACTTGGCATACTTTATCTCAGTGAATCCTCAAAGCCACTCTGCAAGGAAGGTATCACATACCCATTTTATGGATGAGGACACTGAAAGGTAACTTGTTGACAGATTTCACTGCAGAATTAATACATTAGAACTCCCCATTACGTGTGGCTCCACCTTCCCCTTTCTTTCCCTTCACCCTCTACATTCTTCCAAGGCCCTCAAACTTGCCCTGCTTCCTCTTGCCTCAGGGTTTTAACTAAACAGATTCCTCTGTCTACATCATATTCCCTCCTTTACCCAATTAATTCTTGGCTCAGGTTTTCTTCAAGCAGCCTCTTCTTACCCCTAAATGAAGCCACCCCTCTTGTAATTAGCTCTCATAGCTTCTCCAACTTTTCATTCATGGCATTTACCACAATTTGTAATTTCATATTTTGTGGGATTATGCAATTACCATGTTTTCTCCACCAGTAACAAGCTCCTTGAGGATAGGTGCTTTATCCGTTTCGCTTGTCATTTTGTCCCCTTTGCCTGGCTGAGCGTTCAACATAAAGTGGGCACCCAATAAACATTTATTGAATGAATGAACACATGATTTCAAAGCAGGTGCACCAACTACCATGCAAAGTAGAAAAAGTAGATGATCATCAGTGAGAAACTAGATGGAGGAGGAGATTAGCCACAAGAGACCAGCTAGGAAAGATCAACTACTTGGCTAGCAGAAAATGTGGAGACCCAACAGGCTGCTGGTTCACTTTTAATAAAGTAGGCTCCCTGTTTGGACAAAAAGAATACACGTAGGTTTTCCATTTTCTCTTTTCAGTAGCTGCTAGGAGCCCCTTGCTGTAACAGTCATCAACTGCAAATGAAAGAATAAGTTGGCTCATATCAGAAATGAGTATTTAAGAACATCTCTATTACTTCCTCCCAAGCACTTCACACTCAGTCTCTTGGAAGAGCTACTCTGTCGGCCCAGCCCCTAAAATCATGCGGGTAATCTTTTTTTTTTTTCCAAATTGTGTTTTCAAACTTCTACTTAAAGGAAGATGGAGAGTGGGAGGGTATGAACTGAAGTGACAGGAAAATCAATAGCAGGATTTCAAAGTCATTCTGGATGAAAGGCGCAGAGGCCATATGATAGAAAGGAAGAGAAAGGGAGGGGACAGTGGGGGATCTGTTGCAGGCCTCCCAGCTCCTCCCAAAAGGCGTGCTCATTCTCCACCGGGGGTGGGAAGAAATGGGCACATGTAGATAAAAAGAGTGGCTGGATAGAACTCCAAGCCTAAAGCTTGTACATAGAAGCATATAAAGTAGAGGCTGGAAGGCACGTGTGAGGTGTATAATCTGACCTGGCCGGCCCTTCATTTTTTATCTACTCCAAGTCCAGTAAGGCAAGGGATTGGTGCACGGTGCCACAATGAGTCAACACAGGGTCCAAATAGAACCTGGATTCTTGATTCCCACTGCAGGGTTCTTTCCGTTACATCAAGACTCCTTACACAGTAGGTAGTCCAATGTGACAGATAGGCAGAACAATGGCATCTTAAAGATGTCCATGTCCTAATCCCCAGAGCCTGTGAATATATACCTCGCATGGCAAAGAGGACTTTGCAGATGTGATTTAGTCAAAGATCTTGAGAACGGGAAGTTTTCCTGGATTACCTGGATAGATGCAATGTAATCACAAGGGTCCTAATAAGAGGAGATGTAATGATAGAAGCAGTGGTCAACCCTGGTGGCCTCTAGAAGTTGAAAAAGGCAAGGTAGTAGCGGGGAGAAGGCATGGCCAAGCTAAGGATATTGACAGTCTAGCTGAAAGTTTGAAGTCTGACCTCCTGAGGCCAGTGCAGTAAAAAGGTGTAGAGAAAGATAAAGGGCTCAGGTAAGCAGTGAAGCAATGTGTACAGCGCATGTCTTTATCTACTTATCCCTGGAAGATGAGATATTAATCAAGGACTCATCCTTTGAACAGTCACCACCTTCTCCTACAGCAGGTCAGCAGGAGTGATAAGCTGATGCTGGGGAAGGAAGTCAGATTCTCTGCTTTTCTCTAAGACTCCCAAGCTCCCCACTACAGAGCATGCCTCAAGCCAGGAATCAGTCCTTTGGCCAGATAACCAGCTCCGCACAGGAAAGTAGGGAGTGTGGGAAAACTGGCTGGGGCAGTGGAACAAGTCCTGGACGGAAGTTCCCATAGAACTGTGCCTGGCACATACGGAGCACTCAAGATGGGTCTGGTGGCGGTGGTGGCAGTGGTGGCCCCGCTCTGTGTGACCTTAGAGAAGCCATGCAGTCTTTCGGTGTCTCCCTTCCCTCTTATACAGAAGGCAGATGAAAGAAATTACTTGCTGAGCCCTCCTCTCAGAGCAGTTGGGAGGTGCTCAGCACAGTGGTAGGTGCCTCATAAGTATTTACTGAATGACTGTTAACCACAAAGCCCTTTAAAAGTGTAAGTTCTTGTTCTTTCAGCAGCTATCTGAAAATGCAATAAGATGTCTGGGCAGGTGGCGAGCTCCCCATCACTGAGTACATTCAGAGAGTAGCTGAGAGAGAAGGTGCTTACATGGAGTACCAGTTTAGGCTCCCCTCTGGGGACATGGTGCTATTCTGAGATTTAGATTCAGAGCCCCACAGTGAGAGTTCAAATCCCAGCTCAGCTACTTATTAGCTGTGTGCTTTTGATTAAGTTCCTTAATCTCCTGGATCTTTGGTTGCCACATCTCTAAAACTGTGATAATAACCGTACCTGCCTTGTATGATTGTTTGGAGAATTGAGTGATATAGTGGACAAGTAACTGATTTATTGAGCCTTTGACATGAAGTGGCTTTTTTCCTTCTATTTCTACCTCTAGTTGTCCCCAGTCAAATCCACCACCTCACCCATTTGGTAATGATCACTTCAGTAGATGCCAAAACATTCTGGTCATTTAAAGTCAAGTCCAATTTAGATCTCATTTCTTGCCTCCTCCTAGTGCGGGTTGGCCCCACGGCTCAAGAAACTAGAAATGGGACAGGGGCTTGGCCTGCTCATTCACACCCTCTGCCCCTGCACCTTGAAGTGACCACCTCCCTCCCTCTCTGATCCTAGGTCTCTCCTTCCTCCTCTGAGGTCCACTGTCCAAGGCAGGCAATTGGTGTATTACCCATCTGACCTCCTGATGCGGGGAGGTGTCCCAGTCTTCCAGAGGGTCAGTGACTTTCCACAAGGTGCTGATGGTCTCTGCTAATGTGGTGATCTTTGTATTGGTAATGTATCTGCTTCTCCTAGGTGGCATTTAATTTAGCATAAAGGCAGCTCCAAGGACCACTCAGAGAGGGGCAGCCTGTTCATCCTATAGCCCTGCCAGGACTTCATGAGACCACCTTCTCCTCTCTTGCCAGCTATAGTCCCTTTCAGAAGCCTCTAGTTCCTTCACATAGAGCTGCTGGATCGGAAAATTAAGCTGACAGAGACAGATTAACAGGAAAAGAACATACAAATGTATCTAAGTTTTAAGTGACCTGAAGAAACCTGAATATTTCTATGCTAGTTTGATGAAGAGTGGACAGTCCTGAAGGAGTATGATAGGGCAAGAAGTACGGGGTGAATGTAGTAAACTGGGTGAAATCTAGCAAGTCCTGTTGGTTTGATTCTTCTCCTTTTCCCTTTGTCTTCAGAGATGACGATGCCGCTTTCTTTCAGATGTAAGCAGGCAGCAGCTAAACTGTAGCCAGCACTTACTACCTTGAGTTGTGAATTGTAGTGAGCACTTCCTAAAGGGGCTCCAGGGGCAGAGGCAGGCTCCATGCACCCTGAGAGGGATTTTATGACCTTCCTCAGAGGAGGGATGGGTGTCAGTGTGACCTTTGTCCTTCTGTTTTCTCAAATTCCTTCAGCTTAAAATATTCGGTATGCCAAGGTGCTATATTTTGAGGTAGTATTTCCTGAACCCCATCATCACTTAACTGTCCCAGGCAGCTCCAGCTGTCCTCCTTGCCTTCCCCAGCAGCAGGCTCTGGACACTGTTGCTGGCAGTCCTCATAGCAACAGGGTGAATAGCAGCCCTATGGGATCCTTTGCTCTGGACCTTAGGTGGCTGTCCCAGGGCAAAGGATAAGTTCCTCCAACATCCTGTTATATAGAGAAATGTTTCATGCAGCAGATAGTAGGTGTTCTCCACAACGTAGTTGTTGGCTGCTTGACACACCTCTCTGCATTACCTTTTTGCCTTGCCCTTTGCCACTTGCCTGCCGTGCTCCAGGCTATGGAACTTCTTTGGGGTTCCTCAGATCCTCCCCTGTGTCTTCTCACATTCCATCCCCTCACCCTGGGGCACGCTTCTCCAACTCCATTGTCCTCTAGCTAACTCTTTTCAGTCATTTAGGTCTCAGCTGGAAGAGGGCATCCTCAGGGAAGTCCTTGCTGACCATCCTGAATGAGTCAGGCGGTACTCTGGCTAGGTATTCCACAGCACCTGTCCTTTCCTGTTAGAGTGCATTTTTGTTTTTTGAGAGCTTATTTTTCTGCTTCTCCTGCTACAATGCAGGAACATGTCTATCCAGTTGTCACAGGCCTTGCCTCTAGCACAACAATTGGTACAGAGGAGGTGCTCAATACCTGTTTGTCAAATGAAAAAAAAAATAAGCTCTTCTTTATAACAGCAATTTTTTGGTGAATCTCCCGTATCCTGGGGGATTTGGAGGCTTAAGGAATGGAGAACTTGGAAAGCCTCTGCTCTTCCTCCTAAGAGGCAAAGAAACCTGTGAACAGTGGGTGCCACACCCCCTTTACCTAGGGCAAACCTCATTCTGCCTTCCCACAGAGCTTCCCCGCACCCAGCCCAGGGTGATCACTGTCAGCAGATTTGACAAGGCCTACTGAGCTATGTGGAAAGAGAAAGAGAAAGAAAAAGAAACTAGAAGCCAACTCTATGAAGCTATAAAGTCACCAGGACTCATTTCTCCCCTAAGGGCCTCCCTCCCCAGGGTCTCTGTTAATGGAGCAGTTAGTAACAGTTCCATCTGAGAACTACAGAGATAGTTAAGGGCTTGAGACCAAGTCTAAGGCCATTAACCAGCTAATAGGTGAGAAAGAATGCGTGGGCCAGCACTTGCACAGCTGTCAAACACCGCTGGGCTGTGCAACAAGGCAGAATCCCCTTTTGGATCCCTTCTTCTGCCATCCATTGGTCATGTGACCTTCACAAAATTAGCTAAGCTCTCAGAACCTTATAGGCAAACAGGAATTCATTCATTCCACAAATATTTGCTGAGTACCCACAGCATGCCAGGGGCAGGGATTTCATTCCTTCCTTTTCTGTTGGTTTTAAGGAGAAGGAATACTGACTCAAATGCTTCCAGGCAGTTGACAGAAATGAAGAGGTAGGAGAAAAACTAGGGCGTGCACGCCTGGTTTTGAAGGAGCAGCAGATACTCCAGCTGGTTATTGCCATGTGGGAATATGACCCAGCATAGCCAGAGCTTCTGTTACTTTTAGAGAATCTGAAAATCTATATTCTTATGTGAAATCTTATTATTTTAAGTATTGACAACTAATTCAAAATTTTAAAAATTTCCATGCAGGTCAAACATGGGCTAGCTAGTGACCCCTGGGAAAAGCTATGAGATAATTAATGTGAAGGACCCAGTTCAGAGTATCTATTCTTAGCTTAACTTGTATCAGTATTATTATGATTTATAATATATACTCAGTTCCCAGAGAGCTCTTGGCCCAGGAGGGAAAATTGGGTACACAAATGTAAAGGTATAACCTATAGTTGAACGTGTTAATGTGTACCACGAGATATCTCTGGAGGATGGAGAGATCATTTCCCTAAACAAGAAGGCAGACTTTTTTAAAGATATGGCATAGTCTGGGCTCCAAAAGACTTGTGAGACCCAGTAGTCCTCAGCCACAAGATCACACACAGTGTTTTACCAACTCCTTTATTCTGATAAGGTAACATCATCTGATGTTTTTGGATGGGAAGACTCAATGTCATCATAAAGATGATAATTCTCCCTAATTTAATTTATAAAACCTGAGTAGTCCCAATAAAAATATCTTCAGATTTTTTCTGTAGCTAAATAAGTTGATTAAAAAGTTCATTTGGACAAAAAACAAGTAAGAATAGTGAGGAAAATCCAGAAAAAAAAAGAGGAACAAAGAACAGGGGCTAGGCCTACTAGCTATTAAAACATGCTATAAAGCCTCTATAACTGAAATAAAACAGAACAGAAAAGTCAGGAACATACTCATTTATATGCAAATTTTATATGTGATTAAGACAACACCTCAAATCAGAGGAAAAATAATGGACTTTTAAGTTATATGCAAAAAATCAGGGAGCCACATAGATAAAAATTGGATCCTTTTCTCATGTCATATGCCAAAATAAATCTCAAATTGATCAGAAATGTAAATGTAAAAAAGGAAACCATATAAGCACTAGAAGAAAACATTGTTCAATTGCTCTATAGCCTGGCAATAGGGAAATCGTTCCTAACTATGACTCAGAATCTCTAAGCAATAGGAAAAATTTAAATTGATTACATTAAAAAAATTTTTTTGCATGGCAAAAGTTGTTACAAGCAAAGGGAAAAGATAAATGGTAAACTGGGAATAATATTTGTGATTTATATCACAAAGAGTTTATATGTCTAATATATAAAAGAGCTTCTAAAATTAGAGAAGAAAAAGACCAATAAATAAGCCTCTAGAAAAACAGGCTAGAGAATTGTACCAGTAGTCCACAGAGAAAGAAGTGCAAGTGGCTTTTAACTTCTTGAAAGATGCTCAAATTTGTTCTTAATAAGATAAATGTAAATCAAAACTATACTGAGGTATAATTTCTCCCCTATTCAATTGAAAAAAATAAAAGTTTGACAAACTTGCTGTTGGTGAGTCTCTAGAGAAATAGGATCACAAGTTTTGCTGACAGAAGTACATGTCGTCCAATCCTTATGGAGGAGAATTTGGCACTATCTAGAAAAATTACATAATATTTACCTTTGAACCAGCAATCCCATTTCTAAAACTATAACTCAAAAATACACTAGCAAAATATGAAGAAATATGTGCACAGGCTATTCAGTGAGAACTATTTGTAGTAGAAACAACACAGATATCCATCCAAGGAAGACTGAGTAAACTATAGTACATTCATACAGTGACAAGGCAACCAACCAACTTGGTTTGGGACTGATGAAACTTTCATCACTACAAGGAAAGTGCTGGGCACATGGAGATGAGTTAGTACTTTTACAATTGAGGACTTTGCAACTGTAATGAAGGAATAAGCAATATCCCTTTTTACTGGTATAGAATGAACATCAGAATACATAGTTACATGAAAAAAAGTGAAGTGGAGGAAAGTATAGAGAATATACTACAATTTCTCTAAATAAGGGATGAATACAAAGTATACACACCTGCTTATGTTAACAAAAGAAAGAACAGAAAATAAACCATAAATATTATTTTTAATTGTCACATATAGAGAAATGGAAGGAGTAGGGTAAAAGGTACAGGAATACCAGCCAGACTTCTATGATTAAATCTCATTTTGTAGATTTGATTTGGAATCATACAAATATTCTATATAATTATAAAACAAAATTAAATTATAAAAGCAACTCCTAAAAGCAAAAGAATATAACTTTGCTCCTGGCAATGACAGAGTAACTAGGACTGGACCAGTGCTTCCACCATGGGAAAGCATATAGAGTAACTGTTTTTAGATGTCGCACAACAGGCAGTAGAGGACTATGATCCATCAGAGAAATTGCCCTGGCTCTCTGCTTGGAAGTACTTCTCCAAACCATGCAGCATAGTGAGGTGGAGTTCAAGCAGAGCGTAGCAGTTTTGCTGAGATGAGGGACCATATACTAGAATTCAAGGCTGCTGAGGCAGTTGAAATTGCAGGACTGGGAACCAGACAGGAGGGACTTGTGCATAGAAAGAGCTATGATATCTGCATAATGGTCCCTTAAGTCTGTAGCCAAATACAAAGAATAAATGCACAAGACTAGATTATGGAAAGCCTGGCAAAGAACAGCTACAAAAGAACTGTGAACTAAATGCAGATTCTAAAAGTCGCAGCCCTGGGAGACACATAAAGTCTGATCATCCAGAGCAGAGAGACCTGCTGAACTCTCTAGGCATTCATATGAGATACTGGAAAAGCCACATCTTAGAGTGAAGGGCTATTATAGCTCCAGAGTAAATACTATTCTAGACATAACTTTATAAAGCTTAAAAACAAGCCTTTACATAATCAAGCTGATCCACTGCCTGCCAGAAAAAAAAATTCAGAACTCTCTAAAGGAAGATACCAAATCTCAGACTCAACAACATAGCATCTGCAGTATCCATCATACAAACAAAAGTTGTTAAACATGCGAAGAACAAGAAAAGGAGACCATAACCAGGAAAAATAAATTGTCTATAGTAATCAAGAGAAACAGATCCAAAGATGACAGAGATATTGTAATTAGTAGACAAGGACTTTAAAATAGTTATTATAAATGTTTTAAATATTTCAAGGATAGTAGGTAAACATATGGAGGAATATCAGTAGAGAAATGGAAACTATAAAAAAATCAAAATACCAAGAAGTATACTATTTGAAATGAAAAATTTAGCGAATAGGCTAAACAGAAGATGGGGCACTGCAGGAGAAAAGATCAATGGACTTGAAATAACAATAGAATCAATCCAAAGTGAAACTCAGGGAAAAGGCTTTTAAAAAATGAAGAGTTTCAGTGACTGTTAGGATAATATCAAGCAGTCTAATATATGTGTAATTAGAATTCCAGAAATAGGGGAGAGAGTGGGAAAGAAAAAAAATATTAAAAGTAAATAATGGCCAATTTATTTTACTTAAATTTTTGAAAAATATCAGTTTACTTCAAAGAGCTCAATGAACCTCAAACAGGATAGAGACAGGGAACAAATAAGCATAACATGGTCAAATTGCTTAAACTAAAGATACAGACAACATCTTAAAAGTAGCCAAGGCCAAAAGATACATTATATGCTGGAGAAAAATGGAAAACTACCCATATTTGTTAAAAACAATGTAAACCAGGAAAAGAAAAGTAATGATATATTATTGAAAGTAGTGAGAAGAGAGGGGAAAAAAACAACCCTGTCAATCTAGAATTCTGTATCCAAGGAAATAACCTTCAAAAATGAAAGCAAAATAAAGACATTTTCAGAAGAACAAAAACTGAAAGAATTTGTTATCTGTAGATCTGCGCTGCTAGAAATACTAAAGTTTTCAAACGAAACATGTATCTAGCAGAAGAAATGAAGAAAGCTAAAATAATAAATATGTAGGGAGACATAAATGTCTTTCCTCGTTCTTAATTTTTAAAAACATAATGACTGGTTTAAAACACAACCAATAACGTATCGTGGAGCTTATAACATGTGTGAAAGTAAAATGTATGATAATAACCAAAAGGATGGGTAAGAGGTAAATGGAAACGTACTGTTATAAATTTCTTATATTACATGTGAATTGATACAATATTAACTTGTAAGTAGACTGTGATAGGTTAAGGGTGCATATTCTTTCCATAAATCGACTATTAAACATAAAACAAAGAGGTCTAAATAAAAAGCCAACAGAGGAGATAAAATAGAATACTAAAAATAAATAATTCAAAAGAATGTAAGAAAGGAGGCAAAAAGAAAAGAAAGAACATATGAACAAATATGAAGCAAATAGCAAGATGGTAGACTTAATGCTAACCACATTAATAATTACATGACTTTAAATTTATATAGACTAAACACTCAAATTCAAAGGCAGAAATTTTCAGATTGGATAAAAAAGCAAAGCCCAACTGTATGCTGTCATCAAGAAATGCTCTTTAAATATAAAAGCATAGATAAGGTTGAAAGTAAATAAGTGTGAAAACGATATACCATGCAAATAATAAGCATAAGAAGGCTGAGGCAGGCAAAGATTTCTTGGGCAGGACACAGAAAATTCTAACCATAAAATATTGGTAAATTTATCTTCCTCAAAATCAAAAACTTTTGCTCATCAAAAGACCGTTAAGAGAAATGAAAAGGCAAGCCACAACTAGAAGAAAATATGTACAATACATGTATCTGACAAAGGAATTTTATTTAGAATATATAAAGAACTCTGAGTTCCCACAGTCTTTCTCCTTGGGTTCAATAATTTGCTAGAATAGCTCACAGAACTCAGGGAAACACTTATTTATGTTTACCCATTTATTATAAAGGATATAGATGAATAGTCAGATGAAGAGATACACAGGGTGAGGTCCTCGAAAGCATAGGAGCTTCTGTCCCTGTGGCTTTGGTGTACACCACCCGTGTGGCACATGGATGTGTTCACCAGCCTGGAAGCTCTCAGAATACCATAATGTGGGGATTTTTATGGAAGTTTCATCATATAAATACGATCAGCAATAAACTCAATTTCTAACTGTCTACCCTCTCTGGAGAATGAGGGGTGAGGCTAAAATTACCAAGGGTCTAATCATAGCTTGGTCTTTCTGGTGACCAGCCCCCATCCAGGATCCCACCAGCAGTTGCCTCATTAGAACAAAAGATAATCCAAACACCCCTGTTTAGAAGGGTTTTAGGAACTCTGTATCAGGAACTAGAGGCAGATAGATAGATAGATAGATAGATAGATAGATAGATAGATAGATAGATAGATAGATGATAGATATATTTTTTTTTTTACAGAAAGTAGCTTTCTAGGGTATGGGCAGTCTATATCTTGTGAGGGGTTTGAGTTACATGGGTATAATTAAAGGTCATCAAACTGTAAAACCATGTGTAAAGACTAAGAACTGATCATTTCACTGTGTAAATTATACTTCAATTAAAAAATAGAAATAAAAACTTTAAATGAACTTAATTACATATGTATTGGTGGCATAACCACAAATAAAGAAATATTCCAAGTGACTTTACAATAATTTGACTGCACATCCTTAGTAGTATATACCCCAAGGACAAAAATAATTGTAAGAAATAAGTCGTAAACTCTCTTCAGTGATCACATTATTGGTGGTACTATTGGTACTATTATCTTCAGACTGTATCATGGGATAAAGAAAATTAATAATTAAGTTATATTCTAATGTTGTCATTGTCATTGTCACTGAGAACATGGATTTTCAATTTAGGAAAAAGGTGATATGGGTGGAAGATTTAAAAATGGTTAAATAAAAAAAATCCTAAAGTACTTAATTTAAGTAGGAAGGATTACTATTGAATACATCACATACTTTATTCTTAAAAATTTTTTCAAGCTCTGTTTTGAAAAGGCCTAAAATTAATAACCAACCAGTGCCAATGAGCTCCCTTAATAACCTGTTATGATCATGAAATATCATTTTCCACCAATAAGAACTAGGGATTCTTAGAGAAGTGACTGATTCAAATCAGGCATAATATTTTCAAAAATGTACAAGATGAGCCTAGAACATCTTACTCTTGATAAAAAAGAAGACTTTGAACAACTGCTAAGGTCATATCAAAAGGATTCAGTAATGAACCTGAAGAAGAGGTTCCCACTGGCCAAATATGAGATAATTTAAGCATCAGTAAGGACAATAACTGCAATGGATTGAAACACATTCAATATGTTTAAATCCATGAATTCATTATGATGTTAAAATAAAATAAGACTAATTAAATACCATGGAGAATGCAAGATAATCAACTTTTGAAAATTGAAAATTGGTAAAGAAATGAAAAGAATCAAGTGTTTATTCTACATTGTCTATTCAAAATATATTACTAGAAAGCTAATAGCATTAAATGAGGGGATATTTCTCTTTCTAGAAACATTCCAGTTAATAAACGAAAAAGAATATTACCACTTTGCAATTAATTCCTTGTGAATTAATTAATCTGGCAATGGCAGCAATAGCTGTTAACATCCAAAGCAAGTCAATCAGACATTATGAACCTCCTAGTGGAAGAACACAGCACCACCTATGAAACAGTCTTGCTGAAAGAAAAAAAGAAACTGAATCTGATGAAGCCTTAGATCTAACTACAGAGGGCACAGGAACATTTTAGACAACACCATGGGGATGCAATCTGTGGTATTGATCTATGGGATACTCTACAGGACAACTCGATTTCTTCAACAAATTGAAAGGAGGGAGAGAGGAAGAGAGAGAGAAGTGCCATATAGATTAAAGAGACTTAAGTACCATATCAACCAAACCAAATATGTGGACCTTATTTGGATCCTAATCCAAATTGAGAAAGAAAAGACTTAATGAAAAGTGGAAATATGAACACCAAAAATTTAATAATATTAAGGAAATATAATTTCTAGATGTGGTAATGTAGTTTGTAAGAGTTCTTATTTTTAGAAATACATACTGAAATTTTTACAGCTGAAATAATTGTAGGGGTTCAAGGGATCTGAGGACACATCAAGGAAAAAATGTATGACCATGAGAAGCATTAACATACAACAAGCTTTGTTGGGTGACACTCAGACAGTGGAATGAGATGGGGAGTCCGTTCAAAGCTTAGGGCAGGAAAGGGGTAAGGGAACACCCAGGGGAGAGGGGAAACAGAGAAGGTCCTTAGGTATCTAGATGATGTCTGTCACTCATCAACGTAGTGGGAAGTCTTTGGGTGGGAGAACTCAGAAGGGCAGCCTGGGGACTCATAACCACAAGCCTCCATCTTATCAAAGGTCAGCAGATTCGGGTGAGGTTTCTGGGGTTTGCAAAGCAGACAGGCTCTAAGTGGCTAAAAATCTGCTTGTTTGGGATGTTTTGAAAACAAATGGCTGTGTAAAATTTGTTTGGCTCCCTTGGGCTTTTAAGCTAATGGATCTAGCCCGCAGTGAAAAGGGGAAGATATAAACAACCTAGGGGCCAATACACAGAGGCCATCTTTGGCTCATTTATAACTATGTATGATTTCTGAGATTTCCCAAAGCAATCTGGGAGGGGGGAAGTGGGTAATGAAACGAGATTGGCTATGACTTACTAATTGTTGAGGCTGGGTGGCGGATATACGCAGGTTCGTTAATACTCATACTTTTGAATGGGTTTGAAATTTTCTCTATGAAAGAATAAATATTCCCTGTTTTTTGTGACCCTGGGAAGATGTTCCTCTCTCATCACAAGTTAGGTCTGAAGACCCTTCCCAAGAGGCTTGGCTTTCCTATGGGGCTTGAAAGACTTGCTTTTCTGGAGACAGCTCCTAAATTTCAGTATCTGGAAGAGCATCTTGAACCCCTAGTCCCTTGGCAAAGACTCAGCAGGAGACAAGGAAAGAATAAAAATGGTAGCAAAAAGCAGAGGACCAAATAGGATATGGGATTTAGGTAGCCAGGAGAGTGGAGGGAAAGAGAGAAGCACAGTAAGGTGAAAGACACCCCCCCCCCCACCACCACCACCAAGGCCAACTTTTCTCTTATTATTCTGCTCTAGGGTAAGCCCAAGCAGGGCACCATAGGAAACCACTCCAGAGTAATCTGGGAAGAGAAGTGGGTGGGAGTAATGAAAAGAGATTGGCCATGAGTTGCTGATTGTTGAGGCTGGGAGGTGGGTACATGAGGGTTCCTTAATACTCTTTATACTTTTGTGTAGGTTCAGTACTAGTAATCCACTTGCTGTGTGACCTTGGGCAGAACCCATTCCCTCTCTGGGCCACCGCTTCCTCATCAGTGGTCTGACCTCCTCATTTACAGAAGAAAGAGAAATGTCTATTCAGGGGTGCAGGGTAAAGGGCTTGCCTAAGGTTACATGTGTTATCAGGAATTTTTCATTAAGAGATCACTAAGCAGTAAACTTTGGGAAAGAGGAGAGGGCTGATGGAAAAGGACCAGCAAAGAAAGTGGGGATGGTAGGGGCGGCACAAAATGAAATGTAGAACTTGCTGAGTGTATTTCAGCTGGATAAGGAGGGAGAGATGGAGTCATGGGCATAATTTTGAGAAATACTTCAGTGCAACACTGTGATAGAAATCACCCCATCACTTCTGGCTCCCCAAGCCTGACTCTTGAATCATCAGTGAGTAATGATGCTGAGCCCTGCAGGCAGACACTCAGATTTGGATTTGAGCTTCAGCCCTTTGATTTGTTTTGTTAACATACTAAACAGAATCCCTGCAGGTCCTTTACTTCAAAGGCCTGAGGGTTTGAGATCTGAGGGCCTGCAGCTACTGCATGAAGAGAAGGTAAACAACTGGAAAGGGGGTTTTGCCACAGGCACCAAGATGAACTGCTTCAGCTTCACAGTTAAGGCTTCAGGCTGTGGATTCCAATCCTAGCTTCACCACTTCCTAGTTCTGTTACCTTTGGTGAGTTTCTTAAACTCTCAGAGTCTCCTCATCTATAAAACAAGATTACTTACAGTTCCCAGCTTAGAGTGTCCTGGTGAAGATTAAAAGAGCAAATATATGCAAGGCACTTTGTTTTCTGTGATTAAAAAGTAAACGAGCCATAGTCTCTGCTTGCAGGGAAGTCATCTAGTAGGAAAGATTAAGCTAGGGATACACATAGCAATATTGGAAGGCATAAAGTGCTAATGTCTTGATGGTGGAAAAGATAAAGTATCACATGAGTACAAAAGAGAGAAAAGATCATTTCTGTGGCCAAAGACAGGACAGGCTCCAGGGGGTGGTGGGTGACATTTTAGCTGGATTGAGGATGAGTAAAGTTTGGGAAGCAGAGGCCAGATGGCAGGAGCAAGAGTGAATAGGAGCCCGAGGTGGCTTCTTGGCAGAGGGAGGTGTATATGGACAAGGTCAAGAACACTGCTTGGCTGAAGAGTAACCTCCATGATGAGATATGTGGGAGCTAAAGCTGAGAAGGGGCTGGAGCTGGCTTCTGATTGAGCTCTTTTGGATGCAAGGAGCAGAGAAACACTCAAGCTCACTTTGAAAAGCAGAGTAATTTTAAGGGAGCAATGCAGGAAAACCCAGCAGAAAGAGGGAATAGGGATTTTAAGAGTGTTGGTTTTTGTGGAGGCTGGGCGATTGGCTTCTTTATTTAACAAAGGGTTACTTAGTACCACTGGGTACCTGGCAATGGTCTAGATCCTGGGAACAAGGTTTCTGCCTTTGTGGACAAATAATAAACATGGAAACAAATCAATAAGCTAATTTCGCATAGCGGAAGTGTTGTAAAGGAAATAAAAAAGCAGAGTAACGGGATCATGGCTGGCAGGGGCAATGGAGTCTGCATTGATTAGGGGTAGGACGGGCTTAAATGGGGAAGGAGCCTTCCGAGCTAAGACCTGAGTGGCGAAAAAGCTAATTAGCAAAGATCAAGGGGGAGGGTTGCTGGCAGAGGGAACTGTGAGTGCAGAGGTCGAGGATGGAAAGAAAGGAGAGGAAGCCAAAGGAAGCCAGATGGGCAGGGCCAGATCACGAAAATGTTAGCCTTGTTAGACTATGGCAAGGGGTTTGGAATTTATTCTCAGAACAATGGGAAGAGATTTAAGCATTCTCAGCAGAAGAGTGACATGATCTGTTGGGCATGGTTACAAGCCAGCTCCAGCTGCTGTGTGGGGGGGAATGGATTGTCAGGGGAAAGCCTGGAAGCAGGAAGGCCAGTTAGGAAGCTTCCCAGTGTCCATGCAGGGATGGTGTGTTCTGGATCCAGAGAAGCTCTGGGAGCTTGACAGGGGGAGTTTGTGCATTTTCCCAACTGGGGACCTGATAATTTATGGTGCATCCATGAAACATTCTGCAACCACAGCCATGGTACAGATCTGAATACATTGCCAGAGAGACACCCAGGACATGAGAGACAAAAAGTGTATTGTACAACTGCGTAGACATTTTATGAGCCCAACTATGTAAAATTAAATTCTCAATTCTATATCAGTTTATTTACATATGAAGACATTTGGGAAGATATGAAGTTCTTATCAATGATTTTTCTGAGAAGCAAGGGTTTGTTTTGCTTTTGCTTTTTTACTTTGTTCTTTGAACTTTCATGAATTAATTTTTTTTTTCAGTGAGTACCATTTATACAAGTCTAGTAACTTGGAAAAAAGGAGAAAGAAGAGAGAAGGAAGGGAGGGAGGGAGAATGGGAGGAAAGGATAGAGAGAGGAGGAAAGGAGGAAGAAAATAAAAGACCAGCCCCTCTGTGCCCCTAATCCTGCCTCACACACGTTCCCTAGCATGAGGCTGTGAAAGGCAGCTGGACCAACTCCAGGTGTGTATCTTCCAAGGACATCACCAGAGCCCTGGAGAGTTTCTTTCCAAGAGGATGATTAATGAAGGATGATTAATCCTGCTACCACGTGGCTCAGGTGCCCAGAGCAAAGATCCCTCACTCCTTGAGAAGCCAGCTTTGAATTTAAGAGGCAAGAAGCAGAGATGGTGCCTTCAAAGGCCTCCTCCCCCATATGCACACTCTCTGAAACTGCCAAGCTGCCTTTAACCACCTGTAGAGCGTTGCCAAGGCATCCATGGACAGGAAGAAAGTGTCCAAGGGGAAACAAACCAGAATGTGGAGAGGGTAGGACAGCTGCAGTCTTGAGACCCAGGCTCAGCTGGGTCAGCTCGGGAAGATTTCTTGATAATCTCAGAAGGAGAGCTCACCAGGCAATGAGATGGTCAGAACAGAACAAAATGGGAGATGGTAGAGGAGGCATGCTCGTTGCGGAGCTTACTGAGTGACTCCTGAGTGCCAGTTATTGTCACTTGGCATGTGTGGTTACAAGCTCCTGGCCCTCCAGTTGTGTTTTGTTTCATCAGTGTTTAAAAACTGAATTAGTTGCTAAGGCCTAAAACTTGAGAGTTTTTACAGGCCTAAAAATCGAGAGTTTTTACATAAAGATCTGAATTTCTGGTTTTTTCTTAGAAAATTGGGAGAGTACCATTCCCTGGGCCTGCCTTCCCCCAGGGGAACAGTCAGGTGGAGCCGAGTGGCAGCTTCCACTTCCAGACCATGCTGTCCTGCTGACCACCATGCAACACTCACTCATGTCTATTGCTTCCCAGGGCAATGCGGACATATGCCTTTCCTACCCATGACGTCTAATAGCTCCTTTACTCCTTAGACAAACCTATGATGTATAACTATTTCCATTTTATGGAAGAGGAAGCAGAGGCTCAGAGAGGGTAGATGACTTACCTAAGATCACACAGCTTTTAGTGGCAGAGTCAGGATTTGAACCTCTGACTTCAGAGCCTGTGCGCTTGGCAGTGGGGCATAGAACCTGGACCAGTGAGTCATCTCCCCCACTAAGGTTCCTTTTTAGAGAAAGAACTGGTCCTCAGTCTAAGACAGCACTGAGCCCTGGGTGGTGACCAGCTGGCCCCTGTTGAGTACAAAGGGATAAAGACACAGCAGTAGGGGGCTGGGAAGTTTCTCACCTATGATGTGAAGAAGGTGAAGGAGCATAAAGGTTTTCAATCTATGCTGAGCCGCCTGTTGCCTGAGGTTAGGCTTGATGAAGGGTGGGAGGTGGGCATAACCTGAGTGGGTGGGGCACTGTGCCCCCCTCCTCATTTCCATATTGAGACCACAGCAGCTTGCCTTTTTCTCTTTTCTATGTCAGGGTTCCACTTAAAACCTCCTTTGGGCAAAAGGGGATTTTGCTGCTCCAAACTAATTTGAAAAAATTTGACTTTTTGAGTTTGTGTCAAAAAGCCAGAGATATATATTTTGTATGTGGCTAAGAAGCTATCACCAGGAACTGTCAAATGAGCCCTGCAAGCCACGGCCAGCTTCTTATCTTCAGCTTTCAGGAGGGGCCTCCTGCTAGATCAGCCTCCCACCCACTGCTCCTGAAAGGGAGCCTGCTCACAGGACTCCCAGCAGGGCCTAGAATTTGTTTGCGTGGATTTGCATAAAAAGCTTCACTCAGTGAGATTCACTGAGATTCACTGAATGCAGGTGAGATTCAGAGTCCCCCAGGGCAATGATTTTCTCTTTGAATTCCATTTTCTCTTGAGAAGCAAACACTTCAATTCTCTGGTTTTCTCCCTCCAGTAGACCTATATTCCCTTCCTTTCCGTTATTCCTACATGTCACGCACAGAGCGACACAGAGACACATGCATTCATATGCATACACATATGCGTGCACTCACACATAAATGCACATGCACACGCACCCAATAAGCTTTAAGTCAATGAATAAGTGACTGTGTTGTTTCTGTCACAGATGGATCCTGGAGTTTAACTCTGGCCTATTGTAAAGTCTGGCTGGGGTGCAAAAGAAAAGCTCCCATTCCTGCTTGCCTGAGAAGCAAGCACCTGTCATTGGTTTGGGCATGGCAGTGTGGCCTCCAAAGAGACATTAGTGAGATCCTGCCCTGTGGACTGAGGCTCGGGTCTGTCCTGAAATCTGGGGAGCATCTGAAGGCCAGCCAGTTTGGGAAACCCTGAGGAAAACCCTCCCTCTCTGTTCCTAGGTTGCATCTCAATTCTTGGCAAAGACCTTCAGATATACCGTCATCCAGGCATTGTCACCAACCCAGCACATGGGGAGTGACTCTAATAGTAAGAAGTCGCATCACTATAAGGGATGGGATGGAAGCTTCGAATGACCCTCTCCCAGCAGCCCAAAAGCATAACATGGAGATATATGCCATTTAATCAGAGACCCAGACCTGCCAAGACACCTAGATAGCTGTGTCCCTGGGCCCTAGGGATGGGATGAATGGGCTTCTCACCTCACCAGCCTGCCCCCCATTTCCTGGCTGGACCAGGCATCCTCAGGGACCTACATGGAACTCCCTGCTGGGTAAGGCTCCAAATCCATTTCTGCCTTCTGGGCTGGGTCCCCCACACTCCTCCTTCCGTATCATCCTACTCTCACCCTAGCCAGCCCAGTTTGTTGACCTCTTCCTAGATCCCCCACCAGCTCTCTCCTAGGTGTCTGCACACCCCTACCTTCCTGTCTTTACACAGCTCGTGGCCATGTTCACTCCCTTCCAGACCCCTTCCCTAGTAATATTAACCATAATAATGACCAGCATTTATTAAGCACCTGTTATGTCCCAGGTACTCTTATTCATTTCATTTAATTCTCAGAAAGACCTTGTGAAGCAGATATTATTATTACCACTTTATAGATGAGGAAAGTGAGGATCAATGAGGTCAACCAGCCTACTCAGGGTCAAACAATATGTAAATGGAAAGTGAGGCTTCACATCCATGTCAGTCTTGTATATTTCATCCCCCTAGCATTATATTACATGTTTATTGATTTGGATATCATCAATCTAGAATGTGGGCTCCCTGAGGGCAGGGACCAACTTACTCACCACTTCCTATATCACCACTTCTTATATACCTGGCATATAATTGATGCTTACTAAATATTTGTTCAGTGAATAAACAAATTGATGGCAAAATCCACACTTTAAAACATTGTTAATTTTCAAAGCAACAATGCACACGGTTAAAAACATTAGAAGTATGACAAGGTACAATGAAATTTGAATCTCTTTCTTAGACATTTAGTTCCATTCCTCTAAGGTTACAAGGCTCTTACATATTTTTCCAGAGACTGTTGAATATTCTCTGCATGTATGGGCTTATACAAGCATGTGGATAATATGTGCGTGTGGTATCACACCATAGAAATCATTCTGCAACTTGATTTTTTTTTTACTTAATATGTCTTGGAAATGCTCAAACCAGTACATATCTACACACACAAATCCCTATGCTTCTAACCAACATGTTAAGCTTCATACCCATTATGGTTCCAGAGAAGTCCCTGGAGACTTTTTAAGGCTGGAGTAGTAGGTATGACCTGGCATCATGAGTGACCTAGAATCTTGGAGTGGGTGGGACCTCTGAGGTGTTCTGGCTTAACCCCCTCATGTTACAAATGGGGAAACTAAGGCCCAGGGAATGATGATATTGGGAAAAGACATTCTCAGAGTCACATAGGGAGCTAACAGCAGATCAGGGGCAAGAACCAGGCCTCTGGAATCCTTGGTCAAGCTCCTGTTCCCCCAGTCTCTTCTCCACTTGGCAAGCACAGAAGAAATCATAGCCAGTTCCCAGCAGAGAGAATGCCTGGTCTGGCTTTGTCAACAGCAGTGCCTCTCAGGCAAGATGGGGTGAGAGTGATTATGTAGGTCGCCTGGTAATCAGAAAAGAGAGCTCAAGCCCTTTAAATGCTGGCTGTTTCATTTGGTCCCAGAAGACTGGATTAGCATTGATTGTCTGCACTGAGCTAGTAGATAAAAGACCCACACTGAAAGGGAACATCAGTCTGCAAGGATGAGCCAAGATACCTCACTCTTCATGCAGCCTCCGCTTTGGCATCTGGGACTTCTGAGCCCATCAGCAGCTTCCAGGAATCTGTGCCTTTCCCTGTAGTTGGCAAAAGTATAAGTGGATTGGGAGAATAAATCAAGAAGGAAAGCTGGGAAAGCAAAAATTCAGGGAAAGGAGTCTATTGGGACGAATGCTCTTACTTGCAGGTGCCTTCTCCCAGTGTCTTCCATCCAATCCTTCACCTTACCCTCCCTGAGACACACACACACACACACACACACACACACACACACACACGTGCACATGCGCGCACACATATGCACACACACACATACGCTCAGCAAGCCCCATGAGGGCAGGAATCTAGCACATCTTCTTTGCTGTGATTCTCAGTGCCTAGTGCAGTACCTGATCTGTTAGGTGCTCAATAATTATTTGCTGGAGCAGTCAATACATGCACACACATGTGTGGTTCCTCCTCACTAAACACACCCATGCAGTCCCACCCTTTGGGTTATTTAAATCGATTCTACGCCTCCACCTGTCCTTTTCCTTCCTATGGCTGCAGGTCCAGCCTCCTCCAAGAAACCTTCCCGCTCCTCCAGCTACAACAGCCTCCCCTTGCCCTGAAGTTCTTGTAGATTCAATGAGTAAAGCAATTGTATCTTCCGGACCCCAAACCCAGACATGGTCTGTGAGTATGCATGATTTACAGGAAAAACAAGACAGAGTTTAAATGTTGAACTATCACAGAAAATCCAAACAAAACTATTATTGATGTCATATAAACAATAGTTAATTCTATATTTTTTTTTATAGAGAGGTAGAGTCAGGTAGTGGAGGGAGCAGGCTATCACACAGCCTTGCATCCAGATCTGTCCTCTGCCACTTGCTAGCTTTGCCACCTTAGACAAGTTGCTTAGCTTCTCGGTGTCCAGTTCTTATCTATAAAATAGGAGTGATAAGACCCTCCTCACAGGATTGCAAATATGAAGGGAGAGAGCACTAAAATGTCACCCCACAAGAATGATGATTTTTGTCAGTTTTGTTCATAGATATATCCTAGAACAGTGCCTGGCACATAGTAGGCACTCAATAAATAGTTGCTAAATAGTAATAAATGTAATTATGATTTATTAATCATTCACTGTGTATCAGGCTGGATACTAGGCATTTAATGCGTATTATCTTATTTAATCCTCACCGTAGTCCTGGAGGTAGCCCCATTTTTTTTCAGACAAAAAAATGGGCTAAGCCCCAAGCTTTGTAGCAGGTCTTCAATGGCACACTGTCATGTTTCTCTTTCCTCTGTAATTAGCTTTGTCTGGCTCATTCAGCCCTCAGCTCTTCAGCAACCATAGCCTCAGCCTTGTCCTTTCAGGGTCCCTGCCTTGGGCCCTCTGCTGAGGTTACAGGGTACAGCCAGTACTTATATCCAAAGAAATTTGATGGGGCCAGACATGGATGCTCATTTCCATGCTCCATCTTCCCCACTGGCTACAAAAAGCTGCAAGTGTTCCAGCCCTCACTCTGTAGTCTCCTCCTCTGTCCATCACTCTAGCTATTCGCTGACCTCCAAGACTTGGGCATTTTCTGCCTACACTAAACCTTTGCCTAGAATATCCTTCCTGTCTTCTTCACTTGTAAATAATTAGATAGCTCAGGTTAAGGGTGGCATCCTCCAGGTATCCTCCTCTGACCCTTCCTGCTCCATGGCAGGGTCCCTCCTTCTGTTCCTGTGGCTCTGTGTACCTCCCCCCCACCACACCCCATCATTCTGTTTGTTATTGCCTGTTTAACTGCCTGTCTTCCCCTACTCCCCCTTACTGAGTCTAATTTCCTATTTGAGACCAAGTAACTTTCCATCTAGCCTGCTGCTGTATCCCCCATACCTCTCTCAGTGCCTGGCTCAGAGTAAGGCTCACTGATACTTTGTGACTGAATGGTCTGTTCTATTACCTGACATTACCCTCTGCCAGGACCCACAGTTCTGCTTTCCCTTTCCCGTCCAGTCTGCAATCCTGCTACCCTCCTAGCAATCCCTTCCCACTGCTGAGCCAAACTCCTGGATTTGCCCCTTCCTCACCAGGCCAGGCCAGTTTCCACCAACCCTGGGAAAATTCTTCCTTACTAGTTCAGAGAGTTTTTTCCAGGCTGTTGTGGAAAAACATATCAGGTGCTCAATAATTCTTTGTTTAGGTCAGGGACAGGAACAAACTCAGGATTCCCAACTGAACATGCAAAATCGTTTCTCTGTGTTTAGCCCCCGGCACATCCAAAACCAAACAATAAGACTGGTTTGTATGGGATTTTACAACCACAGAAATCAAGACTACAACTTGAATGTAGGATTCGTACCTCATTAATGCGTGTGCTGCCCTGTCGCACACTGGAAAGTAAGATGAGAAGCGTGGCAGGACTTAGACTTTCCCGCGCTGGCCGCAGCCCTGCCACTAATGGGCAAGCCATTTCCCCACTGTTCTTAGAGAACAGTGAGTTTCTCTGTAGCATTACAGGAAGAATGGTGGGAAATAAGGCTGTAAAGAAAGGGTGAAGCACAATCAAGGAGAGAGAGCTTGGAATGTCCCGGTGAGCAGCACTTTGTTTGGAAAGCAAGAGGAGCCTCTGAGGGCCTTTGAGCAGGAGGTGGGCTGCTCCGCCACAGCTGAGCCCCTAGGGAACACTTGGCTAATAAATCTGGGTAGAGAAATGATCATTCCATGTGAGTGAGTGACTTTCCCCCCCTGCTGCAGAGGCCACTGTCCCAGTATCTCTGCCTCACTGGTAACAGCCATCTCCCCTAACAACTCTCATTTCACAAGCTCAGGTTTCCTGAGGGAGAGATTTGAGCAAAGCAGAAAGCTTCCCCAGGTAAGTCATTAGCGGGGTGGCTGGAATCTCAACGGAAAGCTTTGATGGATAAATCTGCCCTGAGAGGCCAGTCCTTGCCAAAGCCTTTGCTGTGGAGCCTGGCCTTCCAGGAGAGGACAGTTGTTAAGTGGAGGCAGAGAAAGGCCTCGGCAGGACCTTTTCTTTACCCAGCCCTAAATGCAGTGGGGGAAAATCATGACACCTGCAGATGAGCTCAGTCCAAGCCAGAATGTTGTGTCACGATCGGTGCTTCTGGGACTGCCATAGGGGAGAGACTCGGCATGCAGAAAACAGTCCTGCCACTAGTGGGCTGCATGTCCTTGGGAAAGACTTCATCTTTCTGGGCGTCCATTTCCCAAACCTTTGAAGGAGATATCTGGACCACTTCAAATACAAAATAACAAATAAAAAATGGGTTCTATCACCCCTTTTCAACTCTGATCAGCTGTTAGTGATTGCCAAATATATTGTGTTAAGAATGATTCTGAGACTACATTTAGAAAAGAGTACAGCATTCTATCAGGTTCTCCAGAAGAGAGAGTAGCCTCATGTATTAGTTTCCTATTGCTGCTGTAACAAATTACCTAAAGTTTTTTGGATTAAAACAACACAAATTTATTCTTATAGTTGTAGAGGTCAGAAGTCTGAACTCGGTTTCGCAAGGGATTAGGACATGGACATATTTCAAGGGCCTGTTACTCAGCCTGCCATACCTCACATACAACACTGATTTGCAATCCCTATAATCAGCCTAGAATTAGAACTGGAATGGAATAACAGAATAGTTCTGAGTTAGTCTGTGAGGCCTGGCGTATGGGAGCTATAACGGAGAAAAAGATTGCATGTGGCATTTTCTGTTTCAAGAACCATGCCAGCCTCATTGAAATTCCACATCCCACTGCCTTCTCCTGACACTGTATCATTTACAATGTTCCCGAGGCTAGTACAGTGACTCATTATTATTAGTTAATGAAGCATCTAAGGCCTAAACCCAGAGTCAGCAGCTGGGATAAAGAGTGAGGACAGAGCTTGACTGAATGGAGGTCTGTAGCTGGGATGTGGACCAGAGAAGAGAGAGGCCATGCTGTTCTCATGCTTTCATTTCACCAACGTTTGCTGAACACTTAGTGTGTTCCGAAAACTGTGGAGACAACAGGAATAAGAGCCATGTGAGTGGTCCTGGCTCAAGAATTCAGTCACATGGAAGAGACAGACATGCATGAGTATACAGAGACACCCATGAAAAATGCCTGAAAGAGATGGTGTTGGGGAGTACTGAGGACAGTCTCTGCCTCGGAGAATCAGGGGAGGCTTCCTAGAGGAGGGAGCTGTTGACCTGGGTCTTGAAGGATGACTAGACATTCTGAGGTTGGAAAAGGGAGGGGAGGGGAACTTTGGCAGAAGAAACCAATGCTAAAGGGAACAGTGAAAAGGAATGGTTTTTCACGGTGCCCTGAGTAAAATGCAGAGATATTCTGGCAGGAGAAAAAGAATCTGGAAAGTGTGCCTTTAGACAGCGTGATGGCAAGGAGGTGACATTTGGCTGGTAAGGGGAACATGAACAGACGCTGCGGGGTAGTCTGGCTTGGGGAACGAAGAGCCAAACCAAACCTCTCTGAATAAATCCAGGGGGCTACAAGGCGAGGCCAAATGCTGAAGTGGTGAATACACACTTGGGTTCAAATCGCAGCTCTACCACTTACTAACTGTGTGATTCTGGTAAGTTCCTTAACCCTTCTGGGCCTATCTCCTCATCTCTAAAATGGGAAAAATCATAACCAACTATGGGGATGGCTGTACAGGGAGGGCCTCGTCTGCCTTGTTTTCTGCAGTATACCCACCATCTGACACATGTTCGTAAACTGAATGAATACTGTCTGGAAAAAAATGCTTGGCAGGGCGTCTGATGAATAATAAATGTTTAGTACATTAATTAATTAATTAATTAATTAATTAATTTTAGGGGAAAAATTCAATGGTCATCTGGCCCAGCTCCCATGTCCCACTGGGTGTCTCTAATATTCCTGATGAGCGGTCACCGCCTGTGGTGTCATGGCAGGCTGGAACCAGGGCACAGAGCCCTGAATGTGGAATGAGGGAGGAGGTGGGCTTCAGTTCCAGTCCTGACTGTCACTTGTGAACTGTGATTCTGGGGACACCCATGTCCTGGTCCAGGCGCTGTGGCTTCCGTAGGCCACATCCCAACTCGGTTCTGCCCCGTTCTCAGGGAGGGTCACTGAAGGCTGAGGAAGGACACTAGGGCGCTTGGGCTTCTCGATGAGCTCCATGCCCTTTCCCTTCCTTCTCAACTGGCAACACGACAGAACCTCCCGAACTTTTCTCTGGGCCTTGCACCACAGAAAGAGCATGGTCTCTGGAACTTTGCCACCACTCACAGGCTCTGTGACCTGGACAAGTTTAACCTCTCTGACCTCAGTTTATTTATCTGGGCATAATAGCTAGTTCCAGAATTCTTTAGCTGTGTTACTTTAGGAATTTAACATCTCTGTCCTTCAGTTTCCTCGTGGGTACTATGTGGATAATAGCACCGCCTCCCAGGGTAACTGTGAGCATTGGTTCCCAGAGCTGCCGTAACCAGACTCCCACCTGAAGACTGCACCCCACCTCCAGCTCTCTAATGAGTCCTGCCTTGTGCTGTCTAGCTGCTGATCCCACCTGCACTGAGTCTTCTGACTCCGGCTGCCAGCGTTTGGGACCCAGGGCGGGTTTTCTACCCAGTCTAGTGATGGAACCCTGTCTCCTTCCCTTTGCAGGAAGCCTCCAAAGGCTGAGCATTTCCACTTCCTCTTCAATTATGGGTGGGGATGGTGGCCCTGGCCCAATAACACATGCCTCATGTCTGAGACCACTGGGCCCAGAGGGATAAATATTTTGAAAGAAAAGACTTTGAAGCGAAACCTCTTAAATCACTCTCTGTCTTTGGATTTCACTTTAATAACTTATCAATAATTTATGTGTTCCCTCAATTAAGAGAAGGCAACAGCTTTTCCTTCAAATGTCTCAGGAGATATATCACCCATAAGTACCATATAAAGTGAGAAGAGGTCATCTCCTGGGGCTGTGTGGAGGGAGACTGGGTCAGGATCAGCCCTACTGCCACTTAGTGTCTCTGTCTCTCTGTCCTGTTCCCCCCCCCACACACACACACACACACTCATACACACACATTCATTCTTACAACGAGTTAACCCCTTCACTAACTGCATGACTTCAATCCAAAACCAGAACAATATAGTGGTGAAGTGTTGAGGTTCTAAGTGACCCAACCTGGGGTAGGAATCTCAGCTCCACCATTTCCCAGCTGGGCAACCTTGGGCATGGTCTTGAAACCTCTATGAGCATCACGTTTCTCACCTGTAGAAGGGGCAGATAATAATACCTACATGATTATAAGGTTGTTGGTGAGGATTAAATGAAATGAGACATGTAAATAAAGCACTGAACACTGTTTATCTTTAAATAGAAGTTATTGCTATTATTGTTGTGTTATTATCATCTCCATGAAAAAGTAAACTCTATGAAGACTAGGTCATTGTCTGCTTAGTTCACCACTATATCCCTATCACCTAGGACAGTGCCTGGTGTATAGTCAGTGCTCAATAAATATTTGGAGAATCAATTAATTATCATTCTTCTTGGAAGCATGGCTTATTCTCTCCCAATGTGATTTCAAGAACCCTCCACTGGGTTCCCACAGCACCTAGATACAGGAATTATCACAAGAGCTTCTTATGTGCCAGGCATAGAGTGAAGGGCCTTATCCTACATTTATTTCTTGCCGCTTCCCCCTGTGCCTTGTGGATTCCTTAAGGGGAAAGAATAGAAGTTCTAACCCAGAGTAGGTGTTCAGCAAGTACTTTCTGAAAAAGTGGATAATTGAGCAGCCCATTTTACAAATGAGGAAACTGAACCCCAGAGGATTAAACACTTATCCAGAACTGAGCGAGGGGAAAGTTCTGGTCCCCAGAGGGCCAGCCCATCACTGCACCACCCCCAGCACCAATGACTCAACATGGATGGGTCTGCCAACACCAGCAGAGAGTGAGCTGTTTAGCCAGAGGAGGAGAGAACTGTGTGCTCCTACATCATTCCTACAGACACCTGCCTGATCATGTGGGAGGGTTATCTATACCACTGTGATGTGCTTTTTATTAAAGCAGGGCTCCCTCACGGGTAGTCTTTCAAATGTCAATTTTAATTAAAATCCTAATCCCGATA
This sequence comes from Eidolon dupreanum, assembly GCA_028627145.1. NCBI lineage: Eukaryota > Metazoa > Chordata > Mammalia > Chiroptera > Pteropodidae > Eidolon > Eidolon dupreanum. Next base: position 15,055,966 of record CM053515.1, on the reverse strand, counting down.
AACACATCACAGATTAAACCCAGCCAGTGCAGCTTCCTGCTGGGTGAACTTCTCACATGCTTCAATAGACAAAATTGTCTCCATTAAAAGGGCATGTGTGGGAACATCCAGTCCACCAGGCAGCCTCATTCAGAGAAGGGCCTTGGCCATGGTTCCCAATGTCACTGATTCCAGACTCCCAAAGGCATAGCACAGAGTGGAGATGGCTCAGTGCCAGTCCCAGATCAGCTGCTGATGTGGAGTTAATTCTTAGCCAAGAAAATCAGAGTATCATCAGCATTTGAAGGGACTGTGGAGA
>CM053515.1:15002486-15055168 GCA_028627145.1 Eidolon dupreanum | reverse complement strand
TGATGCTGGGAAGGCAGTGTGTGGTCAGAGGCCCAGGGCAGAGAGAGCTGTCTGGGCCTCTTTTCTAACCCTCATTCTCTTCCTTAGTCTGTGTTGTCTGTCTGTCTGTCTGTCTCTCTCTCTCTCTCTCTCTCTCTTTCTCTCTCTCTCTCTTTCCCCCTCTCTCTCCCTCCTTCCCCCTCTCTCTTGTCCCTTCCTCCCTCTCTACCTCTGTCTTCCTCCCTCCCTCTCTCTCTTCCTCCCTCCTTCCCTCCCTCTCTCTCTCTCTCTCTCTCTCTCTCTCTCTCTCTCTCTCCTTTTCTGTCTCTCCACCCCACTCCCTAATTCTCAATTTCTTCATCTGCCTCTGATTATGTCTCAAGCTTGTCATTGCTCCCACCACCCAAAGCTCATTGCCCAAAGGCCATGGATGCAAGTGTCTTGTTCCTTCCTCCCAGCTGGCCTACTGAAGGAGTCCTCCAATGTCCTACTCACAGCAATAATGATAGGAGTTCCTATTTTATGACTATTTACCATGTACAATGTGCTAGGCTCCTTACACACATGATCTCATGACAGCCAATGAGAACGGTTCATTACTATTTTACAGGAAAAAATCTGAAGTTGGTCCTTTGAAAAACTGATAACACTGATAAACACCTGGAAAGACTGATCAAAGAATAAAGAGAGTAGGAACAAATAACCAATGAAAAAGGGGATATCACTATGTATTCTACAGAATTAAAACTATGATAAAACTATTTTACATCAATAAATTTGAAATAAGTTAGGTAAACTGAACACATTTCTAGTAAAACACAACTCACCAAAACAGATGCCAGAAGAAATAGTCTCAATAGGATATTCATAATTCATAATTAAAACTCTCTCTCGGAGGAAATTCAAGGCCCAGATGGCTGTGCAGGGAAATTCTATTAAATATATTATACCAACTCTCCCAGAGAATAGAAAAAGAGTAAAATATTTCTCATTATTTGAGACAAAATACTTCTCAATTCATTGTATGATACATAATTTTGATACGAAACCCTGACAAGGATAATACAAGAAAGAAAAATTACAGACCTATCTCACTCATAAACATAAATGCAAAAACCCTAATCAAAATATTAGGAAAAATGGTTCCAGCGACTTATAATTAGCATATATATGCTAACCAAATTGGGTTTTTCCCTGAGTGCAAGGTTAGTATAACATTAAAAAATTAGTCATTATAGTTCACTATGTTAATTGAATAAAGGAGAAGAATCAGATGATACTCTCAGGTACAGAAAATGCATATGATAAAATTTCATATCTAGTCATGATATAAAACTTTGAGAAAACCAGGAATAAAAGGGAATTTACTTAATTTAATCAAAGGTATCCAGACAAAAACCTTCGCGCAAATATTCTATTTAATGATGAAATGCTGAGGGCTTTCCTTTAAGATGTGGAATGTGACAAGGACACCTGGTATCCCCACTTTTGTGCAACATTATACTGAAAATCTTGACTGGAGTGGTGAAATGAGAAAACAAGTTAAAGGCATAAGGACTGAAAAGCAGAAAATGAAATTGTATAATTTGTATTTGATGTGATTGTATACAGAAAGAATTCATAAGTCTCCATTGATAAATCACTTATATATAAAAATCAATAACAGGTAGGCTACAGACATAAATCTGAAAGTCAAAACAACAAAGCTTTAAAAAGATAACAAAGATTTTCCTATGAGGAAGAATTTTTTTAAAATAATATACAAAAAGCAGTGATCATAAAGGGAAAGAAAGTACAAATTTGACTATACTGATATTTAGAGCCTCTGTTCATCATATGATGTTATTAAGAAAGTAAAAAGACGAGAGCACTGCACAGAGGAGAAGCAGATATCTGCAAAACTCGCAGCTGACCAAGGGGTCATATTCTGAATATACAAAGAACTGCTATAAATCAATAAATAAAAGACAACTCAGTAGAAAAGCAGACAAGAGTCTTAAACAGGAATCTCACAGAGAGGTTATCTGAATGACCAAGAAATATAAGAGCAACTCAATATCATTATTCACCAGAAAATGCAAATTAAAACAATGCAATACTACCACATTCCATATATGTGATAGCACGGTATAGACACCAGAAAGGCTAATTTTTTAAAAAGACATATAATACCAAAAGTCAATGCGAATACAGTCGTAAGAACTCTCTTGTACTGCAGATGAGGGTATAAATTGAAACAACTACTTCAGAAAACTTATCAACACCTTCAATGACCTAGCGATTCCTACATACATGTCCAATAGAAATTTGTGCACAGTTGCACCAATAAATATATATAGGAATGTTCATGTATTATTTATTGTTTATAAGAGCTAGAAACTGGAAACAATCCAAATGTCTGTCAAGAGAAGAATGGATAAACAAATTGTGACACGTTTATGCAATAGAATATTACACAGCAATAGAAATGGATAAGCTACAACACAGCATATGCAACAAACATGTTGAATGAAGAAAGCTATACATACCGTATGATTCTGTTTAGCTAAAGTTTAATATTTGACAAAACCACATTTTAGTGTTTAGGGATGCATCTTTAGGTAGTAAAAATATTTAAAAAGCCAAGAAATTGTATCAGTCAATTTCTACTCATGAAATAGGAACACCATCACACAAATTATTTTAACAGAGAGAATTTTAAAAATCATCCATTAGGTATTTAAAAACAGAAAAGGCAAAAGCAGTTCACAAAGGAAGCAACTGCAGGAAGCAGCTATCTAGGGGAACAGAGGTTAGAGGCTGGAATGATTAAACCTTAGAAACTTGGAGCTGGGACTGGCACTTGTGAGGAGGGGGCTGCCAGCCAGCCGGCAGGTGCTCATGTCTCTGAAGGGGGACCAGGAGACAGTTTCTGTGAGTATTGGAAAAATTACAAATTGGAGTCAACTTCTGCTACTGAAACAAACTGCCCTGCTGTGGTGTAGCTGACAGGCACAGAGAGGGTGAATAGGGGAAGCAAGTCCTTTCTCCCTCCTCCAGGCTTGCTGTCTCTCTATTGGCAGCACCTAAAAGGAAGCTAGCTGGTAGAAGAGAAAAGTGGCTTTTGGGGTCCCAGCCTTAGCATCACAAAGTAGAGATCAGGATGGTGAGCTTGAAGCAGGAAGACAAGAGCTTATTAAGCAGCACGGATGTGATTACCAAGAGGTCAGAGTACTGGTTACTTTAAGGAAGGAGGGAGACGGTGTGCCCTGGAGGAACCATTTAGGGATGAGCTTCTTTCTAGGATGCAGGCAATTTTTTATTTCTTAATGGGGGTAGTGGTCACATGGGTGTTTGGTTTATAATCACCCACTATGTTTTATACCTATGTTCTATGTACTTTGCTGTGTGTGTTATTTTTCACAATTAAAAATGAAGTAAAAATTTTCATGGAAGAGCTGGGGGAGGAGAACAGTGCTGCTGTAGACTGGAAAGTCAGAGGAGAGCTCTCTGATAGCGGCCCGTTTGAGCCTACCTTGAGGAATCGGAGGGACCAGCCATGTCCAGAGCCTTTCTAGCAGAGGATGATGGGTACCCTACATCTTATGAATGCAAGCCTGGCCACAGTGTGCAGCTGGCCTGGAGGAACAGAAGGGACCAGAGGAAAGGAGGCAGCAAGAGGCTGCTGCTGTGGAAATTGCAGGGAGCAAGCAGAAGTGACCCTGGTTTGGGGGGGTGACCCTGGTAGTCAGATGCTGATGAGGCAAAGCATCTAGTGACTGAGCAGTCCCTTACCCATGGGAGGGCCAAGGAAACGCAGCTTGCCACTCTGACCACACGCCTCTTCAGTCCCAGCCTCCTGGAAAACATCCCGAAGTGCTGAGAGGTGACTCTGGGACAGAGAAGCCGGCAGATGGACTGGCTCCAGAGAGAGTCCCTGAGATTTCTGAAGCAGTTCCAGTTGGCTTTCCTGGAGCTGGCAGAGGCTTCCAGAAAGAACAGCAAGATTTGATCTTGTGCTGTCTCATTTCCCTTTCCTCTCTCCTTCCTGAAGCCTTATCGTTCTTACTAGTTTCTTCTCCCTTCCTTCTTCCCTTCTCCTTCCCTCCCTTTTTCTTCTTTCCCCCCTCCCTCGCTTTCACTCTTCTTTCTTGCCTCACTTTCACACATCAACTCACCCACAGGCATAACACCATGTGTATAAACATACACACCCACGTGTCCACCTTCTTCTACACACACATTATTCATGTCTCCACACACACACACACACACACACACACACACACACGCACACACACAAACTGAAACACGATATATGCAGTTTCATTCATATACATCTCACATGTATTCCTCGTATGCCTGCAAATCACTTTGAAGTTTAGCTTTCAAGTTCATAGCCTCTTTGCAAGTCAGGTGAAGAACTTGAGACTCATAGAAGTCAAAGAATGTCTTCAAGGTCTCAGAGCTGGGAAGTGATAAGAGTGTGAACTAGCTCTCAGGTGCAAATGAGGCTTCAGCCACACCCTCCTATCCCACACAATTTTAATTGCCTTCCAAAGTGGCTACACCCACCATCAGTGGTTGATAGCACACATTTCTTCATATTCTCACCATTTGATATTATCAAACTTTTTTTTGCCATCTGACAGATTAAAAAATAGCAAGTCATTGTTTTAATTTACATTTTGGAGGGAGCTTTCTCAGAAAAATTCCTGGGTCCCAGTCTCAACCATTCTGGTCTGAGGCTCAAGAACCTGCGCAATTTACAACCTTCTCAGATGATGCGAAGCAGGGTATGGAAACTAGTTGCCTAGTTTCCATAAGGGTGACATCCCTTCCAGCGCTATTGCTCTATGATCCTGGGACACCTGCCTTCTCCCGGCTAGAATTTGTTTGGGTCCAGTGTCTACACCATCTTTGCCACTTACAATGCTTTTTTCTCCATGAGGGAAGAGTTTTAAGACAGGAAGGAGTCCTGGCAAGTGTGGCCACTTACTAAGTTGGCTCTTGAAACTATTTCAGATGTCTCACTGGAGAAATCCTACGCCTGGGAAAGAAGAGAAGCATGTGCAAACAGTCTGTTGTTTGCTCAGTACCATGCTGGGCTTGCTGGATACAACTTTTATGAGGTCATTTAAAACCTCACAACAACTTTGGGAAAGTATTGTCCCTGTTTCACAGATGAGGGAACTGAAGCTCAGAGACTAAGTAATTTGCCTAAGGCCACACAGCTACCAAGGGGTTTCTGTCTAGATCTGTCTGGCTCCAAAGTCTGTGCTCTTTTCATTGTCACCTGCCTACAGATTAAGGTTTCTTAGGAGAAAAAGACCATAAATCTCCAGTGCCTCCTTCCCACAGATGCTCAAAGGATTCTGCTCACTTTGGCTCCCAACTCACACACCCTTCCTGCCCCAACTGCCCTCCTGACTCTGGGGGTCTCTGGAAGGTGCAAGTATTCATGGAAAGAGTATTATTTTATCTTACTAAGCATGCAGTAGTTCATTTGATTCAATCCTAGAGAGTTGTTTCTGAAAACATGGACTGAAGGGTAGATGGACTGGGAATATGAGAAAGGGGATAATTAAGTTCTATCTCTGATTATCTCTGCTGCTTCTGTACTCTGGGATTCATGTGGAGAAAGAAAAATGTAAAAGCGACTTATCGCACTAATTATAATCAGTTGTTCAATTCTTGAGCTTTTTTTTAATCTGGGAAATTTTGAAAGAATGGTATATACCAAGTAACGATTCAAAAATATTTGTCAAATTTCTTAATAAAATAAGCAACATATTGCTCATTTAAAGATGAAACCCCCTTGATTCTACATTCCAGATTTCATTTCCTCCCCCCCTCATCCCCTGGCAACCTCAGTCATCAATTTAGTTTATTTCTGCCTAATTCATGTTATACTTATATCTGTACATATATGTTAAATACAAGTATCATGAACAAATAAAAGTTAAAAATTGAGTTTATATAAATGGTATTATACTGTATCATTCTGCTCCCTGCAGAGCTCTTTAAAAGTTAAGAATCATGTCTTATTTAATCTCTGCATCCCTGGTGGCCTTCTACATTCTAAATGCTCATTAAATCAGGAAGAGAAGGAGGAAGGATGGGAGGAAGGAGAGAAGGTCTTTTAAGTCAAACCTTTTTGTGAGGCTCCCAATTACAAGTAAGGGTGATTACAAAGGCCTGCCACGTCCTCCATATCATGAGTTCCCTGACTCTGAGAACTGTTCACGTCCCTTTAGAGCAGACATCCCTCCAACCTTTGATCTGTTCATCCTCTTCTCCTGAGGAGACCCAGCCATGGCTCCAAGTAGTTCCAGGCCACAAGGCTGCCTAACGTGCTTAGTTCCAGTGTGGCCCAATCTCACTGGTCATAAATCAACCAGCCAAGGCTGAAGTTTGAATTACTCTATCTCTCAAAAACCCTCAAGGATTTGGGGAATTTGCTGCTAGTTCAAACAGTTGTCTTTCCTCCTTTCCTTCTCCCACTCTGTCTCTGTCTCTGTCGACCCCAGAGTGCCTTTCTTGATGAATGTCTCTGCCTCACTGAGTATCTTTCTTTCTGAGTATCCCTCTCTGTCTCTGATTCAAAATTATGCCTTCCTTTCTTCAGCCCCCGCATCTACCTTCCTGCCCTTCCTCCTTTCCTCCCCTGAGTCTAGCTGCAGCCATAGATCCAGGATCCCAGCTGGGCCATAGATCTCCCAGTTACTGCTGTTCTTTCCCTCTCGCTTTTAAGAATGCTTTTTATGGCGGCTTCTAGCACAAACAGCTGTTGGAGCTTGTTTGAGAAAACCTCCGGGAACAGATGCTCTGGCAGTCCACAGAGTCATCTTTCCTCTGCAATCTGAGATGGATGTAGGAAGAAATTCATTCATTCATCAACCCATTAAACAGATACTTATTGCGTTCCTATGATGTGCCAGTCTCTGAAGTGGATGCTGGGAATATAGCGGTAGGTAAAACAGCCTTTATGGAATGTACAGTCTAATGGGGGAGGTAGATATAAATCTAATGGTCACTTAAATATATAATAAATGATAATCAATACTATGAAAAATGGCCCACAGTGTTCTAATAACAGTTAATACCTATTGAGTGGTAATTGTGTAACTGGCACATTGTAAGCATTTCACATATGCTTATCTTAACAAAAACTTCCATACTTCTATTTTACATGAGATGAAACTGAGCAACAGGGTGGTTAAACAATTTGCTCGTGTGCACACAGCTTGTGAGTGGGAGGGCCAAGATTTATACATAATTTGGAAGATGGGGGAGCAAGAGGAGGAAAGCCTTCCCAGAGGCTCAGTTTCCTAAAGAAATTGAATTTTCTTCCCTAAGATCACATAAAGAACAGGAGGCAGAAACAAGACTATAATCCAGCCTCTTGAATCCCAAACTAATCCAGTTCTAAAGTCAAATAGGCTGAAATGTGAAGACTGATTCTGTTGCTAAGCCCCTGGGATTTCCTGGAAAATAGAGGATGAGGATGGGGAGATGGTGGGGAATAGACATTTCCTACTAAGATGAGCCCGTAGGGATTGAGCCTCCTACCCTTGGGACATCCTTGGGGATAGTAAGCTCCTTGAAGGAAAAACCAAATCGTGTTCTCCATTGCATCTCTAGAACTTAATCATTGAAAAATGAATGCATGGATAAGTTGAATTAAATGTAAGTAAATTAAGTGAAAAAGGTAGAACAGATGGAAACTTCATGTTTATTCCAGTAATTTCATTTCTTTCCACTCTCACTAACACAAGCCAATAGTGTGGAAATATCCTGCCAGGTATTTGGCTGGGTCAGTTTCTACCCTTTCTTTTCAATCTGCATATCCAAAATGTTTTCCTGCTGTTTCATAACACTCTCATATATATATATTTAGTTTTTGCTGATTCAATTAAGAGCTGAGTTTGATCTAGAAATCTTACTTCTTAAGTCCCTTTTGATAAAACAGTCCCCAGAGTACCTATCTCTTTAAAACCTCTTTATGAGTTTTGGAGCTGAGTAAAATGCCAACCACTTTCAGGATAATTACACTGGAGCAGACACATTGTTCCTGGAATCTGTTTCCCAATCTGGGTAAACAGAGCCTGGTCCTTTTTATGTTCTTGTAATATGCACTGCTTCCTCCTTCATTTTTTTTTCTCTATCTGGAGAGCTGCCTGTGGGTTATTTAATCTCTGGGCCCAAGAAGGAGGAAAGACTTATTTGAGAAAGCATCTTCTATAGGAAATTTGGCTATGAGGGGGCCTTTGGCTGGGGGCGGGGCTGACTTTGCTGATTCTGCTGCATTCAGTGGCTTTCTCTGTCTCACAAAGAGAACAGGGATGCCAAGAAGCATCCAGCAGCCTTAGAAAAGAATCAAGTGTACCCACTGACTCAAGAGCCTTTAGGCTGAAACAATCAAAGTAATGCCTGCTGTACCATCTTTTTACAGGTGATGTGTTGGATAAAAACACAGGTGGGGATCAAGCCAGTGGTTCCAACCATTTAAATTAGCTGTGTGACCTGGGACATGTGACCTAAGCTCTGGTGGCATCTATTTTCCCATCTGTGTAATAAGAATAATAATATTATTTATCTCAAATGCTTATTATAAGAATAAAATTAGGCAATACCTTTAGAACAGTGCCTGGCATATAATAAATATCTGACATGATGACGATGACAGTGATTATGGTGATGATGATGGCGATGGTGATGATAATGATCTCTGAGGTGCAAAACACTTTCACATTCGTACTTGCATATGATCACATTTTTCTTGCTCTCCTAATAGAAGACCTGAATGAGAACCATATTCTTCTGACTCTCAGTCTCTATGCTCCTTTATTCTGGGCCATTCCAAAGGGTTTTAACTTATTCTCTGTGACTCCCAGAACAAGGAGAAAGAAGCTACAGGAATACAGATTTCGTTTCAAAATAGGGAGATTTCTTTTTAACGGTTAGAGGTATCAAAAAAATGACTGCCTCAGACAAGGAATATGTTTCCCGTCCCTGGCGGCACACATGCAGAGGTTGGCCAGCCACCTGCAGAGGATGTTGTAAAGGAAATGGAGATGTTAGACTTGGTGGCCTTCCAATCCTGACAGTCTGAGTTTCTCATATGAATAGGAAGTGTTTGTTTCTGCCAGCTTTCCACCTCCATACTCCTCATTATTTTTCTGAGAAATCTCATGAGGCTTGAGAGTTTTATCTACGATTCTAGCCCTCACACTCCAACCTATTTGACTTAAGAACTGGATTTTTTAAGATTCAAGAGTCTGAATTCTAGTCCTATTTCACTTTCCTATTCTCTAAGTGATCCCAGGAAAGAAAATTCTGCAGTTTGGGCCTACCCAGAAAAAACTCCTATTTCTGGAACAGCTCCTCCATTTCCCTGTGAGGACCACTCCTCCCCTACTCTCAGTCCATGTGGCTCTAGTGAGATTGTCTCAACTCCATGGTCAGCACATGACCCAAGTCTAACCATGAGCTGTTCCAGTCCCCCCGGCTACAGTAATTGCTTCAGGAATGGGCATCTGATTCAAGTTGGACCCATCGGAATCCATCCCTAACCTTTTGCTAGAACTGTTGAGAAAGAGATGCTTTTTTTCCACGGAGGTTGCTAAGCTGGTAAAATGCAAGCCTGGATTTTCTGGGGTCTATCACATGGGCAGAGCACGCTTGAAAATGAAGTCAATACAGAGAAAAGCAAAGCTGAGAGGTGGTGAGAACAAATCCTGATATCATTCAGTGCCTGGCTCTAACAGTACCTGAAATTAGACCTACAGCTAGAGTTTTTGGGTTAGGCTATCCAATAAATTCTGGTTGTATTTGGTTTTTAAGTTTTTGATGATTGCATTTATTGTTTGTTTCTCAGATACATTTGACTTGGATTCCAACCACCCACAACCAAGAGTGTCAACAAACACCTGTGACAATGTACTACAAGAGGTAAGTCTTGAGCTGCACTCTTCCCTATATTAAGTATACCTGGTAAAATCTAGTAAAGACTGAAAATTATTTGATGTGTCACTTTGCAGAAAACTATTAGAGTCTTAACCAGAACCGTCAATACCTTAATGAAAGTGAAATTTGGGGCCACATCAGTCATTTTCATAATTATCTCTTCTATTCCTTATGTATAAGTCTAGTCTTTACCAGCGTATTTAGGGTCTGCCCCTTCCTCCTTTTTTAGTGAATGAAATTAGCACTTATCCACCGAATATTGAAAGCACTTATATGCCAAGTGTTACAATAGATTATGTTTGGAAAACAAATATGTGCAAGATATTAAGAAGCTCACAATAAAACCAGGACACACTATTTGCAGTGAACTTTTATGTAACCAACCCAATGTGCCTGGCATTTTACTGATTTAAAAAAAAAACTCACAATAGTACTTTATTAGTTTCCTTTTGCTGCTGTAATAAACTACCACAAACTTAGTAGTTTAAAACACACAAATTTATTTTCCTGCAGTTCTGGATATCAGAAATCTGAAATGAGTTTCACTGGGCTAAACTCAAGGCATCAGCAGGGCTATGTTCCTTCTGGGGGCTCTAGGGGAGAATCTGTTTCACTGCCTTTTCCAACTTGTTCACGGCCCCTTCCTCTGTCTCCAAAGCCAGCAGTTTACCATCTTCAGTCTCTTCTCTCTTTCTGACTCTAACAATCCTGCCTTCCTCCTATAAGAACCCTTATGATTATATTAATCCCACCTAGATAATCCAAGATGATCTCCCCAAGTCAAGATCCTTAATCGTATCTCCAAAATCTCTGTTGCCATGTAAGGTAACATATTAACAGGTTCTGGGGATTAGGATGTAGACATCTTTGGGGGGCCATTATTCTGCCTATTACAAATAAAAATAAGTATTATTATTATTATTGTCCCCATTTTATAGAGAGAAAAACTAAGGCTTAGAGAGGTTAAAGTAACCCTTCTGATAACTAGTTAAAACCAGAGCCTTCACTCATTCCCAGGGGGTTCTGATCCAGAGTGCACATGTTTATTCATTGTTATTTTCCCTGCCAACTTAAACATTTATAGATTTTAAAGTCACACTGAACTGGGCAAGTCACTATCTTGTGCCTTACTTTTGTCATCTGCAAAATGGAGCTAATAATCTTATGTTTATGAACTTTCGAGGTTATGCATGTGGTACTCTTGGTACTGCACCTGACACAGGGCAGGTGCTCAATATGTAGCCACCACTCCTAAAACTGTTGTGCAAGGAGTAAGGATGGCAGGGACCTGAAGAGACAGGTACAGCGCCTCTGAATGCGGAGAGGAGTCCTATCCAAGATGGAAATGCTCAGCTTTGGCTGAGAAGAGTTGGGTCTCCAAGGACAGCTGTGGGACTCAGGTTGTGGGGGAGGAGGGAATGCTTCCTGCCTGCTTTTAGAACACAGGTGAACACGATGCAGTATATATGTATATTCCTTACTGTTAAATTGTGCACCTGAAACTTACTGGATTTCGTTAACCAATATAAAAATAAAAATAAAAATAAAAAATGAAAAATCGTAAAAAAAAAAAAAAAAAAAAGAACACAGGTGAGAAGACACCTAGCTAGGTTCAGACATCTGGGGGAGCAAGCCTAGGGCCAAACAAGGCTGGGGTGAGGGGCTCTCATTGTGATTGGTGGCAAGATGAGCAGATTTTAAGAAACCTACCATCCTCCCCACCAATTACTTTCTCAGATGTGTAACAACAGGCATGTCAACCCAACCAATCAAGACAAATTATTGGCCAGGCCCCACTTTGAGAAAATGTGCTTGGGGAGCAGCCACCCCCCTCAGCCCTGCAGAACTTTGCTGCCAGGTGGGCCCTCCCTCCTTGTCCCCTGCTGAGCTGGTTTGCGACAGGGGCCATCGTGCAGCTGAAGGACAGCAGGATTTATCACGGCCCTAACTTGCCCATTTGTCTTCTCTCGGAGGGTACTGACAGGGGAGTTTCCAGGGACCGCACTGAAGCATACTTGAGTTCTTGACAGAGACACATGGCTGTGATTACACGCGACGTTAGGCACAGTTACTGCAAGGCACAGCAGCTCCAAGTCCTCTCTTGAGCACAGTCTCAAACTGACTCTACAGCCTTTTTTGCTTCCAGCTTTTATAAATTATGTGTCAGGATATGGAAAGGGGGGAGGCTCCTCTTTCTCAGAGGTGGAAATGGGTGTTGGCACAATCGAATGGGGCAACTGGGAATGATCTTCATCACCAGCTTCCTGTCCTAGGACACAAAAGCATTCATTCCTTTCTCAAACATGATACTCAAACTGAGATCCCCTTGGGAAGGGGAGCGGGAAGATACAATGTGAAGGAAAGGCAGAGTGTTACTTAAGGTGAAAAGCAGAAGAAAAAGAAGATGGAATCACAGAGATTTTTAAGGTCATGAACTCCAGCTCCTGAGCAAAGGTTTGATTTCTCTCCTTTCTCTGTCAGGTATTTATCTGGCATTTGCTTGCACACCTTCATTGACAGGGGGCTCTCTTCACGCAGCTTATTCTATTCTTGGGCAGCTTTGACTTTTAGAAACATTCTTCAGATTGAACAGCAATCTGCCTCTTACAGCTGCTCTTGGTTCAGCTTTTCAGTCCACTTTCCTACTCACAGTCTTTCTCTGAGACTTGCTTGCCTCTTGCATGAGAATCATCCGGGGAGCTCTTTAAAATGTAGACCATTGGGCCCAACCACAACCCACTGAATCAAATGCCTGAGGCAGGGCCTAGGGATCCACATTGGTAAGGACACATGATCTGTAAGAGTTGTGGACTCCTAAAATGAATTAGAAGGGTACCCACAAGCCAAGACTGTCTAAAGGAAAAGTCAGGAACCCAGAGGACAAACTGTCTCCAACTTGTCAAACTCTGCCAAGGGACAGGCTGATTGTGGAAGAACTACCTAAAAGCTAACACTGCACCCACCTGTGCAGGCACCGACCTAAAGGCTTTGGCATAACCCCTCTATATGTAGGCACTACAATGATCTCCAGTTGACAAACAAGGAAACTGAGGTTTAGAAATGTGACTTTGTCCAAGGAAACACGTCTGGAAAGTGTCAGTGCTGAGGTTTGTCTGACTCCATACTCCTTACCACCATCTGGCAACCTGATGGAAACCCCAGACCTAAAACTCCCGAGGTCCAGACTTCTTCCTTTATCTCAATAAGCAAACTCTAAGTTGCTGCCATTAAACTGTAGAACTAGTTTTCAGCCTCACTTCCTAGGAGGAAAGAGAGTCCTCCAAGCTCTTTTGAGGAGTACTGGCCAGTCCCCAAGGAGGGGACTACTTGGAACTTCCAGGTGATGATTCTGCCCTGGGGAACAACACAGACCCTCAAGGAGCAGTCTTGCTTCCGTAGGCTGCTCACCTCACCTGGTCACTCCTATAGACAGGCCCACACCAAACATGTCTGAATAGTTAGAAGTTATAAATTAAGGTAAATAATTAAAAATATATGTTCTGTCTTATTACCTTGACAAATATTCTTTCATCGTGGCCTGGAAGGCCAAGTTCACATTTAGACTTTGAAGGACCTCTTCCTTGGAACATGGCAATGTGGGAGAGCTAGCCCCCAGCACTGGCTTCAGGCATGGCACCTTTTTCTCTCTGCCCCACACCCAAAGGCCTCATGTACTTGTGTATGGACACCATAGCCTGCACACCCCATCTCTGTCCACCTGTCCTGCAGTCAATTGTACCTTGCCCCCCTTGTGCTGGGCAGAGTCATTTTGGAGAGTCTGTCTTGCCCTGCCTGCTCTGGTCATGGTCCCTGGCCAGCTGTCCCCATCCCCTGAATCCATTTGCTGCAACAGCTAATCACAGGGGCTGGGATGGGAGAGGGCTCTGGATGGTGCAGCACCTCAGGCCGCAGGCATTAGTATGCCACTCAGCCGCCTGGGGGCCTGCAGTCCCTGCTCTCAGCCTGGCACCAGGCCTGGCAGAGGGGGCTGGGCAGCAGCCCCTCCCACAGCAAATGAAGCACCAGGCAAGGAAATGAAGTATTGAGCTACTGCTTCAGGCCACAAATGAGAGAGGATATTAGGTAGGGCAGGGCGGGGAGAGAATCTTATACTTTAGGCCGGGAAGGAGGCCACCTAGATCATGAGATCATATCTACTTCACACCTCACTTGAAATTTGCCTATTAAATCTTATCTGTGGATTTAAAAATACTGTAAATCATCTCACTTGGGAATGATATCAGCTGCAGTCCTTCAGGTCAGTGATGATCAAAGTGCCATCAGGACCAGGAGCATCAGCTTCACCAGCTGTTAAACATGGAGATTCTCGGGCCCCAGTCTGACCTACTCAATCAGAAAGTCTGGATGGATCCTAGCACTCTGTGTTTCACAAGACCTACTAAAGATCGTGATGTTCACTTAAGTCAAGAACCACTGATATAGGGGATGCTGTCATTGTTTCAGAGCCGAGCAGCGATTCCATGAGAGCATGTTCAACAATTTTTTATTGAGAGCCAAACACTGTATTAAGTGCTGGGGATTCAAGATACTGTCTCTGCCCTTGAATTGTTCATTGTCAAGCTCAGAAGCAGGCAAGTAAACAGATCACTACACTAGGATGTGACAAATGCTAACACAGGACAAGTGAAGGGTATTGTGTGGCAGAGGAGTGTCAGATAAGAATTCCCAGAGGCAGCTCTACCTTCATGGAAACTTGGGGAAGCAGGCATTGTCAGATGCAGAGTGGGGCACAGTAATGTGTTCCCAGTGACAAAGACTCTACTTGATCAAAGTTTAGTCAGGCTCCTCCAAGCCTCCTTTTTGGCTAGACCTTGACCTTGGCCCCCATCCTGTCTGTGGTCTATCTAGCCCAGTGTTAGCAAAGAATCCTACCAAGTCATCCTCTCACCCTTAAGATCTGATTAAATGCTTCATCCCTCACCCTTGATGTCTAAGCCTTCACCTGCCTTTGGCAGGAATCCTGTTAGGCCGCTTTAGCAAGAATCCCCTACCCTTGGTGCTCCGCTTAATAATTTTCCATCTATTGACACCCTCACTCTGCCTGTTGGCTAAAGATCTCCAGCTGTCTTGGTTGTATTGTGTGCTGAGCCCTATCTCTCTCCCCTATTGCAATACTCCTATTATAATATTCTCAAATAAGTCTTCCTTAGAGTTTAACAAGTCGCAGAATAAATTTTTCTTTAACACTGGACAGCGGAGCAGTTGTACAGAGGCCTAGAGGAAGGAAAGACACAGCCTAGCCTGTGCAGGCCATTAGCATGGCTCACAGGTTAGAGTGGAGTGTGAGTGAGAAGTAAACTGGGCTTGTGAGGCTCTCTGGGAGTTGGGGTTTGTCTTGACGGAAGTGGCATCAGCGGGAGGTTTTAAGCAGAAGAGTAGTATGGCTAGGCTTTTGTTCTAGAAATATCTCTCTGGCAGGCTGCCTCATGGTGATTAGATTAGGGAGCCCAAGCCTGGATCCCGAAAGGACCAGTGAAGCTGTCCCCAGGGGAGAAGTGGTGGTAGACAGAACTGGAGTAGAGTGGGCAGTTAGAAGGAAGTAGACATCTTTGATATCAGTGTAGAGAGGGGGCCGCACATCAGAATTACCTGAGAGAAGTTTTAAACATATACTTGCCTGGGTCCCCATCAGAACCACCGAATCAGAAACTCAAGTATCTGTATGTTTAAAAAGCTTCCCTGGTCATTGATTCACAGGCAAAGCTAAGAATCTGAGATAGGAGATGAAGAAGTGACAGGGTGACAGGGGAGGGCAGGAGTGATGAAGAGGAAGGAGTGTGTGTGTGTGTGTGTGTGTGTGTGTGTGTGTGTGTGTGTGTTGGTGGGGACGGCCCCCAGGAGTCAGTGGGAGTCATCAGAGATGTCAGTTACTTTGTTTTCAGAAGGCAAATCATGAGACTGAACTTTGGGAGTCAGGGTCTGAAATCTTCATCCTCCTTCACAAAGGAGATTCTGGGTTTTGAGGAGACTAAACCTCACATAAATATACCATTTGATTAAAGGGGTTGAATTAAAACTCATTTATTCACTCCTTCATTCAAGAAATGCTTACCGAACATCTATTATGTGCTGGGTGCTTTGCTAGGTGCTGGGTGAGCAAAATTGGAGATGGTCTCAATCTAATGGGTGAGGCCAACTTTATACAACTAACAACTCTAATGTAAAATTACAATTGTGCTAAGTGCCATGAAGGCAAAATACTTGAAAACATATAATAGGAGATGTGACCCAGACCAGGAGGTCTGGAAGTCTTCCCTAAGACAGTGTCACCTGACCAGAGGTACAAAGAATGAATGAGAACTAGCTAGGCTAAAAGGGAGGAGGGTGCTACAGGCAGGACAGCATGCACAAAGATCCTGGGCAGGTGGCCTTTATCTTCACATGTTGGGCTCTTCGCAACTATCCAAGCCCAGGTTCTCCAGGCTATGGGAAAAGCCTCCCAAGTAGCAGTCGCTGAGACCCCTTCCTCTGAAAGCCCACTTTGGAATATGTGCTAGCAGAGTACCCCAAGTTTCCTGTGATGGGGAGATGTCCAGAGGCCTGTGTGGAGCTCCCTGGTGGCCTCCCACAGGCTGGCATGACTGGCCCAGGTGTGTGAGCTGAGACAACCTTGCAGTGAGGCCATTCGCTGTCTCTGCTGGGGGAAGTGCTTTGACATCTGCTCTGAAGCGATTCTCCTTCAATTTCTATCTTATAGCCCCTTGTTCCCTCTTCAGAGGGAGGCTGTATCTCCAAAGAAGTCAGGCTGACATTGCAGGCAGCAAGCCTTCACCTGACTGAGATGCCATGTCATCTCCCACCTTTGGGCTGATAAGTCTCTCTGCATTTATTCTGTTGCACAGATATTTATCGGATACCTGCCAGGTGCCCATCATGTAGCTGGGTGCTATGGTGGATAGAGATGGATAAGAAGAAAATTTGGGATGGTCTTTCTGTCACTCAATTCACAGGTGACCTCACATAACCAGTCAACAGATGTTTGTAGAGTAGGAACAAGGAATTGAGGTTTGAATTATTTAAAGTCCCACCCTAAGAGACTTACTTTAACTTTATTGCTCCTTTATAGGCCCAGTCTCCAAATACAGTCACATTCTGAAGTAGTAAGGATTAAGGCTTCAACATATGAATAGAAGGAATATACACAATTCAGCCTATAACAGTGTCCTTGAGTCATTTGGCCCCCTAGCTCCTAGGAGTCTATTGCAATGATATTTTGAGGCCTAGAGTCAAATGTCAAGCACATGTCTAGGGTAGACAGTGTCACCTGGGCCTACAGGCTGTAGCATTGACACAGGATGAGTGGTCCCAGTCATTCCTAGAAATGCCCACATCCTTCTCCAGGTCCTTGCCTACTCAGATAGATGACTGCTCACTGCATGAGGGTCCTGGGTTCAGGGCACCAGGACCCCTCTTGGATTGTTCCTCTACTCAATTGTGTGATGGTGGGTAACTCACTTTGCTCTTCCTTAATTCCCTTCTTGATAAAATGAAGAAGTTGTTTGTCCTAAAAGACTTGAATTCTAATCCCTGCTCCTTCTTCCTCAATCTTTGCAGTCTAGGAAGCTTGAGCTTTTATCGTCTGGTGTCAGAAACCAGACAGCAGTATGTGTCCAACCCAACTCTCTAGATACTCCTCCACTCTCATGAGACAGATGCAGTCTGAATCCACCACTGCTTCAAGATCTAGTGGTCTTGCCTACCCAGCATCTGTCCATCCACCCTCTGGACATAAGACCTTAATTTTCCTTCATGGAAGGGTGAGCAGATGACCCAGACCTAGCCAATGAGCTCAGTCCTGAGATTTTTAGTGAAGCTATTGGAAAAAAGAAGTCAGCTTCCCATGGCATTGCTAGCCATCAGGATAATGTAAACCTGGAGCTATTGGCAGGTGCCCTGTCATCTGGAGAAGGTAGGCTGCCTGAGAACAAAGGCCGTATAAAGAAGAAGCAGAATTGAGGGAGTTTCTAGGGCTTAATGATGTCCTTTGAACACCTGGATCTTGCTGTATCTGAAGACATATCTACCCTGGGCTTTTCAATTAAATAAGGCAGTAAATTCCTTTCATTCTTTTTCTCTTCCTCTATTTATTTGTTTGTTGCCAAAATCTTTTTTCAAGCTGGTTTTCTTTAACTTTTTTAATATTTGTCTTCAATAAATTATTTTCATATCTCTTTTTTTTCCTAGCAAACTTCTACACATCTTCAGGATCCACCCAAAGTCACTTCCCCTGTGACCTCTCCCATATGCCCCTCAGCAGAATTAGAAATTCTCTTCTGTGAGCTCTTATGGCAGCCTGTACCTTTCTCCAGTAAAACACTTACCATGTCATATAAAGCTCCTACATACCTGTCTGGTCAGATCCCTATGTTTAAATGTCTATCTTTGAACCTCTAGGGCCTGGCAGGACTGACACCCAATTTGTGTTCAATGAATTAGAGAGTGAATAAATATATAACCTGCATCCTTCTGCTGTGGCAGCAGCCCTCTTTCTCGTTGCTCAGAAGAAATAGAAATCAATTTGTTACTCTGCTCTACTCAGATTAGTCAGTTTAATCAACTGCGGGATGGTGTGATATAATTACTGAGCTAGGTACATACTAAAAAACAATTCCAATTTTAATGCTGCAGTGTTGTCAGTGCTTTTACACATTTCTCTGCCTTGCTACTCATCCCTCTTGTATTTACTCTGGAATCCATATGGTGCAGGGGGCTGGGAGGGAGTAGACCTGGGTTCTAGTCCCCACTCAGTTTCCTCTGAATTTATGGAGTCTCTCAATCTTCACAATAAAGGGGCTGGACCAGATCAGGAGTTGGAACTTCCAAGACCAACATGAGCTATAGTGACAACTTGGCCTCAGTGACCACTCAACCCCAGTTTGTTATGGCCATGCAGGGAAACAGGCCCAGCCAGATCTTGTAATTTTTAAGAGAACAACATGGGAGGGTAGATTCTTATATAAAATGTGTGCTTTCAAAAAATATTTATAGGCCTAGGCCATGAAGAATCAAGTACTCTCATACATTGCTTGTAGGAGGACAAAAGGATTTGACCCCTATAGTAAGCAACTGGGCAATATCTTTCAAAACTAAAGGAGTGGTTACACCTTGATCCAGCCAATCCTACTTCTAGGAATTTCCCATGGAGATTCACCTCCACATTACAGAACAAGATATGTACTAAGTTATTCATTATGGCATTATTTTAATAGCCCCAAATTGAAAACAACTCCAAAAGTCCATCCACAGGGAACTGTTGGAACTTTGGTTTATTCACACCATGGAGTACTTTGCAACTGGAAGAAAGAATAAGATAATCTCTGTGTATTTATATGAGTGATCTCCAGGATCATTGATATGATAAAAGCAAAGTGTAGCACAGAATATAGAAAAGTGCTCTTCAAACTCAAGTCCCCCAGCTGAGGACAGAGGGCATTTGCAAAGGCCACTGCATTTGCTCTCCCCTCTCTCTCTGCATCTGGAAATATAGGTCAGTGGAGCTCCCAGTGTGTGTGTGTGTGAGTGTGTATGTGTGTGTGTGTGTGTGTGAGCGTGCGCACACGCATGTTTGAGCCAATGTTCAGGCCTCCCACAGTAAGTGGCAGGGACTTGTTTACTGCAAACCTCCTACAGGGACAAGCACCACCCAGAGGGCCATTGGCAAACCCAGTGTCTCATTAGAACAGCCTATACGAGTCATGCTAGTGTAATTTTGCAGAAAGTGTATTGGACTTGGATTCCAACAGTATTAGATTCTAATACTAGCTCTGCCCCTAATATCCATGAGAACCTTTCTTCTTCCTCCCACTTAATACAATTATTATGTGTGTTCATTCTTATAATGCCTTTCCACCACTAGACCATGAGCCCTTTGAGACTGTGAATGATCTGTTTGCCCACTACTGAATTGCTACCACTTCCCGTAGTCCCTGGCATGTGATAGGTTCTTAATAAATATCTCTTGGATGAATGACTAAATGGATAAATGAGTGATGTACATAGAGAACTTAGCCTAGTGCCTATGCATGTGTTTGTTCAGTCACAGATAGCTGCAGGTTACTTAATGTTAGGATGGTGGTGATTAAAAGTTGTATGACTGTAGAGAAATTAATGAAATCCCCGGGCCTCAGTTTCCTCATCTGTATTATAGAAGCAGTAATACCTATTTCCAGGTGTTGTGAGAATTAATGAAATAACATATGCAAATCAGTATATGTTCTGGCACATGAGATAATAAGTGGTGGTTATTATTAAAGAGAAATAGCATGAAATAAGTAGATAAATCAGGCAGATCCCCTGATTGAAGTTAAAATGCGAAGAGGCTCTGCCTTGCACCTTCCACTGTCCTCTTGTGTAGGGTCGCCATTCGTTCTTCAACAAGTGCTGGTTAAACAGATACCATGTGCTGGGCACCATGCCAGCTGTTAAGAGTAACATCAAAAATGAGCAATTAATAAGTCTGTGCTTCTTTTTGAGGTGATGAAAATGTTCTAAAATTATGGTTGCATAAAACTTGGTGAATATACTAAAAACCATTGAATTGTACATTTGCGTGGACAAATGAATTGTATGCCATGTAAATTATATCAATAAGGCTGCTATTAAAAAAAAAAAAAAAAGATAGACCTATGTCTGCCACTTCTTACTTGTGTGACTTTGAGCAAGTCACTTCACCTCTCTGCTTTAATATTCTCTTCTGGAACATAGGACTAATAATAGAACCTATTTCATAGGGTTTTGGTGAGGATTAAAAAAGATAATGTTTGAAAAGTACTAGCTTAGAGTTTGACATGCAATAAGAGCTCCATAAATGTTAGCTAACATTATTACCATCATCTTTATTAATATGTAAATACTAAGATAGAAATTATGTAATTAGTATGGAAAAAAGAGGAAGGGGCTCTTAGCTCCACTGGATGGGAGCAGGAAGGAGGCAGTGAGGAAGTGAAGGAGGAGATGACATCTAAGCTGAGTGAGAATTCATCTGCATAGAAGGATGTGAAGGATGTGAAGCCCTGGACGTGGAAACAGCATGAGCCCACTACTGAATCGCTAGCACTTCCCATAGGCATGGAAGTGAGAGACAACATGGTCAAGGGAAGGCCCTACTAGCAGTTTCGCACAAGGTGCACGTCTAGCAACTTGAACTTTGCTGCGAAGACAATGGGGGGATGACAAGCAGAAAGCAACACGGCAAGTTTGCATACCAGATTAATCACTACAGTAGGGAAGATGAATTTTAAGAGATGAAGGACTGAAGTGGCAGAGGAGTTAGGAGACTATTGCAGCAATCCCAGTGAGAGGTGATAAAGGCTTTAACTTGGACTTTGAGATTAGGAAACCAAGGCTAGGGTCCCTTTGATCATAAGGAACAGAGACTCATAACTTCATGGAAAGATTATACAAGAGGAAACCTCACAGAAACCCCAGTGCAGGTATCCCAGAAACCAGGACTGGAACAGGAAAAGCAGGAGCCAAGGTGGTTATCTTTCACAGTTTTCTATCTCAGCATTTCTTCTCCTCTGTCTCCTTTTGACCAATGCACTTCCTATATTACTCATGGTTCGTGCTTTCCTGTAACTTCTCTTTGTGAGTGGCTTAAGAGTAATCTCTACCCTGATGCTACCAGAACTTCCACCTTCAGAGACCACCACCTCTTCCCTCTGGGCCACTTGATTCCAATTTCTGAGACAGAATCTGAGTGGCTCTGCTCATTATTTTGATCCAGGTCAGTCAGATCATAACCCAAAGCCAAACCTATAGATGACAGTGGGAGCTGGTCCACAAAGAAAAGACTCTGGCTATTTGGAGTGGCAGGGTTCTGATAAGGGACTCTTCTTCAGACACCTGAAATACATCTCATATAGGAGGCCTAGAGTGGAAGTGATAAATTTAAATTTTATTAGGCGATAAAATCAGCATTATTAGGTAATTGTTTAGATGTGGGAGGTGAGTTGCAGTGGAGGCAAGGATGATGCCAGGGGCTGGCCTGAGTAACCGATTGCTCTCTCAGCTCCACTCCCTCTATGGTGGTATTGTTCTTGGATTCTCAGGAAGGTTTCCACTTGATTCAACAGGGTCTCTGCAGAAAACAGGTGGTTCCCTCACATTGACAAATTTGAGGAGAGTTTTATAAGAAGACAGGGTATAGGGTAAATGCAAGGGATAATGTAGTACCTTTGAGCTAGAAACAGCAGTGTGCTGTTCAGTCCCAGGCAGAAGGGTGAGAGGAAGGCAGTTCTTAGCATCCAGATAGGGAGGCCTGCCTGACAGGAGCTGTGGCCTTTAGTGGTGGACATAGCCAACAAGTGGTAATAGGAAGCCAGAGAAAGAAACACACGTCCCAGGCTCCCCAAGTGCTAACCCCAACAGGAAGACAGAGAATAAGGAAGCCCACTGATGTATTCTATGCAGCCTCCGTAGGGCAGGGAGTAGTAAAGGTAAGATGTCCAGTAGTACACTCCTTATGGTGGGGTTTATAGCCAATCCTCTTAGCAGTCCGAGCTGAAAGAGGCGACTACTTCCTGATAGCTTTTACCTAAAAAGCACAGGACTGAATGGTATTGTTCTAATTTGCTTGGGTAGGTCAGGTAGCCATCCTTGGAGGAGTCATTGTGGCAGAAGGGGACAGTGTGCTCTGATTGGCTGAGCCGGAAGCTAGGAGTGGAGTCAGCCCCGATCCAACCTCCTAACTGGATATGCGGGGAAAGTCAGATCCCCAAGGAAAATCAGTGTTTTGTTAACTGACCAGATAAAAAGAACAGATGTCCAATACTGCCCATACGGGTCTCATTAAGGCCTTCTAACTGGGGGATTGTAGTTCCTGCTGGATGGATTGGGGGAAGGAGACCACAGTGCACTGTGGAAAGTGTGAGCCCAGCCACAAGGGACGGAGCTGTCCCCTCCCCTGGCCTCAGTTTCCTAGCAAGGATGAATCTTAACATTCTGTGGCTCCAGCGCTCACCAGCAAGTTGTTAACCAAGTTCAGCCCTGTCATCAAGAGTGCAAGCCCCTCATTGCCAGTAAAGACCACAAAGCTTTGTTTTCTGAATTCATTCCTTGCAGTTAGACCTAGGTGAGACTTCTCTGGACTCAATGAAGTTTGCTAGACGGTGCCACCTAGTGGAACATCACATGACCTGCTGCTTAGACAAGAAACCTTAGGATTACAGCCCTGAAAGCCTTTGAGCAGTGGTCCTCTCACCTGATTGGAGATCGAAATCAGCAAGGAATGGCTAAGTCCTAGTCCTAGAAGTTCTGATTTAATTGGCCTGAGGCGAGGGTGGACATCCAGAATTTCAAAAGGTCCCCATATGACTCTACCCTCAGCCGAGGTTGAGACCACTGGGTTATAGAGTTCCTAGTCCTTTGTTTTACAAAGGTGCTCGCAGATGGGTGTCACTTCTCCAAGACTCTCAGACTCCCAGGTAGCCCCCTTCCCTTGCACCCCACCACTTCTCTCTATTTGTGTTTTTGTACAACATTTTTTTTTCTTTGTGCAAAAATGAATAGTAATTAAGCAGGAAGCACTCTCATTTCCCAAGCCTTGATATTTATTTTAGTGGCACTGCCAGGAGGAAGTTAGCTCCCTGTATACCTGATATTTGCATATGCCCCTTCTGATTAATACTCTATTTGAGATGTACCCACCCAATGATGTAGTATATTTACTCTTTGAGATTTATGGCTTTCTCTGTTTGCTCTTTCAAAATGTATCCTACTCAAGGCACCTTCCACATCCACTGTCTTGATTCAGTAGCATTCCCTTATAGTTGGCAAGATTGGCTTTAATTGGCATCTCACTGTGGAAATGACAAAGAAGATGCCAAGAGAGAGACAGGCAATTTTCTGTCTAGAGGTCATTTCATATAGGCATCCTGCAATCTCTTTCTTTTTATTCAGACTAGGAGCTGAACCACCTGAGTGCTGTTGCGTGTCTGGCTCCCCCTTCTCCCATCCTACTTTGCAAGATTGAGTCCCAGAATTTTAGAATTTAAAAAAAAAAAACTCAAAGAGCATCTGATTCAACTGTTTTATTTAATGTAACCATAGTCTATATTTACTTAGACATCTCTAGTTCCTGCTACCACAAACACTCATGGATCCGTATATGATAAACCTGACGCTCAGATAGTTTGAGGTTCTTGTCTGAAGCCACACAGGAAGTTAGGGGCAAAGTCTGAACGGATCAGATCTAGGTGGGGAAATTTCAGCCCAAGGATTTTTTTTCTCTTCCTCTATATTAGTTTGAGCCTTGTTAAATGACAAACCTGGTAGCGATAGCAATTTGGGTCTTTGTCACCAGTGTTAATGAGTTTCCTGAGTGCAGGTGTTAAAGAGGTGAGTGCTTGATTAATTAATTGATTCATTCATTCATTTCTCACATGTTTGCTGAGAACCTTTTTGGGGCCAGATACTGTACTGTACTAGGCATTGAGGATATGCTTGAGGGGTGGTGGTGGGGGGGGAATGGTCTCTGTTCTCATGGGGCTTACAGTCAATGGAGTGAAGGGAACAGATATCAACCTATCATCTAGTAACCATAGATACTGTGACCGTTAAAGAAAGGCATTAGTAACAGGTCACATACCTGGGGAGCTTAGTCTGTCCAAGGAAAAGAGGCAGGCTTCTCTGAAAATGTGTGATGATTTTGACAATCCCCAAAGAGAGGAAGAACAAGAGGCTTAAAGCTTGCAGCAAACACAGAAATCCAATGCCTATAGCTTCTCAGGCTTTGCTTAGGGTCAAGCATCTCTCGCCACCCTGGAAATTATATTATTACAGAGTCACAGTTATCCCCATTTCACAGATGAGGAACTTGAGGCTGAGAACAACTAAGGACTTGGCCAGGATTACAGAGTGTCAAAAGTAGACTGACATACAAACCACCACCTCCTGCCTTGCTGATCCATTCCACTTTTACACTGTCTTGGCTCTGGGCTATGTCAGACCAGCCTGAGGGTATAGCCCTTAACAAATCAGGTCAGCTACAAAGGAATCTAAGAAAGCCAAGATGATGACTTCTAGTAGGAAAGGTTTTCATAACCTCATCAGGAAGGCTAAAGGCCTGCACCTGTCACCTCTCTTCTAGCTGACCCTTCCTGCTGAAGTATATCTCAGAGAATACAAAAAGATATACCTGTTGTTGATGACAAGAGGGAAAACTAAGAGTAGAGTGAGGGAGAGGATAAACAGCTCATGGGGTGGGGGAGAGGAAGAGGAGATGGAGGAAGACAAGTGTTACTCATCATTCATCAAATGTGTGCCACAAAAGTAAGTAAATACATAAGATTATGGCCGGGAGGGTTATGCACTATGAAGAAAACATAGCAAGATGTAAAGTATGGAGAAAGCACTTCAGGTGGGTGGTCAGAGAGGGTCTCAGTGAGATGATAACATTTAAGCTGAGATCTGAAGGCCGAGAGGGAGCAACAATGGGGGAAGAGTGGGGGAAACTGCATTCCTGGCTGAGACAAAGGCTAATTCAAAGGGCTTGGGGCTGGAAT
Source organism: Eidolon dupreanum (assembly GCA_028627145.1). Lineage (NCBI taxonomy): Eukaryota > Metazoa > Chordata > Mammalia > Chiroptera > Pteropodidae > Eidolon > Eidolon dupreanum. The sequence continues at coordinate 15,029,717 of CM053515.1, read as the reverse complement.
GAACATAGTGAGGTCAAGGACCAGGAAGGTGCTTGGTGGTTTGGAGTGAGTGACAGGAGGGTCATAGGAGATGAGATTGGAGAGGCCCAGGCCACAGCTGAAGGTTTTTGCCATGTAGCTGAAATCCTTTTCATCTCTCTTCAGCATTCCTATCGGTGTTGGACTATATTTTTGGCCAGTTACTAGTTTCATTAGGCTAGTGTCTGTGGCAAGCCCTTTATGCACATTATCTCATTTAATGCTCACAATAAGCCTAGGACAGCCCAGTCCGAGAGTAACACCTCTTGTTTAATTCAATGGATAACCAGATCAGTTTTCCCAGAAAGATAGCCAAAGCTAATGGGCTGCCTACATGTCTCAAATGGTATTATCTCAGTGAGTGGGATAAAGCCCCAGGAATTACCTCCCCCTTGCATCCCCCATTGTAGAAGGAGAGCAAAGAGTCCTGAGATTAAAGCCGGGTTCATGAGTTAGGGTTTCCATTAAGGGTTGACCAGGCTGCTGTGTAGCTTTGATTAACAAGTCACTCAGTAAGGCAAGAAAACACTCAAGTCCACTTTTGCACAGAATCCTCTAGAGAGTTGAAAGAAGAGATGGGGAGGACAGACACTGAAGATTTTCATGTACGTGACCTCTGTTGCTATACTTCACTCAGTCAGTAAGTACTGAGCTTCTATTGTGTTCCAGGCCTGGAAGGGGCCACACTTTAGTTTCCTGTGGTTGAGCAGGAGTAGGAGCTGAAATCCATGTGCCCTGGCTTAGTTCCTGCTACGCTGGCCTGGAGAAAGGGGCACGCTCTTTTAAACTTCCTCTGCCTGGAAGGAGCACCAATTTTCTGATTCCCCAAAAAAAAGGGAAGTATGTGCTAGCAGAGGCAGGACATACTGTTCAGGACAAAGAAGTACAAAGTGCCTCTTCGCTTGGAACTCACAATCTAGAGGAGGAAACCCAAAATGATACCTATTCTGAAGAAAAATCAAGCAAATGGTGGTCATGGGGGCGCTCTTCGATATTTAAGATCAGCTGGTCAGGGAAGCTCTCTCTGAGACAGGACATTTAATTTGGTTCCAGCGAGATAGGAGAGAACAAAGCAAAGGTTTAGAGGAAGAAATTTCTAGACAATGGCACAGTAAATCTGCAAAGGCCCTGAGGTCATCATCATCTCGGTTCATTTGAGGAATATAGCAAGAAGACCAGTGTAACTTAAAGGGAAGGAAAGAAGGCAGAATCTAGAAGTCAGGTCAGATCATATGGGGGCCTCACGGCTATGTCAAGGATTCTCACAGAGTATTCTAACACAGAGAGAGGTCACAGGTGAGGTCCCAGGAACAGAGTTAGCCTCGTTTATGAAAGGATCACCCTAGCCACTCTGTTTCTAGCATTGTGCTTCTGCTGTGGAGGCACGTAAAAGAATTCTGCAACATTATCTTTCCCTCTAGGAACTTCTACTGTTGACAAAGAGAGTGGATGGAAATTCAATTACATAAATACTGTATATCAACTGCAATATTAAAAAATAGAGCAATTTATAGCAGCATCATTCACAGGTGGAAATAATCCAAATGTCCATGGAAGGATGAATACATAAATAAAATGTGGTGTATTCATACAGTGGAATACTATTCAATCTTCAAAAGGGATGAAATTTCGATACATGCTACAACGTAGATGAAATCTTGAAAACATTATGCTAAGTGAAATAAGCCAAACACAAAATAACAATTTTATGATTCTACTTATACAACGTACCTAGAATGCTCAAATTCATAAAGACAGAAAGTAAAATGATGGTTGCCAGGGGGTAAGAATAGTGAGTTAGTATTAATGGGTACAGAATTTCAGTTTGGGATGATAAAGTTCTGGAGATGGATAGTGGTGACGGTTGCACAACAATGTGAACATACTTAATGTCACTCAGTAGTTAAAATGGTAAATTTTATGTATATTTTGCCACAATAAAAATATATTTTTAAAAAGGTATAGGGCTAGGATCTAGGGATAGAAGAGTGGGCCATCAGGCAAAGTACTAGCAAGTGCAAAGGCCTGGAGGCAAGAATGTGTTTGGTGTGCTCTGATGAATAGCAATGCCAATGGGCTGAGGAATAATAAAGTAAAGGGTGAGGGCTGTAGGATCTTGTAGTTCTTTATAAAAGTCCAGTGGGAGGTGGGAAGCCACTGGAGAGATTTGAGTAGAGAGGTGAAGCTATCTGACCGTTGTTAAAACAGGATCATTCTGGCTTCTACTTTCTTTAATCTGAGTCTCATCTGCAAATGAGGATAAGAAAAGCATTTACCTCACGGGGTAACTCTGAATGTTAAAAGAGGTAATACATACCCAGGATTTAACATGGTGCCTGACATAAAGTAAGCAGTCAATAAAAGGAAAGCATTACTGTGACAGAAATCCAAAGAAAGACAGCAGCTCCCCCCCCCCCCACACACACACCACCCTCCAGGAGTTTTTGAGGACTTCATGCAGGAGGTGGCAGTGCAACTAGACATGGAAGGATGAACAAGATTTCCATCAACATAGATGGGGAAGAGGAAAGGGCTTTCTGGGTGGAAGCAAGTATGTGGTGGAGGAAAACAGCCAGCAACCAGGAGAGGAAAAGAGGAGAGAATGTCTGATTAGCCCCACATGTCGCAGTGAGGTGTGTGGACTCTAGAGCCTAAGTGATAGGAGCTTTATAGGTTTCAGTAGATGTCAAGATCTATGAGCTTTGATTTCAGAAAACAATCTCCATTGCTCTGTCTGGAACTGCAAGAACTGGAAGGCAAGAGGCCTTAGGACGCTCGTCCAAAGCTGGGGGAGCAAGGCACGGGGTGGGATGGGGGGTGTCATTGGCTGGGCTGGAAAAGGAGAGAATCAAGAAGACTCACATAGGGATGGCAGAGAAAGGCAACCAAGAGGGCGCTTCGTCTCGCAGCACTAGAGAGGAAGCAATTACATGAAGAGCATTGGGGCGCTACAGGCACCACCCTCCAGCTCTGTGGCCCTCTGTAGTGCCCAGACGGTCTGCCTTCCCCAGAGCCGTCACCACTGTTTCAGACACATTCCCTCGTCTAATGAGATTACGTGTTTAATTTTCAGCTCCCAGACGTCAGAGATCGAATCTGTTTTTATTTTATCCCGGTGCCTGACAGTGACTGGTACACAGCAGGCGTTCGCTAATGGTTTGCTGAATAGCTAGCTACCTAGAGACAAACCAACAACAGGTTTCAAGAATGAGCTCCGTGAGCTAAGTGCCCAGAGGCACGCATGGGACCGGAGGGCATTCCAATTCCCAAGGAGATTGGACTTGTGCGAGAAAAGGTCCTGCTGAGAGGCTCCAGTCACCTCCCCGTCGGTTTGCAGGAACAACAGGCGGGCGGGCACAGCACTGTACAGTTTCACAGAAGACGTTCACACCTAACGCCAGAAACCCAGAAATGAAGGAAACGAGGGCCCGCGGGCAGAACAGTGCGCGTGGAGCACATCTGTGGCCTCATTTCACGCCTGGGAATACTGAGTCCGGAGGGTCACATTAGGTCCGCATGTCTTTGGAGCCGATCTAATAGGGGCGGGAAGCCACAGCCCCGGGAACTGCAGGCGCGGAACGTCCGGCCCGGCTCCAGCACTAATTGCAAATCCCGGAGGAGCTCTCAAACTGTTGACCGGAGTCCGCAGCAAGAGGTTGCCGGGCGGGGCTTAGGGATCCCCGGCGCTTCCCAGCGCGCGAAGACCCACGGCTGTCCAGCCCGCATCAGTTAGCGCCCAACTCGCCAACTCCGGGACTTTCGCAAAGCTACCGCGGGCGGGGGAGCCGCGGAGGAGTGGGCCGCACCATCGCGGCCGGAGAGGGGGAAGCGGTCCGCACCCGGACCCCGCCGCGCCGGGGCGGACGGGGAAGAGCCGCGAGAAGCCTGGGGCTCGCGGCACACGGCCCTCGGCAGCCGACCTTCCAGAGGGCGGCGCGGAGCGCGCGACTCGGCGGGCTCAGGGGCGACGGCAACACCCCCGCGGCGGCGGCGCAGTGGCCAAGCCCGGCTCCCCGGCTGGCGAGCAGCGGAAGTGCCGCGGAGTTGGAGCGGGGCCGGCGCCGCGGCCGCTTCTTGTCGCCGAGCTGCTGCCGCCGCCGGGCGGACAGGCGGACGCGCGGAGCTGGGAGCGGCGCGGCGCGGCGGGGCCGGCGGGACGCGGCGGGGCTGACCGGCCCCGATGAGGCGGAAAGAGAAGCGGCTTCTGCAGGCGGTGGCGCTGGTGCTGGCGGCCCTGGTCCTTTTACCCAACGTGGGGCTCTGGGCGCTGTACCGCGAACGACAGCCCGACGGCACCCCCGGGGGATCCGGGGCGGCGGTGCCCCCTGCGGCCGGACAGGTGAGTCCTCCAGTTGTCGTGAGGTTGGGAACGCACCCCAAAATCACTTCTAGCTTTTAGTTGCTTCCTCCACCTTTCCTTGTCCGCCTCCTCAGTGTCAGCGTCAGAGGCTTTTCTGTTCTTCCCATTTTTCGGATAGAAAATTGAGGCTCAGAAAAGGACAGGAACTTGTCCAGGGCCCCACACCCATCAGAGACAGACCAGAACTAGAAACCAGGACTTCTGATGCCTATTCTGGAGGTCTGTTTCTTACCATAGGTTACCATCCTCCTTTCTGTCCATGTCTGAGTATCCCCTCGCTCTCTTTTGGAGGAGCCTGTCTGCATGCCTGTGTCCCAGGATAACTCTTCTAGAGATGCCGGTCCTTCTATTTGGTATCCAGGTCTTTTCTGCTTTTTCTCCCACCTGCTGATCCCAGTGTTGCCTACTGCGATCGGCTGCTTTCCTGTTTTCCCATCTGTCCAAAGAGACACCTGGGCCTCTCTCCTCTCCTCATTTGTTCACCCTCCCTCCTTCTCTGTCTTCTTTCTTTCCCAGATCCTGTGGATTCCTGAGAGGATGCAAACAAAGATCATGCTCCCTTTGGAGCTTCAGGCCCTGGAGGTGGGGAAGGGGGTCCTTGAGGGGTCAGCTGCCTTTGACCTTCTGGGAGTCCCAAAGTGGAAGCTCTAGTGGAGGGAACACTCCAAAGTTCCTAGAGGCTATTTGTGCCCAGTGCCCTTCTCAAAGTACTCATGACTCCTCTGAACTTGTCTGGTATAGTTAGGTGTGGTGTTTCTTGCAGCAAAGACTGGGATCTTTATTGTTTTTTTCTCTTCTGAACTCACCCGTGTGTGTGTGTGTGTGTGTGACACATATGTATAGACTGATAGCAGAAGCTCTGTCAGACACTCCTACCCTCCCAGCTCCTGGCTCAGTAGATGCCTTTGCACGTGTACATACTTGAACTGTGTCGCACAGTGGGACATTTCAGGTTTTCTTATAGGATTTTCTGGGTTCCATAGGAAATAGATAATTTGTACACAAGGGTCAAACTTGACTAATCATCGGCAAGACTAGAGAAGAAGCCAAGACTTTGGGGGTTGATGGTTCTCCTTCCTCTCCCAGTAACAGGCCGCTCTCTGGGCAGTCTGGCATCTTGAGCACAGAGGGCTCTTTGGGACAGGGCTGACCAATTTGAATGTAGTCTATCAGTCTGGTAATTGTTACAAATCATCCTGGAGGGCCTGGTTGATCTTTCTGTTGATCTTTCTGTTTGGAAACTAAGGACCCTAACTCCTTTCCTAAATCCCTGGTTCAAAGCCCAACAGCTAACTTAGACCTCTCTCCCTTGAATTCTGTATTCATATGGGTTTTTCCTTCATGAAAACTCCTTCTTCTTTTCCCATCCTGTGCCAGCATCAGGGTCTGGAAGTCAGGGTTCTATCCTCAGCTCTATAATTAATTTGCTCTGTGTGTCCTCGATCACCCTTCCAGCAACCTCTCTGAGCCTCCCTTTCTCCATCTATAAAATGTGATTGTTCCAGCTCCACCATTCTGTGATGCTGTCAATAAATCACTGAGGAGTACAGTGACCACTTTTTTTTTTTTCTTTCCTGAGGCAGGATCTCCTTACAGCATCCCTAGCTATGGAGGCTCCATACTAGACATAGCCCCAGGTCAAGAGGGGGGCATACCCTGCCCAAGTGCAGACTCTCCTTTGGAATATCTCTAGCCAGTTCTAAAATAGCTCGTGACATTCTACCTCCGCCTGGAGAAAACCCTCGTATTTCATTTGCTGTGGATGCCAGAGACGTCCTGATTTTCATTTTCTATAGACCCAGATGTGTAGAGAGAAGGTCAAGGTTAACTGCCAGTTTGGCCTGAGCTTTCAAAGTAAATTACTCACTTGTGCAAGAGGGAATTGATGGAGTAAGGCAACCTTTTGGGCAGAGAGAGAGGGGAGCAACAGCTGGGTGCTGCTCAGAGCCCTTAACTGAAATGGACAGATAGGCTCATCCGGGAAGGTCTAGTTCTTGTTCATTTCATTTGCTCTGGAAAACTATAAAGAGGAGAGGAATAAGTGAAGGGGTTGGGGCCGGTGGTGGGGAGTGCCAGCTGGTTATCCTAGCTTTAAAGAAAATCTCTGCTTCCTGAGAGCAGCAGAATGGAGCTGTTTCCCCAATGATAAGCTCTTCTAGGTGCTATAGGATTCTGCATTCATCTGCTGTCTTTCAGGAACACTCTGCCAAATTTCCACACAGTCCTCTATTTGTTCCACGCTCCTGCAGATGCACTGCACTGGGCTTGGCCCCCAGGTCCCGTGTTTGAATGTCAGCTGGCCTCAAGGGAAGAGACTGACTTCTCTAAGCGATGGTGTTCCACCCCTCATCTCTGTACTGGAACGTGCACGGAACACATCAGGCTGCTGCTATCTGGGAAATCTGGCATCTTGAGCACACAGACCTTTTTTTGACGGGGCTGACCATTTCTGAGCTCAACCTGTCACTCTTATAATTGTTGAAAATCATCCCAGAGCACCTCGTTGATCTTTCTAGTAGAAATAGTTGCAAAGCCTCTGGAGGGAAGTCTTGCAGGACTTTATCCAAATAAAAAATATATTCTCTGTGGGTTTGAGAGAAGTTTCCTTAAGGGTAACATACCCATTGTTTGAGCAGTTTTTTAACTCCTTGATTTCTCCACTGGATTGAAGACTACAGTTTTAAATTAAGAGCATTTATCATCTGCTAGAACTTAAGTCTACATAACTGTCATACTGACCCATTCTGGGTGTGCCTCTGGAGCTGGATAGGACAGCTGATTTATAAAGGACACATAATGCTTTTAGGATTTTAGCATTCATCTGGTCAGACAGCTGGCTGTGTTGAAAGCTGCAAAACCAAGCAAGAAAAGCCAGTCTTGAAGCCATCTTCATTTTAATTTGGGGTTCCCTCTCATTTCTAGCCCCCATCTGCTTAACATCTTGTTTTAATTCTACAGTCTGTTTCATATTCCAGCCTTGGGAACTGGCCATTAAAAACCAATGCTAGGAAATACGATACAATCCCTCCCTATTTCTGAGCTATAATCTCTTGTGAGAAATGACTTCATTGGATAATAGTGACGATGGAATAAAAATTGGTGGGATAATAGAATACCAATGACTTAATTTTCAATTATCAAGAGTTTTTCTCATTGTGGCAAAACTGAACTTTACTCTTAGAAGATCCAGATTTCAGTACTCCCCCCTCCCCTTTTTTTCAGTCATCCTGATGACAGAGGCTTACCATTCAGAAAGTTAAGTATCATAGAAATGTAGCCTTGTAATGACTTCCTTAATTTTCCATAGAGGGGCTGAGATCCTTTGGATGGCTAATCACTTCTCCGCATGCCCAGCTGAAATCTCATGCCACAGGGGAAGAGTCATTGATTTACCTGAGCAAATCTGGCTCCCTGTATCCTATCTCATCCTGGGCTTGCAGTCTCAACGAGCCCAGCTGAGGTTCTAGTTCTCCCTCCTGCCCTAAACTCACCATGTGGCCTCAGGTAAGTGGTTTAACCTCTCTGGGCCTTGGATTCCTCATCCGTGAAATGAGGGCTTAGATTCAGAAGGAAAAAGGTATTGTGTATCATAATGATGCTTCCCATCCCCTGGCCAGGGCAGACATTGCCAATCAATCTCTTTCTCACTAAGCCCAGATGTGGCCTCAGATGTTTCTCAGTACCGCTACTAAGTTGGCATTACTGAAACTCGTTTGTGATGTAGGGCAGTGATCCCCAACCTTTTTGGCACTAGGGACAGGTGCTCCTGTGAGAGTCTAATGCCTAATGATCTGAGGTAGACTTGAGATGGCGATGCTAGTGCTGGGAAGCAGCTGCAAATACAGGTGAAGCTTCACTCCCTCGCCACCACTCACTTCCTGCTGTGTGGTCCTGTTCCTAACAGGCCCCTGACAGGTACCAGTCCATGGCCTGGGGGTTTGGGACCCCTAACATAGGGAATAGATACTGTGTTAGGACTTTTCCAATTCTGACATCCTAGTGTTCTGTGAGTGTGTTTGGAAACGTGTATTGGAAAGGCCTGGGTCATAGCAGTGTGTTTCAACAGGCCTCTGTATCTAAGTTGTGATGAGGCCACGATTGAGGGGTATGTTCATTCTCTAATGCCCCCTCACAGGCTGTGGTCTAAGGACGTTTTAATCTAGTGACACAATAATAATGGAATCAGGAATTAAAAAGCAAAGGCTCACTTGAAAGATAACCACCTAGCTTGCTAATTGTACCTTGTCCACACTCAGCTCCTACACAGAGATGGCATCAGGAACTCATCACAGAAAACTGGAGGCAAACTTGGCAACCAGAAGTATATTCTGTGGCATCTAAATGCTCATGATGGTGTTTGCAGCAGGTTCTATATTTTTCATATATTTGACCCTGTGTCAGAGCCAGCAGAGGAAGAGCTGATGGATAATGCTCAGAACAACTGCCCTCATGCCCCACAGGAGGTAGCCTAGACATGCCTGAGTTCCTGTGGCCAAGGAGTGCATCGTGGTCTCCCCTTCCAAAAATGTCTTGTAGTAGGAACCACACATTCCTTTTCTAGCATGTAGCATAAGGCTTAGCTCTTGGAAGACAGTCAGAACGTGTTTGCCAAATTATTGTTATGTGTCAGAGCAGAAATGGGGTTTCAGAAATCATCTAGTCCAACCCCGTTTGGTAGGTACAGAAACAGGCCCAGGAGAGGGAAAATCAGTCCTCAGAGAGAAGAATGCAGACCAGAACCCATTTCTTCTCCAAGTTCTTGCTGTCTTTCACCATGAATATTTTTCTCCTCCACATTCTAATATTTGATCCTTCTTTACCATTATTCCCCTCATGAACCAAGATTATCCCTCCCAGTTGGGAGGCCAGTACTTATTGAGACCACCTCTCTACTGGAACTTACCTGGCTTTTAAATTTTCTTCCCAAATTTTTACAGTTTAAAGCAAGTGGAATGAGTTAAATTTTAAGGTGGCAAAGGAATCTAGCAGGGGAATAGAAGGATTAAAAGGATGTGTAGCACATGGCACTATTACTGCTGTCTGTGGCAGAGACGCTAATTTCAGTTTAAGAGCCATCTCAGATTCTCTGTCAGTTGCAGGTAACAGAATGAATTAAGCCATGTGGGCTAAAAGGGAACACATTCTCTCCTGGCATGCAGTTGTGATCCAGAAGTTCATGTCCTAGACTAAGCCCCCATGGTTGCAGCTCTTTTCAACCTCATATCCACACCCAGGTTGTAGAGGAAAGAGTTCACCTCCTCTGATAGCTTCTGTAGAAGAGAGAGGAAACTTCTTGCCTATAAGCCCTAGTAGGATCACCTTTGGCCCGATTTGGATCTGATATGCTCTCTGAATTGTTCATAGTTTGTGCTGATTGATTTAACCCACCCTGGAGATGGTCATCAGGTCGAGCCACCCACATTTTAGGAAGAGCAGTTCTACAGAGAAAAATCTGGGTGCTCTTGTGGGGAAGAGGGGAAATGAAATCTGGAGGAGAAGCCAACAAATGTCCACTTTAGAATCTTGCCGACACAGTGTCTACCCCAGGCTGTCACTACTGAGGGATCAGACTTGCTCCTTGAGATAAAGTCCCTTTGCCCTCCTGGACTCAGTTTTGATCACCGAACCTGCAGTCTGGAGGTATGATTCTCATCTCAGCTCTGCCACCCCTTGCCTGAGACGATTAACATCATGTGCCTTAGTTTCCTCCTGAGGACAGCTTGGGTGCTAATGGTTACCAGCACCACGTAGGGGGTTGAGACGAGGAGCAGTTGAAAGCTGCCTTTATTTAATCTTATGAGTTCTGCTGCTGCCTTCCTTTTCCCTCACAGATGTCTTAAGAGCTACCCCCCTACACACATGTGTGCTCACACGCGCACACACACACACTCACTAAAATTTAATTCATTGAAAATTTCTCTCAAGCTGAAAAAGAACTTCTGTCTCTTTTGCTTCGACTTCTTTTTTGCCTGGCCCTCTTAGCTGGAGGAGGCAGAGTGTTCATACTTTGGAAGCTAGAGGAAGCTAAACAATTCCGCTTGCTGGGGTAGGTGGGTGTGTATTTATGAGTGTGTAGCTCTCTCCCCATGTGTCTCTCTTCTCCCTCCCTTTATCTTTGGATGGTTCATGTTTGCTGCCCTCTGCTGAGTATAGATAGAAGGAAGGCAAAAAAGCAGGCCCATTTGTTTTCTTCCCTTTGGTTTTAAGAGAATTTTGAGTTTCAAATGCTGAATTTCCTTCAGTTTGGTGATAAAAGCCACAGCATACAATGATACTACTAAAAACAGGCTGAACATGAAAAATGGTAATAATAATAATTGCAGCTATCGTTTATTTAGCACTTCTTCTGCTAGGCAATGGATTAATAAGCCCTTTACTATTATAAATAGGTGGGAATGAATGAGGGAACTGAGGCTCACAGAGGGGCAGGTACTGTGCGCATGCACAGCCTGTCGTTGTGGAGCTGGTATTTGAGTGTGTGGGTCTCTGACCCAGGACCTCGCAGAAGAGAGGACCTATCTCCCGTTCTGTCCCTTCCCCACATTCTGAGAGGCTGCTGTCAGAGCTCCCGATGTCTAGGTAGAAGGAAGAGACCATCTGTCCAACACCGAACCTCTTCAGTAGCCAAAGAGGAACTACAGAGTCCCTTGGTGGTTGTGTGACTTGGTAGGAAAAGGAAACTTCACCCCACCCCTGCTTAAGCCCCATCAGCGAAGCGACTGATCCTCCTGGATTGTGACTCTGTAGAGCAGTGTGTAGGCTCGTGGCCAAGGTAGGGAGGGACTCCTTTACTGTCGTTGTTTGGAAAGTGAGCAATCCAAGCATAGGTGGTGGCCTAATGGCATGGGGTTCAGAAGTGGAGCAGGGCCAGACAGCCTTTAATGATTGGGTGTAGGGAAGAGGTTGTGCATGCCCTGACTGCTCTTTGTGCCCCACTCCCTAACTCTTTGAAGTCTGAAGCAGTTATTAGGGTGATAGCCTTCCTGCTTCCTACACTGGTAGAGAACCCAGGTCTTCTGCTTCCTTCTAGGAAGTATTCTTTGCCACCTCCCGGAAGTAGTCTTTGGTCACTTCAGCCCTCTGGAGTTGCTCACACATCTTAGATCCCCCAAACCTTGGTTTTTTCATCTGCCTTTCCAGGAAGTCATGGCCTGGTGTTCTTTCTGCTTTCCCCCACCCTGCACCTGTCAGTGTGTTCCACGTGTCTGGGGCCTGCCTACACAGGCTCCACACACGTTGCTCCCTTGCCTCTGACACCCTTCTTTCCTACTCCCTGGCTCCTAAACCTGGCTCACCCCTGCTGGGGCATCCTGGGTTGGCAAGAGTGAGTCAGGGGCCCAGAGCCCGTTAGATAAATGTATCATGTAGTGTAGTAATTGCTTTTAATCTGTCCAGACTAGCTGCTCCTGAACACAGGAGCTAACTTCTGTCCTGGTCATCCATTCTTGTTTGCCCAAAATATTTGCTGATGACTTAAGAAACAAACAAGTGAGTGAATGATATGGTTGGTACCCAGCCACTGCTGGCTGAATATAGGAAGCTTAGCCTTGAGGAATGGTTCTTCTTGAACTGCAGGGTGCTTCAGAATCCCTAGGGAGCCTGTTAACTGGGACTCATGCCCATGCCCAAGGAGGATGATTGGACCATTGTGGGGTGGACCTTGTATTTAACAAATCCTATTGAAAGTCCATCAGGGAACTCTCTTCTCTCCTCCCACATCCCCAACTTGCTAGTACCCCAAGAGGCAGACCTCGCCTTCCTCAGGGGCCCATTCTACTCTCCCCATGTGCTTCGGAACCTGCCTTTGAACTTATATTCCTGGAAAGTGTAGTTATCTGCAGTTTCCCCAAGTTGCCAGCCCACACTCCCAGGGGAGCTCTGTGGAGCCCGTTAGTAGTAGTGCTATATCAGATGCAAGTAGCTCAGAGTCGAGATCTGAGATCTTAGTTCTCAGATGGGCAGTGCGCATTGAAAATCCCTCTGCTGTGGGCTGCAAGGCCTCTCAGGAGCCCTAAAGCTTTGTTTTCTTCTGATGTCTGTGGTCCGTTGCCCTTCCAGGATTGATGCTCTGTCATCCTACTGTGGTGGCAAGAAAGGTGGCTGTAGTGGGGGTGATTGGTGATATTAAACTTGGGGCCTTTCTGGGAAGAGGTGGCATTATGGAGACCCTAAGAACCTCTCCCTTGAGCTAGAGAGAGTGTAGAATCGGGAGCCAGTCACCATGATTCACAGGCCCAGCTCTGCCACTTGCTAGCCCCGTGCCCAACCTGTGGGGCCACAGCTACCTTCTCCTAAGGTGAGCACAATGATTGCTACTTTGTAGTGCTGTGGTAATGATTAAATCACATTAAAGATAAAAACCTGAGGTCCAGAGAGGTTTGGTGACTTATCCAGGGCCACACAGCTAGGAAGTGATGACAACAGGATTCCAACCATGTCTCCTATGAGTGGAGGGCACCACCTGAGGCTTCCTTCTGCAGCCTCACTACCCACTGGCCCTGTGGCCTTGGGTGAGTCCACCCTCTTCCCCTGGACATAAGGCCACAGTGGGAGGTTATCACATGAGCCTAGTTCTCAGATTTGTCACGTTGGCTCTGGAAAGCTCTTCCCTTAGTTGAATGGCCAGGCAGCCATTCCGAGGCAGGTTACAGCAGGCCCCATGCGCGTCCTGGGAACCAGCCTCACTGGGGCAGCCTCCCAAGAGTCCAGTTAACCAGGGTTGTTGTTGTGTGGGCCTCCCTCCGAGTTACAAATGTCAGCCTCCTCGAAGAGGTGGGCTGCCGAGCAGAGGAGGCTGGCAGGGGCTTCTGGAGGAAGGGGTTTCTTAAAGGGAACAGGTTTGAAACATCTGGCGGGGAGTGTGTATGAAAATTACTTCCTGCTGCTAAAGCACATTGTATGTACTCAACTGAAAACTGTTATTTTTGCATGTTTCCTCCTGAGTATTGATCAGAGTCAGCTGCTGACAGTTAAAATGTGTATGTGTGTGCATATCTATTTGTGAAATAACGAGTTTCTAAATTTGGTGCCTAAAGTTTAGGGAAAAGTTAGTGATTCTGTTCTTGAGGTACTGGGTTCTATAGTTGGGATTCCTGGCTATTTTATTGATAATAAGCCTTAATGGCTATCTTTTTCAGAGAACTCTTTTTTTATTTATTTGACCTTTATATTATTTTTCTAAAACCTTACATGTGTACTTTAATGGCGGTTGTAAACTGTGGCCTGTGGGCCTGATGTAGCCCAGAGATCTGTTTCATGTGGCTCACCTAGCGCTGGCCCATAGATGATTGGGTGTCTTTATTTTTAAGTGTTATTAAGTTGTCAGTACCTAAAACATTGGAATATTTCACATTTAAAAAAATTCTCACTTCTGGATTTTGAGGAAAAACAAAAAAGTCTAGCATCAGGGCCCAGGTTCCAGTATCATAAAAAGTGGCTACATATGAGTAGCAGCTGCCCCCTCTAAACAGGCCCAGCTCCCGACTTGGCCATGGCCCCTGCCACATCTTGTGGTCTCCAACGTGAGATCTGTACCCTTCATGTAACTGGCCTGGCCTCTGGAGACATTTGAGTTTGGGAGCCTTGCTTTATAACCTTGTTTATGGCCCACCCCACTTTAGGGATGAGAAAAACAAGTTTCAAAGAGTATTTATGACTAGTCACACAGCTAATAAGTTGAGGCTAGTCCTTCTGTCAGCCTAATGTACTTCTCAGGAAAAAAAAAAAAAAGATGGTTAGTTGGAAAAATAAACATATAAACCCTAGGCTCTTGAACAAACTCACTTAAGTTCATATCTGGATGATTTCTGCTCTTTCTGGGCCGAAGAACCACTTAACCTTGCTTCTTTGTGTCTCTAGGGCGTTCTGAATTTGAGGCCCACTCTGCCTAATAAAGTTTGTTCCAGCTGTGTCAGGGGCTGCTTTAGGTTAGTTAGAAATAAAGTAAGCACACGGTGCACTTAGTTTTCTGCCTTGAACTTCCTGGCATGTGAGGCAACCTCAGTATGTGCATTCCTGTAATGGGTGGCGGGGCGGGGGGTTAGGAATCTGTGAAATGAGAAGAAAGATGACTATCCCAGCAGAAATGGCACTTGCCTCATTCCCTTGTCTGAGGGGGCCTCAGAGGCATCGGGGGGCATTTTTATAAAAGAGAGAGCCTATGTAAGGGCCATTCATGGCCACCCAGAGCTAACTGGGTGAGGCAGTTCAGCTGAACACAGCCACCCGTGTGTCTTAGTACAGGGCACTTTGCCAGGGCAGGAGTGGCTGCAGCTCCACCCACTTTGGAGGTGTCAGGTGGCTGCTGATGTGGCAGTGGGACATGGATGTGGGGCACAGTCAGTGTGGCAGCCAGTCCTGGGCTGAGAGCCAGCTCTGTCTTTAAGCCCTGGCTCCACAGCAATAACAATGACATTCATTAGTTTATTGAGCTGTTGCTGTGTGCCATGCACTGTGCCCATCTCATTTCATCAGCGTTATAACCCCAGGAGGTGAGTGTTCTTGCTGAGGTCATTTTGCTGGTGGGGAAACTGAAGCTCAGGAAGTATAAATAACTTCCCAGGCCTGCGGAGGAAACAAATGGTAAGACTGAAATTCAGATTTCAGACTCTCAAATTTGTGCTCTTAACTATTATGCATTATTGATGCCTGTGGCAAGTCATTTCACCTCTCTTGGCCTCCATTTCCTCTCCTCTAAAGTGGGAATGGTACCTTCCTGGCATGCGAGCTGAGTGCAGATGACTCTTCCTGTCCCCCCCACGTTGGGCAGTTGTCAGGTATTGCTGTCTGCTGTGTTATTGTTCCTGCTGGGGTAGGTAAGGCTCCTCTGCTTCTAGGGAATAGGATCTCCCCGCAGAGTAGGCTCCACGTGCCTGGGGTGCATCTCCCTGTGCCTCCCTCCCCAGCCCAGAACCTGGCTGGGCACCTGCTCTTTATCTCAGTGGTAGAGGCAGGTAGAGGCAGCCGAGGGCCCTGCCAGAGAACAATGCGGCATATTAAGGAGGCTGCTGGGTGCCAAGCCAGAGGTATTAAAGAAGCATTTGATTAATTTTAACCCTAATTGTCAAGCTTTTTGCAGTCAAAGGAGTGGGAGACTGGTATGGATTTCCTCTCTCTGTGGTTTGTGTGGGCTGCCTTTGACTTGGGGTGTGAGTACACGTCTTTCACTCCTCTCCTATTCTCCACCCTTTCCTCTCCCTGTCCGTATAGGTCTGTTTGTCTCCCCCTCTACTCTCACCATCTCTGTGCTGTGTGGTGTCTCAGAAAATGCGATGAGAGATGAGACTAAAAAAGCCACAAGCCTACAATTGTGAAGTCCACAATTTTAAGAGACTATCTTTCATCGCGTCTCATCTCCTCAACCTCATATCTGCCAAATGGTCAGCCTTCTTTGGCTTAATGACCTCCAGTGATGGGGGACTCACTCCTTTTAGCTCAGCAGAATCCTAGGTAATCTGCTATGGCTCAGGGTGACTTAGAGGATTTCTTGAGTGCCCATCTTTTAGAATCTTCTCAAATCTTTCCTTTCCTAGGAAGTCTTTGATCTTTCCAGTTAGAATTAATCTGTCTCTTGGAAACGCTTATGGACTTTAATTTGTCCACCATTAGTGCCTTGGGTGTTATGCAGCTGTATTTTGCCATTTCTCTAGGCAGAGGGCAGTGATGTTGAAGGAGGCTTCACATCAGGACAGCCTCTTGGGTGAGGTTCCAGCTGGAGAGAAGGGACCCCAGAGAGCTGCTGTGTGGGCCTAGGCTTCCTTCCATTTCTAGAAGGTCCATCTCCAAATATGGCCAGTGTATTTTATCTATTCTTCTGTTCCTGGGAAATTTTAGGCTTCGTGGATCACATGGGATCTGTTGTGACTTCTCAGTTCTGTCGTTGTAGTATGAAAGCAGCTAGAGACAATACAAAAATGAATAAGTGTGCTGTGTTCCAATAAAACTTTATTTGCAAAAACAGGCAGCAGACCAGATTTGGCCAACCACAGCTTGCTGGCCCTTGTACTCTCGGTGGAGGAACCACCTTGAGTTGCTATGTGACCTTGAGCAGGTCCTTCTCCCAGGACCACATCTCCCATTAAATTGATGAATGGACTGTTAGGGGTTGACTCATATCCTCAAAAAAGATATATTGATGTCCTAATCCTCAGGATCGCAAAAAGTGACCTTGCTTGGAAGTAGGGTCCTTGCAGATATACTTAGTCAAGATGAGGTCATGCTGGACTAGGGTGGGCTCTTAACCAGATATGACTGACTAGTGCCCTTGTTAGAAGAGAGACAGAAAGGGAAGATGGCCATGCGAAGACTAAGGCAGAGGCTGGAGTTCTGCTGTCAAGGAATGCCTGGGGCTACCAGAAGCTGAAAGGGGCTTTGGAGGGAATTTGGCCCTGCCAACACCTTGATTTCCAATTTGTAGCCTTCAGAACTGTAAGACCATAAACTTCTGTTGTTTAAGCCCCCCAGTTTGTAGTACTATTTTAATGGCAGCCTTAGGAATCCAGTAGATGGACCATCTCCCATTTTCTCATCAGATTGTTCTGTGTGTGTGTGTGCGCGCGCGCGCGCGCAAGTGTTTGTGTTTGGGTGGAGGTGGATGAAGCACTTTGCAAAGGCAGGATAATTGTCTTAATCTCTTCTAGCTACTTGGATTCCTTTTTAATTCATGGGGAAAATCTTCTCTTCCTGTGGAGGATTAGCATATTACCCTGCACATATGCATTCTTTAACTAAAGCCACTCTCCTTGTTAAGAGATCAACCTCTTTCTTTTTTTTTTAACTTAGCTTTTAGCCTTGAATACCAATGAGTTAACATATGGTATATATTACCTTTTACTTAACTGTATCACCTTTCTTCTTCTGAGTTCCAACAATTTATTTTTACCCTGGATCCCAACTTAATTAATTTGGGGAGCTACTAAGTGATAGGTACAGGAAACAGTTCCTATCTTCAGAGAGGTCTTAGTCTACAACGCGACATAAACAAGTTCATAGTGATGTAGTGCACAAGGCAGAGCATACTTATACTGCTGGAGGAGTCAGCCAGGTGTTGTGGGTGCCTGGAGGAGGCAGCTATACTGACTGAGGTCAGGGGGGACTTCTGAAAGGTCAGACTTTTAAGGTAGCCGGGAGAAAGCTTAGGAATTTAGAAAAGTTCATACTAGGATTGGGGCATCAAACGTGGCAGAAAGAGGGAACCTGTTCCAGGAGCAGGGAGTAAGCCAGAGTCTCTGACCCTTCCAGTGTCCATGAGAGAGTAACTGCAGGGAGGCGGGGGCCAGATCCCTGGGGCTCTGAGAGGCTGGACTTCAGGACGCAGGGAAGCCACTGATAGTTTTGGCACAGAATGTCAGCGGTATGTCTCAGAAAAGTGGATATGGCAATTCAGGAGGCAGTGGAGGCCAGAGGATCCATTTAGAGGCAGTGCGAGTGGAAGGAGGATGAATCCATTCATTCATCCACTATGCCTGCTGTGGTCCAGACACCTTGTCAGGTAGTGAGGACACCAAGATGTGTAACTTGCAACCTCTCAGTTTCAGGCACTCATAATCATAACGACTCTGCAGGCTGCTTTTGCCAGGCAGTGTTAAGTGCTTTACATACGTCATTGCTCTTAATCTTCACAGAAATTCAATGGCATACACGCTATAAATATCCCCATTTTATAGACAAGGTCACTAAGTACCAGGGAGAGGAAATGTTGCACCCAAGGTCACACAGCTGCTCCCTGATGGAGCTATGACTGGCCTGCAGGGCCCTGAGCCTTCACTTCTGTCCTTGGTTCCACACACCACACAGGTCAGTCAGGACACGGTGGCATCTCTCTCTGGTAGCTGCAGGTAAAGCGTTCTGTATGAGCATGTAGGAGAGCCAGGTAACCAGATGGTCAGGGTGCGTGGAGGGGGAAGGACTTCCTGAGGGAGGAATTCCAGACCTAAGGCTTTCAAGGTGAGTGGGCTGGGTTAGCCAGGCAGGGAAAGGGCTGGGAGCAGGGTGGGGAACACAGGGATTCCCAGCAGAGGATTTGGGAGGCCAGACCCCTCCACGCACGAGAACATAACTAGGAGGCTTTGCCTGTTGTTTAGCTGGCATTTGGGTCTGTAGTTCTGCTTTACTCAATATGTCATTTGTCCTGCAGATTTTGACTGAATACTGAATGTGTCCAGGCTGGCTTTCTGCTAAGCAGTTGACATTCCAGGAGAAAAGGACATGGTCTCTGCCCTTGAAGACCAGTTGGACCACTAGGCAGATAGTTCCAGGGCAGTGGACGTGGGCAGTCAGTGGCGTGGGCATGGGCCCCTAGAGCATGGTAGAGGATGCACAGTAGCCTTCAAGCTGATCTACCTGTTGCCACCTCTCTCCTCGTCCCTTCCCCGCCTCACCCCCCAGGTTTCTACAGCCACAGGTTTGCCCTGGTTTGAATCCTAGCTCTGCCCTTTATCAGCTGTGTGATTTTGGGAGAGTTCCTGAATCTCTTTGTTTTGCCATTTCCTCTCCTTTAAAGTGGACATGGTAATAGTACCATAGGATAGTACTAGGATTAAATTAGTTCTCACACACAAAGCACTTGGAATAGTGCCTGGCATATAAGAAACAGTCCATAGATGCTATTATGATGTCAGGTCCAGAATCCTTTAACCTAAACCCTCAATATGAGCACATTTTAGGATTCAGAATTATGGTAGTCAAGATTCAATCAGGAATGAGAAACCACCCTGAACATGGAACGTTTAGTGTAAAGAATTATTCACTATGACAGGAGATTGGAGTAATGAAGGATTGGCTATTACAAAGTAAAGAGAGCTCTAAATATTTTCTAAAGAATGTGAGAATATCAAAAAAGGGAGCAGCTACTACCCATACGGCTGAGATGGAACACCAAGAAGCATCCCTCCACCCTGTTAGGATGCTCAAGGTGGAGGCCCCCAGGCTGAGATCTGGGCTTTGTCGAAGAGGGCACAGCTATGCTTACTGAATGGCAGCAAAGTTGCTCTGGGTCCACACCAGTGAAATGTGCTGGGGCAAGCTGTTCATTGAGGTGTCTCATGGAAGGCCTGCAGCTACAAAACCGCCCAAGGGAGTGGGTGCTGCAGGAAGCTGCTGATCACTGGTGCTGCTGGGCACTGCATCTGGACAGTGGAGAAGTTGGACTTGATGCAGGAGCCTGGTGCCAGAGAAGCCGCCCTGCTGCCTGGCTGGCTAATACACCAGAACCCAGATGAAAAACAAAAACAAAAAACCTTCTTCCTGCAATGCCTTCCCTGCATCTTCTACTGATCAGTGTTAACATTGTATTAGCTGGAAAGGAAGAAATGTTTAAAGGGCCCAGATCCATCTTTGCACAGCAGGAAATGAAGGTGGATTTGAATTTGAGAGGCAATAAATTGATAACTGGGACAAAAATCTTTCTCGTTTAGGAATGTTAATACAATGCCTACATTGTATTATGTAATAGCCCCAGTGGGGTCTGCAGTAGCTTCCCATAATCAAAACTCTTTTTCTAATCTCTGGCAAGAATGTAAGTTTTCATACAAAACAGATAGATAAAAACTGTAGGTAGCCTCATGTTCATTCAGGTCAGGTTGTCATTAAATGTGTTATTTTTTTAAAAGTTACAAATAAAGTCTTTTAGATTCTAGAATTGAGGCTGAGGAATTATTAACCCTTATTACTTTCATTACCTTTTTCCACACAGCAGTCAGAGTGGTCTTTTGGAAGTGTAAATTATGCTTCTGGCTCTCCTGGGAACCCATCAGTGGCTTCCCATTGTTCTAGGGTAAAAACTAAACTCCACTCTTGGCCCTATATCCCCCCCGACTTCTGCCCTCCATTCATACTGACCTTGAACCAGCCATGTGTTCTGCATAGAGCCTTTGCATATGTCATTCTCACTGCGTGTTCTTCCAGTTACTCCCCTCTCACCCAGACACACACAAACTTTTAGCATGGCTAACACTGCCCCACCCTTTACATCTCAGTTCAGGTTTCTCAACCTCAGGGGACCTTTCTGACCTTCCTCCTTCTCAAGCCACCCCCAACCTTTAACCCAGTGGGAGGTTTTTCTTTAAAGCACATGTCTTAGTTTATGTTTATGCAAACTTATAACTAGTGTGATTATGTGATATGTCTCCTTACTGAACTGTAAGCACCGTGAGGACAGTGGTTGTTTCTCTTTTCCACTCATTTTATCCTCAGTGCTTTACATAATGCCTGGCATGTGACATATTTTGTCAATGAAAACAATGAATGAAGAGTCTTGTATTAGATTCTGAACCAGAAAAAAATATCTATAACGGACATTACAGGAACAATTGGCAAAATCTGGGTATGGACTATAGATTATGTAGTAGTATTGTATTAGTGTTTAATTTCCTGATTTTGATGTCCTTATTCTTTAGATATACACACTGAAGAATTTAGAAATAAAGGGTTATCATGTCTTCAATTTTCAGATGTTTCAGAAAAAAATTTTAGATAGATGGAGGAGAGGAAGAAATAATGATAAAACAAATATAGAAAATGGTAACAGTAAACATGAAGGAAAGATATGGAGGAGTTCATTGTGCTATTCTTGCATCTTTTCTGTAAGTTTTCAATTTCACATAAAAAAATTTTTTTAATTCGGTGAAATAAATGGAGAAAAGGGGAAGGGGATACTAGGGGGAGGACTTCTATCCTCCCAAGTACAAATGCAGGAGAGCAGGAAAGGGCTTGGTCCCTGTGGGGAGCTCTGAGGGGGGCTGTGTGGCTGGAGTGTAGCTGAAGGGACAGCCAGGTATGGAGCTGGAGCACTCATCTGGCTGAGCCGGACAGCTAGGCCCTCTCCTCTTTTGAGGGCGTGGAGAGCTGAGGGCTGAGCTGTTCAGCCAGCCTTAGCTTGAGTGTCCTCATGCATATTTCCCCCTCTCGTCTTCCCCATGGTGATTTCTGAGCCAAAGCCTGAATACATGAAGCCAGCCCATCTCTAGACTTCCATCAACAGGGAAGCTGTCATCCAAGTGTGAAGGTTACTCCTACCTGAAACCTATGACTTTCCTGTTGTCTGCCTGCTTTAAACTCACCATGTAGTTCCTGTTTTGGTTATATGTTGCCGTATAACAAATTATCCCAAAATGTAGCTTAACACAACACACATTTATTATCTCATAGTGTCTGTGGGTCAGGAATTCAGGCTTAGCTGGGTGGTTCTGGCTCAGGGTCTATAATAGGATTGTAGTCAAGATGTTGTTGGCCAGGGCTGTAATCATGTAAAGTCTTTACTAGGACCGGGGGTTCTGCTTCCAAGATGGCTCCCTCACATGGCTGTTGGCAGGAAGCCTCAGTTCCTCAGTGCCTAGACCTCTCCAGAAGGAAGCTTGAATGTCCTCACTGCATGGCAGTTAGCTTTTCCCAGAGCAAGTGGTCCAAGACAGAGCAAGCTGGAAGCCACAAGTCCTTCTATGACCTAAATTGCACATTGTTAGTGACACTTTATTCTGTTAGTTAGAAGTGAGTCACTGAGTTCAGCAAGGAGAAGAGAATTAGACCCCACTTCTTGATGGAGGAACGTGAAAGAAATTGTGGACATTTAAAAACCACCATAGTTCCCGAGGGCCTACTACGTGCTTGGCACTAGAGGTGATACAAGGGATCCAAGGCATGGATCAACGTCTGCCTCTCAGAAGTTTATATCTGCTTAGGGAAGCAAAACATACTTCAAGATTTTCCATGGAAAAACTAAGTCGGAATGGATAGCAAAGGAGAGCTCTTGAGAGCAGGTGACACCTGAGCTGGGCATTCACAGGGATGCTGCCCTTCCCTTGGTTCTTGACCCTGATTATTAGTGCTGTCCTACAATGATCATAAATCCTCATGGTAGCATTTTGAGCATTTTCTCCATGATGGGCATTGTGCCAAGCAGGATCGCCTTATAGCACATCTCCATTTGTGAATAACATTCCCTGGAATCATGCAATAGGGCGGTCTGAAAGCCAGATGCTTCATTTATGTTTTCTCATTTATTGCTTTGAACTGTCTTATAGGGTCCCTATTATTAATTCCATTTTACAGATTGCAAAAGTAGAGTTTAGAGAAATTAAGTAATGTGTGCAAGATCACACAGCTGGTAAGTGGCAGAGGGCTTAAGACCCACAGCCCAGTAGGTTTAAATTCCATCTCCTCTACTTTAGAGTTTTAGACCCTTGAGCAAGCTGCTTTAACCTCTCTGCCTCAGTTTCTTCATCTGTAATATTAATATAAAACTATTTAATGTTCTCAGCTCAGTGCCAGCATGTGATAAGCATTAGCTACTACGGCTGTTATCGGCTTAGATTCAAACACAGCTATGCTGTCCTGAAGTTCTTTGCATTAGTTTGTTATAAAGGGTTGAGATAAGAGAAGCAAGTGGTAACTACAGCTACCCCTTCTTTGTGTGTAGGGATTACAGATTTGAAAGGGAAAACAACTTTTCCAGGCTAAACATGCCAGCAGGTGTTAAATGATTCTGCCATTCACCATTTCTACTTTATTTCCAAATGAGGATGTGAATTCTTTGAGGGATACCTGCCCATTCCATCCTCTATGTAAACCCAGATGGTGGCCAAACCAGGATTTAGGAAACTGAACTAGAGTTGGCAACTTTCTTTGGAAGTGCTTTCCCTGTTGAGAAGCAAGGCACACTGGATTAAATATCAGTCAGGATGTAGGTCTGTGCTATGTGTCCTTGAGCCAATTAACTATACCTTTCTGGACTCCAAGGACCCCTTTATGAGAAGGGCTTGGCAAACCCTCCCCTCCAGGGTTCTCCATGGGAAAGAAGAGGAGAGGGCGAGTTTTGAAAACTGTAAAACTCTGGTGCAAGGCCTTGGGACTCTTCTTTCCCTCCAACCATTTGAGAAATTGTGGCTTCTTAAGCAATTGAAATACAGAAAGTCTCTTTGATGGGAGTCACTCCTCCCTACCCACTGCCACCCACAACCTCTTTGCTAAAACATTTTGGAGAAAAATCAGTTTCACTCTGAATTCTGAGGATCAAAACAGCCTCCAAACAAAATTAAGAACCAGGTGGTTCTCTTTTTGAATATTCATGTCTGATAACCAACTTGAAGGACTTATCTTTTAGAATTAATCTTTCTTTCTTCATTAATGAATTGAATTTGCATTTGTCTTCTGAGCCGGTCATTATGGAATTCATCTGAATATTTCATTCACTGTGATCTCAGAAGCCAAGTGTACTCACCACCCGTGGGAATGACAGAAGTTACTTGGCAAAAAGGAAAAAAAAATCTTCCTCCTTTCATTTCCTCACTTTAGACTAACATACTTCCCTTTTAAAACTTAAAGGGACTAATTTTTGTCTTCTTAAAATTTAGATATGCATGAACCAATCTTTTAAAAAACTGATTGCACATCTCAGTGTATTCATTACCCACCGAGGTTATGAGTAAGTCGTCCCTGAGTCATCCGGTGGCACCCAGTGATGGGAGGGGATTCAGTCACTTACCTGTCTAGGAAGCTCCGTCTCACTGTCTCACGTCTCACTGTCTCTCCTCCATTTTCTCATTGTTAAACTGTGCTTACCAGAAGACAGAAAGGGGAGAGGAGGAGGAAGAGGAGAAATGTCAGAGAAGCCTGGAGCTTTCAGTGATTTCTGCTCTCCAGCTGTCTGACCTCAGGGCAATTACTTAAACTCAGAGCCCTAGTCCCACCTCTAAAATGGGGATAATGACAGTAATAGCTGGGTTGCAGGTCTGCGGGCATGATTACCTAAGAAGATACATGTGGGAAAAATGCTTCGTAAATGCTATTATACCACTGTTGGTACTGAGATATGATTACGTACATATATAACTTATGTGGTTTTTTTAAAAAAAAATAAATTTTAAAAGAGTTGCTTTTATTTTTAGAAACAGAGTTGGAGTTGGAAGGGAGCCTTAGGAATCATCAGTACAACGTCTCGCCCTGGGGAGGGATCCTCTCTGCAGCTGCTTTCAGAGGTAGTCGGCTAGTCTCATCTTAAATAGCTCCAGAGACGCGGAGGCCACCACCTCTCCCTTTTCTTCTTTCTCCAAATCATCCCAGCCCTTTAGTTTTAGATATAGAATAGACCAGCTGATTTTTCTTTCCATAAGATAGATAGCAAAAAAATAATGTCATGGTTGAAAACAAATGAGCTTGCCATGGTGTGCATTATGCAGATCTGCTGGCTCCACATGTTACTGCTTGAAGGTGTGTTAGCCGCTCTCCAGAGTATTTAAATTGCTTGTTCATCGGGATCTGGTATTCTCCATACCAACTGAGTTATCAGGACTGAGGCTGCAGCCCTGGAGCGGGAAGAAGACCTCGCAGGACCCTCTTAGCCCTGGGCATCTGAATACCTTTCTCTTTTTCAGATGGTGGTTTTTCTAGCTCTAGGTATATATGGATTTATCAGAGAAGGTGCAGTCTGTGGTAGTAATTATTACCTTCTCTTCCTCGTCTCCTCACTTTCCTCTCTGAAATGGGGGAGGCAGGGAACAGGTAGAAAGCCTGTTGCTTCAGGTGGGCTCCTGCCAGAGGGGCTTGTTTCCATCCCTCTCTGTTCAAGATGTAATGGTGAGGAGGCGGGGCCAGAGCTGGGAGGCCTCAGAGACCATCCCAGCCAGCGCTTTACAGACTGTGTCTAGAGGTCCGAGTGGGTGCTTCAGGGATTCTGTAAACATTGTTTCAGATGCTGTTAACTCTTCTTAAAGCTGTGATAATAAGAAAAAACATTTTCTAAAAACCACTTACATGTGTTATATACTGCACTTTTACATGTGGAAGGTCACCAGCTTATTCTTCCAGCATCTGTTTAATTGAAGAGAATCTTGAGATTGCAGGGCAGTCTCTGTTAAAAAAAAAAAAATGCATCTCCTTACTCATCAAGTACATCTACTATCTATTACATAAGAAAGGTTTTTTCAACATTGAGCAACTAAAGCAAAATGGAGAAATGGTACTTTGAGGCAGATGTAAACTGTTATCTTTAATCCCTGAGGTCAAAATTATTTACATTGATCAGAACAACCTCATTGTCCTTATTGGTTAATGTTACAGTAAGGAAATATTATTGATTTGAAAAAAAATTTAATTTATAACAATTTTGGGCTTAGTAATGAGAGACTTTACTCACTGAAAACTTACCAGCTTTTCAAAGAACACAGACCTGGCATCCTTGAGAGTAGTTTGGTACCCACTCTAGTCCATCATTGCTTACTGATTAAATCATGTCCCAGGTATGTTGGATGACAGCGTGGTATTTGCATTAGAAGGCTTACCTACTGGCAACTACATTTATATTTTCATGTTCATGTCTAAGCAACTGCTTTTTACTTGTGAGTGGACCCTGACAGATTTTTTTTTAACCTGCTAGATTTTGTCAACCTGTGAAAGAAAAAAATTTCCCTTTTCTTTCATCATGAGTGAGAAATTCTTTCCTCTGCCCAACCTTGTCATACTTTAATTTTAAAACCATAACCTTTTACCTCTTGTCCAGTTTCTTTCCCATGTAGTCAGAGGGCTGTTGAGCAGTTTGCTCCCCGCAAAAATTTCTCCAGCAGCCATGGAGCACCTAGGATGATAAATAGCTTATCTCCAGGCCTCCTCGAGGCCAAGCAACCCTCAATGCCTCCTCTTCCTCCTCTCACCGAATCTTTTTTCCACTACCTGGCAGACCTCTCTGACCCTACTCCTATCTTTTGCAGCCTTTGTGAACTACAGTGGCTTCAACCTAAATCCCTGTTCTCCATCCCAGTGATGGAGCCCCCAGATCAGCATGTTCTGTGACCTCTAGCAGGTCAGGCATCCCTTGCAGAGAATAAAGATATCACCTCACGCTTCCTGCGTGTTGTGAGCAGGGAGGCAGTGAGCGCAGCAGGGCAAGTGCTGCCGGAGTGGGAGGTTCTGCTGCCTCTTCCTGTGGAGATGTCTGTGCTCTTAAAGCCTTCAGTGCCCCAGCCCTGTCTGCTGGTACGTCTCCTTTCTCATCCCAAGAAAGCAGGCAGGAAAAAGATGGGAAGAGTTCCAGCTCGCCTTCTACGTGAAATAAAGTCAATGAAAGTTTCCACATATACATAGTCAGTGTTATCCCTCCTTCCCCCGTCATCAAAACGAGCCTGGTGAGGGGGCCTCTCCCTCAGACAACACCTCCTCCTCAAGCAGAACACAGGCCCAGCCATCAGAAAGGCCTGGATTTGAATCTTGACTTTGTCATTTGTCATAATCGTATGAACCTTAAAGAAGATGTTTAATCTTTTTGAGCCTCAGCTTTCACACCTGTAAAATGGAGATAGTAGTTACCCACTTTGTAGACTTACACTTAAGATTCATTGTGAGGCTGTATAGACAGAGCTTGTACTTGGCACTTTGTAAGGGCTCAAAAATAGCTATTAATTTTTTGGTGATAGTGGCATTTAGAGACAGTTTTCCTTTCTACAAATAAACTATTCAGTTTAACTTAACCTGATTTGCCCTGGATAGAATTGTTGGGGGTGGGAGTAGAAAAAAGAGAAGCATTGCATGTGATTTGTCCCCTCTACCCCTGCCAGCACCCTCCCCCACCCCAGCCTGGACCCTCCTGCTTGACTGGGAGCAGGATTATCTCACCTCCCAGGAGCAGAGAAGGGCCTCAGCTGTGTAGGCTCA
This sequence comes from Eidolon dupreanum, assembly GCA_028627145.1. Taxonomy (NCBI): domain Eukaryota; kingdom Metazoa; phylum Chordata; class Mammalia; order Chiroptera; family Pteropodidae; genus Eidolon; species Eidolon dupreanum. Next base: position 15,002,701 of record CM053515.1, on the reverse strand, counting down.
GCCTTCTCAGAGGGAGCATTTTACAGCCAGGATGACATATCCTAACAGGCTGTGGCATCTTCTCCCTCCCCACCTTGTAGGTCCCTCTCTCATTTCAGAAGCCCTCCCAGGACTTCAAGATGAAACACTTCCACACCGGGCAGATTGTTTTCATTGAATTTCTCCAGTTCACTGTCTCCAGTGCTGAGGAGAGACATTTTAATTACTTGCAGTCC
>CM053515.1:14962832-15001986 GCA_028627145.1 Eidolon dupreanum | reverse complement strand
TCTATTTTTATCAATGTGAGGATGTTGAGACTAAAACCTACAGAACATATTTACTGCTGCTTATAAGTACTTGGTGGCTCTGCCTCTGTTTAAAGCCCACCAGAGGACAGAAGCCACGTAGGAACCTGTGTTTGTAATTAATTCAACTTGCTCACTAGGTCAAAATGGGAAGGAAAAATCTACCAGCTCCACAAGTGACAGAGATAAAGTGGAGCATGTTCAGAGCAAAGCCAGGGGCTGAGGACATCGCGTCTAAAGGGGAGGGCTGAAGAAAGTGGGCGTGAGGGTTTTCATGGAAGGACCAGTGGCTGTAAACACCCGAAGCCCTGGACTGTGGGGAAGAGGGACATTAATGGAAAGCAGAGCCCAGATCTGAGGGTGGGAAGACCTTCCACTGGGGTTTAAGGAAGAACTTTTCAGCAGATGGAATCCGACCAGTGAGTATCCACAAAGGTAAAGAGTTCCCACATCAAGAGAAATACTTGTTCAAGGCCGGAGCCGTCTCACAGGCCTGCCACAGAATGTCCACGGTGAGAGGTAGTCTGGACGAGATGAAGCCTCGCTGACTCGAGAGCAGACCCAAATGCCCCACAGGCCCAAACCAGTGGCCTACGTGAGTGAAGGGTTCTCTGGTGGGGGGTGTGGGCAGATGAGAAGGGGGCTCCAGCGTCTTTCACTCAGTTCCAGCTGATCGCTTGAGAATGTGGGTCCAGTGAGGCCAGATCTTTGGGTTTTTCAAGAAAAGACAGACTTCTGGCTTTTTTCACATGGACTCTTCTGACTTTTCAGTATTGTGGCGGCCGAGTAAAGCCATCTGTGCCTGCAGTCCTGGCCACGGCCTGCCATTTTAACCCCTCTGTTCCAGTATTCTTAGGGTTATGTGGGCTCAGTCCTTCAGGCAGGGGATAAAATGAGCGAAGCGGGCAGGGCAGGGATTATCTCTCTGTCCAACAAGTGGGCAACCAGGATACCAAGGGGGAAAGGGCTTTCGGAGAGACCAGTGCAAGATAATAAGAGATGAGGGCTAGAATCGGGGTAAGCATGATAAATGGACAAGGCAAAGAATGCATTTCCTTCTTTGCCTATTCTATTGACATTTCACTTTTAAACTCTTCCCTTAAAATAAGATTAAACGAAGGGAGCACTGGGAAGGCCCAGTACTTCCTGGGGGTAGGCCCGGAGCCGGGGATTCGGTCTAGTGGGCGGAGAAATTCTTTCTTTTCCCTCCATGCACTGCACCAGGGACACCACATGCCTTGTGGTCACTGTTAATGGTGTCCCTTACAGTTGTGCTGTGCTCAGGCTGCACATTCCTATCAGGAGCCATTCCAAAGTTCTGCCTCTCCTTTCCCCCAAGGTCCCTGTCTTTAGGCTTCCAGCCATGCTTGAAATCGCCATCGTAACTCTGCTTTTGGTTGAAGGCTTCATGGCACCCAAGAATCTCTTGAAATATACGCAGAAAAAGAAAAAAGGCCTCAGGAATGCAACCTGATATCTGACTTAGACTCGAAGTATTGGGCTGCTAGGGATTTGGGCACTGAATAAATTAACTTTGCCATGAAGCCAGCCTCAAAAAGCCAGTCGTAGCCAAACTACATTTATGAGACTCCCCGCTAAGATTTGAGGCCTGTCTGCCTAGCTTCCTGCGTTTTGGCCTTCCTGCCACTCTTTATGCTGAGACTGTGCTTTCAAGAGCAGCTTTTGGATCATCCTTAGGCTTTCACCAGTGAATGGCCTACTTGCTTTATTTTACTGTCATTGTTTTTTTAAAGTAAAGTTTTAAAAAGTATTCGTGCTTTTTTTCATACTACTTTGTTGCAGTATATTTGAAGTACAATAAATTGCGCATTTAAAAAATGTGTAACTCGATCAGTTAGTTTCAGCATATGTGTAAACCTGGGAAACTATCATCGGAATTAAAACTGTAAACATTTCTGTCATCCCCAAAATGTGTTTTCTGCCTCTTTCTCCCCAAAACCACTGAGCTGCTTTCTGTCTCCCTAGAAGAGTTTGCATTTTTTATGTAGAAGGATTCATACAGTCTGTATTCTTTTTTGCCCGCTTTTTATTACTAAGCATGATAATACTGAGTTCCATCCCTTGTTCTTGTGTACATCAATAACTTGCTCCTTTTTATTGCTGAGCTATTCTATTATGTGGTTATACCACAATTTGTTTATCTGTCACCAGCTGGTAGGCGTTGGACTTGTTTCTAGCTTTTAGCTATTCCAAATAAAGCCACTATGAACATTTTTGTACAAGTCTTTATGTGCACATATGCTTCCATTTTTCTTGGGTAAATAGCTACAAAAACGGGAATGTCTGGGTGGTATGGTAGATGTAGTCTTAATTTTTTAAGCAATGCCTAATTGTTTTCCTAAGCAATGGTATCGTTTTGCATTCCCATCATCAGTGTATGAGAGTTCTAGTTGCTCAACACCCTTGACAACACTTGGAATGAGCAGTCTTTAAATTTAGCTATCCTATTCCATGTGAAGAAATGAAGTTTACAGGCTCTCATGAAGAGTTCTTCATGTGTGTTTATTGGATATTTTGTATCTTTTGTGAAGTGTCTTAAAATCTTTTGGCAGTTTTTAATTGGGTTGTTTATCTTATGATTACTGAGTTTTAAGAATTTTTTTATATATATTCTGTAATAACAAGTCTTTTGTCTAATATATGTTTTGAGAATATGTTCTCCCAGTCTGTGGCTGTGCCTTTTGTTTTCCTAATAAGGTATCAGTATCTTCTAGTAAAATCTGGAGCGTATGGGGTTTCCAGAGGCAAGAAGGACATTGAATATTTAACAAATGTAAACTTAAAGAGCCTTATAGATCCTGAATGTGATACCAATATAAATGAAAGCATATTAATATCATTAATTCTCAATTTGGAAATTATTTTATATAGTTTGAGAAGAACACTGTTGTGAGACAACATACTAGGTGCTAGACGAGACAGAAGGAAAGGTACAGACATTTTCAGACATAGGTAGTGTTCTCAGAGGGCTTACGTCTGAGGAAGAGGAGGCGTGAAACATGAATTCTGATCACAAGTCTTGTATATGCTGTACGCTTTATTGGCACATAAACCTTTAATCTTCAGAACAACCCTCTGTTGTAGATTTTCCCCGTTTTGCAGATGAAGAAACTAAGACTAAGAGAAATTAGCTAACTTCTACAATTCGTATAGCTAGGGCACAGCAGACCTGGATTCAATCCCACATCTGTCTGACTCCTAAATCTATGTACTTAACCTTTAGGTCAAATTGCCTCCCAAGCACATCATAAGTTAGAAACAGAGTGTTATGGAACAAGAAGTGAAAAATTTATTTTTGGCTCTTCACCAGAAAGTGCAGAGGAGTTAACCTTGGAGGAGCTAACATCTGAGTTGGGTCTTAAAGGATGTTTGCAACTTCAGTAACAAGGATGGCCGAAGGGGAATGACAGTTGGAGGGAACAGTATGAGCAAGGATGCAGAGGTGAGAATGGTCATGACACCTACTGATTAAATCCTAATATTCTTAAGGGGGAATAGTGAGAGAAAAGGTGATTAAAACTGTCAAAAAGCCATGGAAAGCAGGCTAAGGAAATTGAATTTGATTCCAGAAGGTAGTTGTGATCTATTGAAGCATTTCAGTAGGAGGGTACGGGGAAGTGATGTGTATAGTAATAGGATGAAGTCTGGATGGACAAAGAAATAGAAGAGGGACAGAAATCAGTCAAGAACCTTTTGGCCCCTACTGTAGGTATCGAGGGTCCAACTAGGAGTAGCCACAGAAATGGACAAGAAGGGATTAATACATAATTCAAAAGTAAAAGCCACCTCTCACACATGATTTTTTTTTAGCAACTTTTCTATAATATGACCCATTCCCTTGCTGCCTCCTCCTTCGTTGTCCATGTGTATTTTGCATATGTCATTGCTTCCAGACAGTGGCCGGGGGGAAGAGAGAAACTCACTTTGACCTGCCTGTAATTTGCTAGCTTATTCTGATAAATGAAATGGTGCCTGGAGAAGACTGAAACTTTTGGCCAAAATGAAGCTTTATATTATTAACACATTCGTTTATTCATTCACCTAACCAGATTCATTCATTTACCATTTCATTGTGTTTTTTCCAAAACCACCAAGCAATTCTCCAATTCTCAGCGACACTAACTAGGTATCCTACAAATTTAACTCAATTCTGACACTTACCTACCTGGGGTTAGTATCAGATCCCACAGGTTAAGGGCTCAGCCTTACAAGATTGCCCCCACTTCAGATGCCATTCACAAGTCCAGGTTGTCACCTGTGCTTCTGACCAACCAGCTGTAAATCAGAGGTGCCCACAACCCCCTCCTTGGGTTCAATTAATTTGCTAGAGTGGCTCACAGAACTCAGAGAAACATTTACTTATGTTTACCAGTTAATTATAAAGGGTATTATAAAGGATACGGATGAACAGCTGGATAAAGCGGTACATGGGGTGAGACCCAGAAGGGTCTCTAGCACAGAAGTTCCATCTCCATGGAAATGGGGTGTGCCAACTTCCCCGCATGTTTACCAACCCGAAAACACATTAAATCTCCTTATTCAAGAGTTTTTATAGACCTTAATCTGTAGCATCCCTCTTCTTCTTCCCAGAGGTTGTAGGTGGTTTTTCTGGAGACCAGCCTCATCCTAAGGCTGTCTGGGGGACCTACCCTAAGTCACCTCATTAACATAAAATCAGGTGTGTTCAAAAGGGGCTTTTTTTATGATTGACAAAAGATACTCCTATCACTCTGGCAATACCAAGGGTTTTAGGAGCTTTGTGCCAGGAATCTGGGACAAAGACTAAATGAATTTCTTACTACACCACAACTTTCCTTTCATTCAAACATTTGTTTATTCATTAAGCAAACTGTCAGTCACTCAGTCTTCATCAAGAATCTAATATGTGCCAGACACTATGGTAGCACAGAAGGTACAGTGACCAATATAACATGGCCTCCACAAGAAGTTCACATGTTAGTGCAGGATTATTTCTGCCTTCTAGGCTTTCTTTTTGTCTCACCTGTTTATGTTTCTTTTCCAAGAAAAATTACCTTCTTTGGATTTTTTTCTCCTTTTACCTTTTTCCCCCCTTCTACTAAGAAAGTTCAGTGTTTCGTTTCTATACTTTGAATAGTTAACCAAAAGATTTCAACATGTATTCTTGAGTCTAGTGTTAATATTTTACAAGGGACTTAGTGAGCCCGTCAACTTTAGACACCTCCCCTATCCTGCCTGACATGCTGTGGTTGTCATGTGTTTTAGTTATTATTTTTAATTCCATAAGACTGTACTATTATTGTTTTATGTAGGCCCTCCAAACAGAATCACTTTCCTTCTGCCTAAAGCATATTCTTTTAATTTCTTTGACTGACTGAGGGTCTCCTGACAGTAAACTCAGGTTTTGCTTGAGAATATCTTTATTTTGTTTCTGTTCTTGCTGGGTATACAATTCTAGTTTGACAGTTGTTTACCCTCAGTACAGTCAATGTGTTATTCTGCTTTCTGGATTCTATTATAGGTGTTGAGAAGTCAGGGCTCTTATAATGATTATTTCTTTAAATGAAATCTGCCTTTTCTCTGGCCACTTTTAAGGTTTTATCTCTTTTTGATGTACAGTTTCACTACGATGTAGATTTATAACAACAGCTTTATTGAGGTAATAATTGGCATTCAATAAATTATACATCTTTGAAGTATATAATTTGGTAAATTTTGATTTGTATGTACCCGAGAAACCGTCACCATAACAGATAATGAACATATCCATCATCCTCCAAAGTTTCCTTGTGTCCTTTTGTATTTGTGACCCCTCCGTCCTGTCTCTTCTTTCCTCCTCTATTCCCCAAGCAACCACTGGTCTGCTTCTATCATTATCAATTAGTTTGTATTTTCTAGAGTTTTATACAAATGGAATCATGCAGTATGTACTCATTAAAATCGGATTTCTTTCACTGAGCATGATTATTTTCAGATTGATCATTGATATAGCATGTATCAATAGTTTCTTCCTTTGTTATTGGTCAATAGTATTTCTTTGTATGGACTGCATTTACCTGTTGATGAATATTCGGGTTTTCTCCAGTTTGGGGCTAGTACACAGTTTTTGTGGGTATCCAAGTCCAAGTCTTTGTATGGACATATGCTTTTATTTCTCTTGGGTAAATACCTAGTTGTGGAATGGCTGGATTATATGTTAGGTATATATTTAACTTTTTAAAAACTGGTAGGGACCATTTTATGTTCCCAGCAGCAGTGTATGAGAGTTTCAGTTTCTCTGTATCCTTGTCAACACTTAGTATGATCAATGTTTTTAATTTTATCCATTCTAATTTGTATTTTTCTGATGACCAGTGATGCTGAGCATTTTTTTATGTGCATATCTGCCCTCTGCATATCCTCTTTGTGATGTATCTGTTCAGATCTTTTGCAGATTCTTAAAAAATTAGGTTGTTTAGTTTCTCATTATTGAATTTTGAGTTCTTTATCTTATGGATACAAGTTCTTTAACAGATACATGCTTTACATTATTTACTCCCAGTCTGTGGCTTGTCTTTTTATTCTCTGTCTTTTGAACAGCAGATATTTTAAATTTCGATGCAGTTTGATTTACCAATATGTTCTTTTGTGGATCATGCTTTTACTGTCATATCTAAGAAATCTTTGCCTAACCTAAAGTCACAAAATTTTTTTCTTATGTTTCCTTCTAGAAGTGTTATAATTTTAGGTATGACATTTAGATCTATGATCCATTTTGAGTTAATTTTTATATCTAGTGTATAGATCAAAGTTCTCTTTTTTTGCATATTGATATCCATTTGTTTTAATATCATTAGTTGAGTAGGCTGTCATTTCTCTACTTGCTTTTGCATCTTTGTTAAAAATAAGTTACCTTTACATGTCTGAGTCTATATCTGTACCCTCTGTTCTGTTTCCTTAATCTGTTTGTTCTTCTTTATGCCAATTCAACACTGTCTTAATTACTATTTTATAAGATGTCTTGAAATCAGGGGTTAGCTATCCAACTTTGTTCTTCTTTTCTATAGTTGTTGTAGCTATTCTAGGCATTTTGAATTTCCATACGACTTTTGGAATCAGATTATCAGTTTCTATAAAAGAGACTGCTGAGATTTTTATTGGGATTATACTGAATCCATAGGTCAGTTTTGGAAGAATGGACATCTTGTCAATATTTAGTCTTTTGACACATTGAAGTCATGTTTTATTTATCTTAGCAATGTTTTGTAGTTTGCAGCCTTTATACCTTTTTCAAATTTACCCATAGGATTTGATCACTTTTGATGCTTTTATAAATGATAATTTTAAAAGGTCAGTTACTGGTCGTTCATTGCTAATATATTGAATTACAATTAATTTTTTGTATATTGATCTTACATCCTGTAATCTTGCTAAACTCACTGATTAGTTTCAGTAGCTTTCTTATAGATTCCATCAGGTTTTCTACATAGTCATGTGTTCTGTGACTAAAGAGAGTTTTACTTTTTTATTTGTAATCTAGATGGCTTTTTTTTCTTACTTTGTTGCACTGGCTAGAACCTCTAGTACAATGTTGAATAGAAGTAGCAAGAGTGAACATCCTTGCTTTGTTTCTGAACTTAGTGTAAAGGTATTCAGTCTTAATAATGATATTACATATAATGCTAGCTGTGGGTTTTTTATAAATGACCTTTATCAGAATGAAGAGTTCCCTTTTATTTCTAGATTCTCAAAAGTTTTTGAATCAGGAATAGATGATGGATTCTGTCAAAAAGCTTTTTATATGTATATTAGATGATTATTTGGTATTCTAAAAATTTCATTGATATAGTGGATTACATTGATCAATCTTGACTGTTAAACCAGCCTTGCATTGCTGAGATAAACTCCACTGGTCATGATTTATTACCTTTTTAATATATTGTTGGATTTGCTTTGCTACAATTTTATTTAGAATTTTTATATCTGTGCTGGGGAGGGAATTGGACTGTAGTTTTCTTTTAATGTCTTTGTCTTCTTTTGGTATTATGTTTCTTTAAATCCTGCTTGGAATTAGTCTTTCAGAACCTTGGATTATTGTCTTTTATCAGCTCAAGAAATTTCTCAGCCATTATCTCTTCATATATTTCTGTTGCCCAATTTTCTTTCTTTTCCTTTCCTACTAGAACTTTAGACATTTGTTTAGACCTTTACACTTTATCTTTCATGTATCTTAACTTTTTCTGTATTTTTCCTTTTTCCTCCCAGTGCTGTATTCTAAATAATTACCTCAGAATTCTTTTACAAGTAGTCATTTCTGTTTGAGCTCTACTTCAGCTTCTATTTTACTACCCATTGAAGCGTTTTTGTTTTTGTTTTAATTTTCTATTGTTATAGTTCTAAAAGTTGCATTTAGATCTCTTATAGTCTCATTACATTTTCATATTTTTAATTTGTTTTATTTATCAAAGCATATTAAATACATTCTATGTCTGGTAATTTAAAGTTTCACTGTTTGTTTCTTTCACTGCTTTTCTGATACCTCGTTTCTTTGTATGTTTTACATGTTTGCTCATTTTGGTTTTCATTTTACCACAAACCTATATTTCTTGGAACCTTTTCTATGGGGGTTCATTGAGGCTGGGTGAAGGTGTGTTCCTCCAGAAAAGATTGTTATTTGGTCCTGCCCCATACCTACTGGGATCACTTTATGCTAAATTCTCATCTTGAAGTTTTCAGACCTCCCAGGTCCTCTGATGATGGACTAGGAACCTGGACTGAGAGTTAGCTTGTGGTAACAAATTCTCAAGAGATAGTCCCCTCCCTCCACCTCATTTACTCTTTGCCAGACTTTGAGCCAGTGAGGCCTCTGGCGAAGCAGATTTATTTCCAATTTATCCTTACACTGAGGATATAGGGAGTCTTAGCTATATGTGAGTGGTGGGCTAGAGTAGACTCCTATCTGACTTCCTGCAAGGTATGTACTCTGGCTTTGCCCTCTGTGTCCTGTGTTCTAAGGGGATCTGCAAATCTCCAAACCTGGTTTAGTAAATGCCCCCAGACAAAAGCCAGTTTTAGTTTCTGGGTTCCTATTTTCATTTGGTTTTTGATTTCTGATTATTTTTTTCCTGAAAGCTTACTGATACATTTAAAAATGTGCATTTTTGTTTCTGCTGTTGCTTTTTATTTTGCCTTTTTACTTGTTTTCATCTACTGGTCTAGTCACGGTATCCAGTTCATCACACTGTTGGAAATAGAAGTTGGGCCTCAAACTTTATGTTGTGGTTGTTAGAAATTGTTTCTGCCATGGGAGCAATTGCATTCATGTCAGTTCTTGTTTCCGTTTCCTGTGGTGAGCATTAGAGAATCAAAGGAGGAAGGCATTTACTTTTCCTGCATTGGTGATGTGTTCACTGTGGTATTACTGGGCTTTACGTCTTTCCCTTTTACTAAATCATCTCCGCCAGCAGAGTTGAGATTTTGTTTTGGTATAACTAAAATGCCTGCACTCTGCCTCATCTAGAGTCATTCCCTTATTATATACTGTCATACTATTCTCTACCTCTCCTTTAGGTCATTTATTACATTAAAGCAATATGATTATTTTTATGGCTGTTGGATATGCAAATCTGTTTCCCTTGCTGAGAACATAAGTTTCATGAGATCAGGGACCAGGACAGTCTTACTCCTCACAGTACCCCTGTTTTCTAGCATAGTGCCTGGCACGTAAAGAGCAGCCAATGAACAAAATGAATGATTAAATGACAGGGTTTGTCAAGCTACACCAAAGAGGCAGAAATTTGCAATAACTCAGTTTAGTTCAGTAGCCATCTCTGGAGCCCCTGCTCTGTGTCATTCTCCACGCCAGGCACATTGGAGGGTGCAGAGATGAGCGAAACATGGCTCACCCTCTAGGAACCCACAGTCCTGTGGAGAGAAGGCAGTGTTTCCGTTATTGGAATTTCCAAATTCAAATGATAAATTCCTCGCCCTGAGAGTAAACTTAGTTGGGGTATAACCTCACTAGCGATTACTATCCGGGGTTTAAATACTACATTCCTGTGTACACAAAGCTTTGTATCCACAAAATAGTCCCAGCTGGGCACTTCATGCTGAGATGACCAAACACCTATCTCAGCCCTCCTTTTAGTTAGCTCTTGAGTTCTCTATGCCCAAGACTGTATCAAAGCATTGATTCCTGGCCTTGAGGAGTTTGTTTGTTTGTTTGAGAGGGTTGAGATCATGGGCAGCAACTACTGGACCTACCCATAGAAGTCCTAGATGGACATAAATAGACAATTCCTAGACTCTTTAGCATAGCGCACAAATAAGGGGATCCTGTCCCTTGGTGCACAGCAAGATGTTCAAGGCCCCAAATCTGCACCTTAGGCCTCTATGTCTGGCTTGCTGAGTTGCAGGTGTATGGTCTCAAGTTGTTTTCTAGGTGTGACGAGGCTGGAAACAAGCCCACGATTCTGCTTTTCAGACCTGTGAGGTCTCCTGCGTAGGGCTGCCTAGATCCCTGGGCCCTTAATGTGCCTCTGAGAAGACATGAGGCAGCGGGGAACCATGTGTGCTCACTACATCTTCTTCTCCTGTGCATCTCCTCTGCCCTGCTTTCTAGTGGCTTCTGGGGTAAGCAAAGCTAAGTGACTGTGAACTTAACCCAAATTACAGTTCTCACTCTATCTGGAACCCAGACAAGCCCAGGGGTCTGGCCCAGCCTAGGAAGATAAGATGCAACATTTGGCAAGTGTGGGAAAGTCAAACTCTTTTGACATGTCTTTTATGCACCTGTCTTCACAGCTACGGCAAGACACACATCAGGCAAGGCAGACCTCATTGTTCCTGAGAGCCACTCCCCGGCTTTGTGGAACTTGGGGTTGCCTTTTCCTTATTCATAGAAGAAGGAGATGGGCTTGGTCCATGATTTCCAGTTACTGGTCTATAGACTTGGTCTAGTTATTAAAATTGTCAGCAATCCAAGGTGAAGTGAAAGAAAAAGTGAAGAGAGAGCAGTGAGTTTTGTCAAAGAGCTCAGTGAGTCACTGATCCTGAGTGGAAGTCTTTCCAACTTGGTATATTTTTTGAAATGATAGCAGACAGTAGGTTGTTTGTTTTCTTGGTTGAAGTGAACTCACTGAACAGAACACAAAGCTGACAACACAATGTCTCTTCCCAACATTTTTTTCAAGGGACAAGGAATCTATTCAAGTCTATCACATTCAGAAGTCAGAGAATCGCCAGGTTAGATTGAAATGGAATAACTTCAGCTTCTCCTATGTGTGGATTATGGGGAGGGGGAGAAATGACTCTCCCTTTCATACTACCTATGAAGTTTGGGTTTTGATTAATTTTACTTTTGAATTTATTTTTTTTCTATGGACATATTAGAATGAGAATGAAACCTGCTCCTTGGGAGGGCTGAGGCCGTTGTGGGGTAGCATCTCAGTCCATTTTCTCAAGGTTGTGCATATGTTTCCAGGTCACAGGTTTGGTAGGAGCCTTAGTGCTGGCATAGCTCTGCCTCTGTACACCTCTTAGCTCTCTGGGATACAGATAAGCACTTTGACACTTGCATGCTTGCCTTTGCTGAAGCCTAGAACCCGGGTTTTTGTGCCAATCAGCTTTTCTGCACAAGTTTCTGGGTACATCGAGTTGTGGATTATCTTCACCTCAGAGAGCCTGATAATTCATAATTCCTTGCAGTATTTCAGCTCAAAGCAGTGCTGCAAGCATGGGCAGCTCTCTTCCCTCTTGAGAGGGAGAGTCAGAGGGCTCAGCAAACAGTACTGTGACCTGTGAAAATCTTTAAGGAAGTGGGAAGAAACAGAAGGAAAAACATTTTAAGCAGATTTTTATAAAATTTGACAGTATTAAAAAGCCAGACCACAGGTGGGTTCAGGGTCCAGCCCCACCTCTTATGGCTGCGTAGCCTCAGGCAAGCCACTTAATTTCTCTATTAATTTCATCCTTAATAAGAATAGAGAGCTGTTATCTGTCCTACCTTTATTGGATTATCGTAAACTTATTTGGCCATCGTATATAATTTGGTCATTATAAATGATATAGTGTGCACTTTGACAAGGCAAATTGCATGTAAGATTTACTTATTTATTCAGCACACTTATTAAGTGCCTGCTATGTGCAAGGCATAGTCCTATGGAGTGGGGGTACCCTGGTGTGAAAACCAGACCCTGCCTTCAGGAAGTTGATGTTCTAGTGACATCATCAGACAAGCAAATATGCAAACAGACACATTAATAAGACATTGATGATGGTTGCTGTAAGAAAATAAAAAAGCTGGTGTAAGAGAATGATGGGAGGGAGTTAGAGGAAGTCTCTATGAAGAAATGATGGTCAAGCTGTGGCTTGAAGGTTGGGAAGAAGCCAAGAGAAAAGCATCCAGGCAGAAAGAACAGCAAGTACAGGGGCCCTGAGGCCACAGAGAGCTGGCTTGCTTGAAGACTAGAAATGATTGCAGTATAGCTGGAGGGCTATGGCTTGTAATAACATAAGGTTAATTTCAAAAGGTAGGAAGTAACTTCAACTTCCTTCTGTGCTTTCCTTCCTATTTTTCAAGCTCATTTATCTTGGGGAACAATAATTAATTTATAGATATGTTCTGGATATTAAAATCACGCTTAAAAATAACTTCAGAATGTAGAAAAGAGAATACTGTATAATAGAGTGTGGGTCAAGGAGTCAGTCCCTCTGTGTGTGTGTGTGTGTGTGTGTGTGTGTGTGTGTGTGTGTGTGTATGAGAGAGAGAGAGAGAGTATGCGCGCATGTGTTTCTCTCTCTCTCTCTCTCTCTCTCTCTCTCACCAGGTCTCATCAGCTCTGCTTGCCACTTATGAGCTCTCTCTGACCTTGGACAAGTTACTCAGCCTTTTGAGCCTAAGTTTCCTCACCTGTAAAAATGAAGATAATAAACCCTGTACTCTATTCCTCAGAAGATTGTTGTGAAAATAAGATTTTTTAAAAAGAAACGACAAATGTGAAAATGATGCTTGGAATGTTTAAAGAGCATATCTGATGGGAAAGAGGTTGGCTCTTTGCTTCCTGGGCTTGTTTGGCTGTCGATAACTGGATGCTCTTGGACAAGATTTGCGGTGAAGGTTCAATCAGTGTTAGATTGCAGGTAGGAAGCCTTTTCTAGGGCCACGTCCTTCGCGTGCAGCAGCAATGGTATTACAAGGAAATAAATGAATAATAAATGAAAGGCTCCGAAGTCAGGCTGCTCCTGCAAGATTTCTGTGCACAGGAAACTGAGCAGAAAGGAGATGGCCTCGTTGCTCTGTCCTTGTAGAGGAGGTGGGCTCTCTGCGGGCAGCACTGGCAGAGCAGCGCTCTGGGCTCTGGAAACACTGTGGCCCCATGGGATAGAGGCCTTGTCCTGGGTTGCCCAGTGGGTCAGTGGCAGTGCTAGGATGAGATTGTGGCTCTTTCAGTGCTTATTGTACCCCAGCCCTATGCCTTAGCATCCTGAAACATTGTCATTCAACAGCACACGCTGTTGAACACCTCCCATGCTTCCAATACGGTGCTAGCCCTGGGGATTCAGGGCAGAGAGGGCCACCCTCATGGCACTTACAGTCTAGCTGGGAGACAGACTTACATCTATGATGACAATGAGGTGACAGAGTGCTTCCATGGAGCAAGTAGAGCACATAGCAGGTACCAAATCTAGATTTGTTTTTGTTGGGGGAAGGGTTGTCCAGGGAAAGCTTCCTGGGAAAGCAACACTTAAGTGAACATCCAAAGGATGAATTAGCCAGGTTGGAGTATGGGATGAGAGGAGGGTTCCAGGCAGAGCATCCTGCAGAGAAGTGGCTTGTCTGATTGGGACCTGGCCTTGAAGGGCCGAATGGTGAGGTTTGGAACCAGAGAGGGTGGGGAGTCTTGGAAGAAAGACATGTTTCATGGTAAGAAGTTTAGATTTTGTCCCAATTGCAATGGGAAGAGTTTATGCAGTTAGGTTTGCATTCTGCCCTTGACCCACACTCTATTATGCAGCTGCTCTGTAGAGACTGGCTAGGAGGGGATGGGAGAGAAATAGACACATTCAAGTGACATTCAGGGATTAGAGTTGACAGGACTTGCGGCTGTGACTACCTTCTTGGGCAGTTCACTTTTCTGCTTAATATTTTTAGCCAGTCTTCAGACACCATGAGTTATAGGTATGTCCAGTGTCAGATTTACCATGATGCTTCAGAGCCTCTCCCAAGGCCCTGACAGTACATTCCATGGTCAGGTGTTCTCCTAAAAATTGCAAAAGCAAATGTTGGATAGTGTTGGGATGGCCAGACATTTTTAGGATCCTGCAGTGGGAAAGTTGAGTTGGGACTACATCTGGCAGCATGTAAAAAAAAAAAAAAATACATTGTGTGTATCCCCTAACTTTATGTTCTTTTTCTTAAAGAGCTTCCTCACCCCCACTCCTACCCCCATCCCCCAATACATAAACATCAGGTCCTGTAAAACTGGATCTACCCTTGATGGTGGCTGTGATTTTTCCTACCTCTGGCTTTAGTGGCTGGCAGTGGTGGCAGGTGCCAGCAACTTTACTCCAGTTGAAGAGAAGGCTTACAATTCTTTAAGAGTCGTCCACAGGTATAAAAAGGGCTGGCATAGAGATTGTGATGTGTACTTCTTTTTCTGTCTATAGTGTGCAACTTGGGTACAAATATGATAGTGTTTATTCCATGCCAGACCCTGTTCTAAGCACTTCATGTAGCGACTTATTTAATCCTCAGAAACAAGTTTATGAAATAGACATTACCTCCCTTTTCCATATGAGGCTAGTACTGGTCAGTAAGTGGGATCCAGTCCCATGGAGTTCGTCATCAGAATCAGGCCACATGGGCTGCGACCAGTGCAGTCACCCAAGGCCCCATGCGTAGAAGGGCCCTGTGCTTTGTTTATTGCTTTGCTGTTGCCATCGTGAAATCCTTAATGATTTTTGAACAAGTGTCCCTGTGTTTTCATTTTACACTGGATTTTACAAGGTCTGTCATCAGTCCTGGTCAGGGTTTGTGCTCCTACCTCTCACTACGTTATTTTGACAATAGGCAGAATATAGAACTAGCTGCCTCGGGAGGTAGTAAGTTCTCCATCCATAGAGGTATTCAAGCACAGGCTGGATGACCCTTTGGCAGGAATACTTTAGAGGGGACCTAAGTACCAGATGGGAGGAAGGGGTAGGGATAGGAGGTTAGAATTAGCCTTTAGCGTCTGAGATCCTCTGAAGCTTGAAATTCTGATTCTGTAACTTGCCCTTCATCAGCTTATTAACAGTCAGAAAATAAAGGAAACAGGGCCAGAGTGAAATGGTCCAATGCATAGAATTTTGTGGAAAAAGTGGGACAGTTCCCAAAGGAAAGAAATCCGTGGAAGGACACAGAACCTGGAGATACTTTCTTAGACAGCTGGCAGTGGCACTGGGCTATGGTCCCTTCCCAGCCCAGCACAGCCTGTTTCTCTCCCTGCTGTCAGCAGAAATGTCCCTGACCAGCTGCAGATAAATCAGATGAACACTAAATGGAGGGGGGAGGGGGGATCAGTGCACCCACAGTTTCCATCCATGGGTCACTGGCCACAGCAGCTGCTGTAAACACTGCATAAAACAGCACGTATGGGCTCTTTCTGAAACCGGTAGGTCACTCCTCCTCTGAGGCCATGCTCTTTGCAGTCCTTCCCTACCACCTGGAGACTTGAATACTGACCTGAGCTTCAGCACTGGGAAGGGATCTTCAGGTGTGATTTCCCAGGAGTTCTGAAGCCCGGTGCGTGCGTGCGTGCGTGCGTGTGTGTGTGTGTGTGTGTGTGTGTGTAACTAAGGGTGGAGTTGAGAACAGGAAGAACAAATCACCCTCCAGACTCTCTGTTGTAGTTGTGGCATTGACTCTCAATCTTGTGACCCTGAGCGAGCTGTTTAATCCCTCTGAACCTCAGTGTCTACCTCTGTAATGGGGACGTGAGAGAATGCATGTCAGCACTCAACTTTGATAAATTTTATCTAAGTCTTTTCATTAACAACACAATTGCACAATGCCTTGGGATCTCACCAAATTGTGTTAGCCAGGAGATGGTATCACCCTCATTTTATTGATAAACTGAGGCTACATCGTCAGGCCCAGAAGTACATAATTTCATAATAATAGGGATCCTTTGTATTTTCTGAGAGTTTGTCCTTTTGTTTATTATGCTGATGACAGGTTCCCACAAGCTGACATTTACCTAGTCGCCAGACCTCTCTGAGTACACAAGGGTGTTTTACTGAGGTTGGGGAGCCTTGGTGTGCCCCATCTTAGATCTGCTGTGATGGGGGTGGCCATATCCTGAGGTCTGAAGCTGAACCTCTCGCGTTCACAGCTCCAGTCTGTCACTCCCTGGCTGTGTGACCTGGGACAAATGACTTAACCTCTTGGAACCTGCATTGTCTCATGTAAAATAAGGATAATCATAGCACCTACCACATGGAACTCTTGTGGGAATTGAATGAGATAGTCCACATAAAATGCTTATCCCAACGCGTGACCCACTACAACTTCGCCGTTGTTACCAGTATTATAATTATTAGCACTTTCACACTAAATATATCCATCTTAACATGGGCCACTTTCCATATTTTGGCCATTGTACATTTTTAATAAACTGGTTTTAGGGTTGAAATTGTAGTCTTTTCTGGTTTTCTTTTTAGCATTTGTTAGAAGTATTCTTCAAAGCTCTGCCTGAATTCACGGGGAGCCCCTGTAAATCCACTTGAAAGCAGATCTCATCACTAAAAACCCACAAAACACCTCACTGAGAATGGAAGAGTCGGGCTGTAATTTATGGCGTCCACTTCGCGCTGCCATTTGGCATTTTGCAAACTGCCATTGCCATTAGCCGTCACTTTTGAGTATTTATGATCTTGTGGTTGGAGCACTTTGATTCTCATAACAGAAACAGGGTCACATTTAGAAAACATACCCTACGCCTAGCTGGAAAATTAGATTCCCCAGGGTGCCTGATGGATGGGGCCATACAAGGAAGTGTGGCCTGCCAGCCAGGCTGAAATGTGCCCTTTCCAAATACCCCAACTGGAGCCTGTCTTTATGTCTCAGGCCTCAGCATGCCAGGCCTGGGCTTTCTGCTCGGCCGTGGTACAGAGAGGCTGGGGCAAAAGATGTGTAGCTACATACCAACCATGTTCCACATGGGTGCCCTTTACAGCCACAAGGTTGGCAATTATAGAGCTAGGATTTGGCCAGAATTCCTCCATGGTCCTAAACTGGTTCTTTGTGTCCCAGGCAGCAAGAAAGTTTTGGATATTGCAAGTGCGGAAGTGTGAGCTAAGTGTGGCACCAATAGACCAAACTGACAATAGGCAGGACACTTGTCTCCTACTCTGGGACTCAGTTTCCCTTCTGCTCAATGGGAGGATTTGTTCTTCCAGCCATTGAATCTCTTGATTCCCATGAGGTGCTTGGCTGCCAAATTATACGGGATTTTTGGTCAGTAGAAGTTGAGGGTTTTCAGAGGCAGAAAGAAATTTTATGTAAGTTTCAAGATACTGTGTATGAAAAGGAATACCATCTCAATCATCCTGTAATACATCAGCTTGCATATGAGAGTCTGCGAGACCTGGGATGGGTCTCTCCTCCTAGGCCCTTTCTCCCTCTGTAAAATTCCTCCAGGATACCACTTACATTAAATCACCATGCCTCCTTGGGCTTCTTTTGGCTAAAACACTTCCCAGACTTTCCTTGCTTCTGGTGACCTTGACAGTTTTGAGGCATCCTAGTCAGGTATTTTGCAGAATCTTTTGGGATTTGTCTGATGTTTTTCTGATCTTTAGATGGTGGTTATAAGTTTCAGGGAAGAAGACCACAGACTTAAAGTGCCATTGTCATCACATCATATCAAGGGTACATACTGTTAACATGACTCATCACTATTGACGTTGCCCTTGATTACCTGGCTGAAGTAGCATTTGTCAGATTTCTCCTTTTTTCCTCCTTTTCACACTGTGCTCCCTGGAGGGAAGTCACTGTGTGTAGTCCTCACCTTTTGGGGGGTCATTAATTTGTTTCATTGCACATTATTGACTACCCCCTATGTGCCTGGCACAATTTTGGGGGCCATGGATATGGACCTATGTAAGACGTGGCCTCTGCCTCAGGGAACTTAGGGTCTAGAAGGCAAAACAAAAAAGTAGGTTTGCAGTCACCAGACCCTCTGGTACATGCAGTGAGACTGTTCCACAGGAGAACGAAGGAAGACCCCTCACGCCAGGCTTTCCTCTTTTATGTTTTAAGTGAATTTTCCTAATGCCCTCCATTTCTTTGATCCATAAAATTTTAAATTTTTTTTCTAAGAGGCTACTTATTTTCTTTCCAGTCTTACCCTGTGACTCTTGGGTGTTATTATTATTTTAAACATTTGCATAGGACTTTCTATGTTGAAAACATTTTTTAGTCATTAATTAGTAATCCACATTAATATGCAGATTGAATTAATCTATTTCAGGCAGAAGTTGGTCTTGAGAAAACAAAATAGCTAAGTGTTATTCCTTCCTACCTGCATCTTCTTTTTCTCCCCCCTGCTTTTCACCCCGATCATTATTAGGATTATTGCTGTGATTATTAAAGGCTGATTGAGCACCAGGAGTTGTCTGCGGGGCTTCGGGAGAGCTCAGGGGAGGGCATGTCCCTGCACTCTGGACTCAGAGCTGCAGGGAGGCTGCCGTGGGGGATTCATTAGTGCTCGGAAACCAAAATTGGCCTCATAAATAATTATCCTCAGAAAACAGTTTTCGGCTCCTATTTTTGTTTTAGTTGCACTAAGCTTAATTCTTTTTGGGCTCCATTATTGTCTGAGAAGGTTGGCTTTTACTTTCAGAAAAAAGTGTGTCTGCCATAATACAACTGTCATTTACTGAGCTCTTACTATTTACCGGGTACTCAGCATACCTCAGCTTTGATTCATGACAGCCTTCTGGTGTAGGCTCTGTTATTTTCCTCCTTGTAGAGATTAGGCAGCTGAAGCTTAGTGAGGTGAAAGCTCAAGGCTGGTAAATGTCAGAGCTGGGATTTGAACCCTTAACTGTATGGCCCCACAGCCCTCCCCCTTAATGCCTATCTTTGGCCCACTATTCAAGGCCTTTCCAGCCTCGCTGCCCACTTTTGCCCTTTATCATCACAACCTCCCGCCTCTTCTCATCAGACACCAAAGGTATTCCATTTCTGCTTCATTAGAACTCTGCAGGGTCGGAACTGTCTTCATCCCGTTTTAGAGATGCGGCTGGCTCCAGAGAATCTGCCGCACAGCTCATGGTCACCATCCCGGGCAGGAAAGGTCTCCAGCAGCAGCAGCCATTTGTTGAACACCATTTATTGTCTAGTACTGGGGTCACAGATGTGCACATTCCAACCCTGTGCCCAAGGAGCTCACAGTCTCCTAGGGGAATAGAGTACCTTCAGTTCTAGGTGTCCCAATAATTGAGCACTTCGGTTTCTTGCCTTGTAGTCATAGGTGTCTGTGTTTTAATAAGCAGTTACTGTGTGCCAGGCCTTCTGCTCAGAGACTCACATCCCTTTAGATCCCTGACTCTTGCCCCTTCCTCACACCTTCCTTAGGAGGCAAGTTTGTTGGAATCTCCATATAACACGTGAGGAAAGTGAAGCTCAGAGAAGACCAAATTGCCTGAAGGAGAGACACTTAGGACATGGCAGAGCTGCTATTCAAACCCAGATTTGTTTGAATCCAGAGGCTCTCTTCTGAGTTATCTTGATTGCTTCCCTTATAGTTTTGCCTCAGTACGTGTGTGCTTGTCTATATGTGAGTTTGCCAGCTTACACTTACTGTGTATCAGCTTCAGGACTAGGTCAGCAAGGGACCCAATCCTGATCAGGATGCCACCCCTGTCTTTATGGGCCCGCAGCCTGATGGGGTGACAGACAGACACAAAATAACCCTCAAATATGACTGAGTACGATAGATGCTACAGGGCAATTTCTGGTTCTGGGTGACCTTGGACAAGTTTCCTAAGTTCTCTCAGCCCCAGTTTTCTCACCTATAAAACTGTGAGGAATATCAATCAGGGTTATGATAACGATTAGAAGAGAGAAAGTATGTAAGGCACTGGGTATATGGAGGGTCCAATAAGTAGTAGCACTTGCTGCAGAAGTGTCAGTGAGACCTGAGTTACAGGCTAGAGTACTCAGTAAGGCTCAGCTTGACACAGTTTTGGGAACCTCTCAGTCTGTTGGTCTTATATGTACAGTGAGATGTTTAGACACTTAAAGACATGGACTATTTCTGATTGATATTTTGTGTGTCCTGGATTGAGCATGAGCTTCCCTAATACACAGAAGATGTATCCTCAACACCTAATAAATGCTCACTGGTTAATTGAACACAATTCTATTTTGTG
This sequence comes from Eidolon dupreanum, assembly GCA_028627145.1. Lineage (NCBI taxonomy): Eukaryota > Metazoa > Chordata > Mammalia > Chiroptera > Pteropodidae > Eidolon > Eidolon dupreanum. The sequence continues at coordinate 14,981,571 of CM053515.1, read as the reverse complement.
ACTGGGGAATAGAGTCTGGGAAGTTGGGAAAAGTCCCACAGGGGTAGCTAGCTATACGTACCTTATTTAAGAACCTTGAGTGTTGACAAGAGTCCAGCTTCCTGGATGAGAAAAGGGAAATTCCAGACGTGGTACTGAGATCTGCAAAACCAACAAGAAGAAGCCGTTTCACTGTGATACACAGCAGAGTTAGACCTGGGGCTGAGTCCCTCTAGGCTACTTCCTAGCCATGTGACCCAGGACAAGGTATGGCAGAGCCTCAAGTGTCTTTCTCCATGATTTGGGAGAAAATACCTGCCTTGCGAGGTTGTGGAGATCAAATAAGAAAACGCTCAGAATGCATTTCGCACAGCTCCCCAGCGCAGAGCGGGGCTTAAGTGCTCAGTAAGTGGCTGGAGGTGTCACTGTGAGGAGGCTCCTTGCCAAGGCTCTGAGCCCCACGGAGCTCAGCTGGGTGGATGGTCTGTGTCAGACCCCTGTCATTACCACTCATAGCTGAGGTTCTTTCTGAAAATGGCCATGGGAGAAAAAAAAATAAATGTGTTCTTGCCAGTTAATGAGGCCCCTCTGGAGAGGCCCCACCCCAGCCCATTCCTGAGGAGTATGAGTTTGGAGTTTGGCAATTCCTTGGAATGCTGGGCCCCAGCTGGGGAGCAGAGCTGCAGGATGAGCCAGCCCAGAGTCCGGGGAATGGGGAAAGAGACATTGTGCAGGAGAGGGAGGATGTTGTAGAAAGCTTACAAAATACAGATAAGCATGAACACAAATAGTGATTATGACTGTACACAGATAACCACAGCTACATTTTAGTGTCTGTCCACTCACATTTTTTGTTGATATACGTCTTAATTTGGGCTGCTAAACAAAGTACCATAGGCTGAGTGGCTTACAAACAATGGAAATTTATCGCTCACAGTTTGGGAAGCTGGAAGTCCAAGATCAGGGGACCTGCCAGCATGGTCAGGTTCCGGTGAGGAACCCCTTCCCCGTTGCAGAGAGCCAACTTCTCACTGTATCCTCACACAGGAAGAGAGCAACATGACGGTATTTGGTGGGGGGGCGGGGGAGTCCTTTTGGGAGATAATTAGGCCATGAGGTCTGAGCCCTCTCGAATAGGTTAGTGCCCTTCTTGAAATGCGTTTAGACAGCAATACTCTTTTCCCAAAGGATCTTTGAGAAAACACAGTAACAATGATTTTTGTCAAGTGCTTACTCTGTGGCAGTCACTATTTAAGGAATTAACTGTATTGAGTATTTTAATGCTCATGATAACCCTGTAAGATAGAACTATTATTGTGTCTATTGTAAAGATGAGAAACACACAGAGTGGTTAAACAATTTGCTCATGGTCACACAGCTACCAAATTAAAGAACCTGTAGTTGAGCCCAGGTAGTCTGAATCTAAATAAACCATGCATTTTTAACCACTATGCAATATTACCTCCTTTAGTCAAATCTCAAAGAGGGGGAAAGCTGATTATGGGGAGAAGGTGCTGAAGACCTCCAGGTCCTCCTGGCAAGCAGTCCTAGGTTAAAGAGTACCCAGATGAAAACAGGAAGAGTCATGCCATTTGTTCAGTGAATACCGTATGTCTCATCCATCCCTTAGAAAGCAAAGTGCTCAGAAGGGAGTGAGGGTAGAAAGCCAGTCGCTACTGTTCTCTTCTTATAAATGGTATTAAATTTTCTGAAATGTTCAAGCTCTGAGTTCCAAAGGGGACCTAGAGAGCATCTAGTCCGTAGTCCATGTCTTGCAGATGAAGGTCAGAGGCCCAGGCAGGAAGGGGCTTGCGCGGGTCACTTGGCAAGTGAGTGGCCATGCCAGAAACTAGGAGTCAAATCTACAGCCCAGTGCTCAGACCACTACAACAAGCTGTTAGTTTTATTGCCACATTTCACACCTGTTGGGGATGAGGAGGCTCATTTTCTCCTGAACTGGGGGCTTTGCCCAGACTGGGAACTGAATGACTGCCTAGTGATGGATGGGTTACACAGTTAAATATCCATCATATGACCTGCTTTACTCACTGCAAAATCACAGCCACGTTTGTATGGAGAATCATTTCCATCTGCTTTGAAATGAGATGTGATACCAACCCCAGAAGGCTTTTTTTGGGACACCAGGGCAGATTTGTTCTGTGAGCCCAGAGGGCAGTGCTGGGACTGGTGAGACTAGGGGAGTTCAGTGTTGATCCATTTAGTAAATAAGTTCAGAATGCCTTCTCCTGCCAGGGCGGTGTTAATCCAGCAGACAGCAAGGGCAGCAGATGTGAAAACACTGAACATAAGCCCAGTAAAGCGGAACAGGTGCAGCAGCCGGAGAGGGCCCAAACAGGGGCAGTCACTTCTACCTGAGAACAAGATTTCAAGAAAGTACCAGCCCTGGGCTGCGTCTGGAAAGATGAGTGTGGATTTGCCAGGCAGATGGGGTTCGGGCATTCCTGGCAAAAGGCAAAGGCCACAGTTTTCATGGACCAAATTAGGTATAGAGCACAGGGTTAAGGCAGGGAACCCAGATGTAAAATAAATATGGGGGGGTTGCTGATCACCAGGAGCCTTCTGGGTTCTGCCCAGGAGCTGGCACCTGGCCCTGAAGAACTTGGGGAGCTACTGCAGGGATTAGGGAAGCTCACGCAGCAGAACGAGCAGCCCAGCTGTGCGCTTAAAGCTCATCGGACTGTAAGGCTGGAGAGCACACTGGGGGTCAGACGTGTGTGGTGATACAGGGCGACAGGATGAGGACCAGAACCTCCACCATGGCAGCAAAGCAGAGAGGCCAGATGTGGGAACAGTCAAAGAGGGTACAGTTAGCACGACTTGGACCCCAGTTGGACGCAGGAGGGAGAAGGACTAAGTGATGTTGAGGAGTGCACTGACAACTGACAAGCAGTGAGCCTGTAGCTATGTGCCTGGCTCACTGCCGAGCACCTGACATAGTTTGTCTCATTCATCCTCACAACAGGCGCTGTCCCTGTAAACTTGCTGTCCTCAAGTTACAGCTGAGGGAGCGGGCTCAGAAAGGTTAAAACTGGCCCAAAGTCACACAAGAGAACAAGTCAGGTAGCTGGGGTTGAACCGAGGCAGTCTGCTTCCTGCATTCTCACTTTGGGCAACCCTGCCCCCACAGGGGCTGGGTTTTCTGGCTTCAGTCACTGGGTGAATGTGGGCACTTTCCTCTAATGCCGGCCAGATAGAGGAGTCAGAGGGGGAGGGTGCCCTGGTCTTACTGTCTCATATTAGGAATGCAAATGTTTTGGGTTCAGGGCTCCAGATTCGTTGCTGAGAGGTATACAGAAATACTAGAAATGGTTGAGAATGATTTTGAAATAGCTTGCAGTACCTTCGCTTCCTCCTCTGATGCAATGAGAAAGGCACTGGATTGGGAGTTAGACCCAGTTTCTGGTTTAGCCTCCACTGCTCTCCTGCCACGTGACCCTAAGTAAGTCACTTTATGCCGTCTACGCTCCATAATGAGGTCGATAGTCTAGTCTTCATGTGCACAGAAATCATGTGAAGGGCCTGTCGAAACACAGAATTCTTGGCCCCATTCCTGGAGCTGCGATTCTGTCAGCCAGGGGTGGGGCCTGAGAATCTACATTTCTGACCAGTGGCTGAGCTATGCCGATCCTGCCAGACTGGGACCTGCACTTTAAGCACCACCTACGGCTCCATGCCAGCAGGCAGGGATATACTAGGCAAATGTATACTCCAATGTAATACCAGAGAATGTTCAGTCCAAGACAGAGCACTCAACAAGCGAAAGGTGTGGCACTTTGAAATGATAACCAGGTACAATCCACCTTTCCTTTCCATCTTCTATATCCTTTCCTTACCACCAAGCCAAGACTCCTCTCCCAAAAACTTGTTTCCCTGTATGATCTTCAGGATGGATAGGTCAGTGGAAGAACCTTACATACCAGCTATTGCCAGGGCCAAGACACTTGCCCTGAGCAGCTGATGGATTGAAAATACCCAGTATGGGCATAAACTCCCCAGAGCTCAAGAACTCACCAGCTTCTAAGAGAGTGACCATTAGTAGCTTTCCACTTTGGTTGCAGCAGCCCTAAAGCCTGAGTATCGTCATGGGTGAGAAAAGGAAAAGCTCCTCTCCCACGTTCTTGGCCTCCTTGTCCTTCAGGGGCACGTAAAGGAATGTTGTTTTCTGACCACACTCCAGGCATGGGCAGCATCGCACCTCTCTGTGACTCTGTGCCAGAGATATGCTGAAGAAATCCTAGGGAGACAAATGAAGATTGCAGGGCAATCAATCATGTACAGCTGGTGTTCTCTGCAGGCAACTGTTCAATTATATTTCCTTTTCATTTTTCTTCCTATTCCCTGGGATCAACTCCTTTGAGAGCTTGACACCAGCTAGACTTGTTGATTAAGTGGTAAACTTAAGCTGGCTACTGGGACCACTCTGGGTTCTACGGAACTAGGGGACCATTCAGGGCAACCAATGGGTCATGAGTCCCTTGGTCCACTGAAGTCATGGGGCCAGTTCAAAGGCATTTCTTGGAGTCTTATCTATCAGTGTCTAGGTAGGCTTTTTTATTATTTCCTTTAAAACCCCTTTGTAACTTTGGCTGCTTTGAGCTGCAAGTAATGGAAGACCCAACTCATTTAAACGATATGGAGATTTATCATCTCATTTAACAAGGACACTAGGAGAAAGGCAATTTGGGGATTAATTAATTAATTCAGTCACTCAGCAACATCACCTGAGTTCATATTCCTGCCATCTTTCTGCCATCATGCTGTCATACTCAGCATGTTCTCCCTGGGTTAAAGTTTCTCATTGTTGAAATATGCTTGCTGTAGCTCCAGACGTTACAGATAGACACAGAAACCTGCATAACTGGACAAAATCAGAGTTCTCTTAGGAAGAAGGAAGGGGTTGGAGTGAAACATGACAGCTGGGGTGTCTTCCGGCATAAAGTGTTACTGTTAAAAAAGTCTGATGATAATATAATTTTCTTTCCCTTACAAGCAACTTATTCTTTTTTTTTTTTTTTTTTGGTACCCGGAAATATACTCCTTCTCTCTTCCTTTCTTTCCAATAAATTTACTAGTTTATGCCTTAGTGTTGATTGTCCTTAATCTATATTTTTAGTTTTTCAATCTGCTCTTTTAATATGTACTTCAAATTTTTTCTCAAATTTTAGAAATTTTTTTTTGAGTATATTTTTTAGTACTTTTTTCTATTCTCTTTGGTTTTCTTTTTCAGAGACTATTATCTGTATGTTAGATCTTTATTGCCTGTCTTCATTATTTGTCATTCTGATGAGTCTTTTTTAGTTTCTTCTTGATGTAAAATTTTTTCTTTCTTTTCATCTGTTTAAGGCATTAACTATAATGTTTTTTAGTTCTTTGTTTCTTCTAGTTTAGTCTTCATATCTGAAATGATTTTTTCTTTTATGTCTAATTCTTTTCTAAGTTTATTACCACATTTCTCAGTCCTTCTAATTCTAATTTTTGTTGTTTATTCACATCTTAGAACATTAGCTAATTTTGAAATAGTAGGTTATTGTTTTGATCTATTTTATGAGCATGTCTTTCAACCATGCCTTCATTGTCCATAGGAATGCTATTCTGCTTACTGTTCTTTTTTTAAAATATTAATTTATCATGAGATCTGACATCAATATTTGACTATTATTCATTTTTTTGGTGAAATTAGTTTTCTCTAACTCTTAGAATAAGGTAGGATTCAGTAAAGCTTTTCTAACTTCATAGAGCTTCCTCTTCTCTCTTTCTGCGTGTGTGTGTGTGTGTGTGTGTGTGTGTGTGTAGTATTAAAAATATATATATGATGGCTTGCTTTCTTAGATTTCCTGGCCCTGGTTTCATCTCCCACTTATCTGAAACTCCTCTTTCGTTTCCATTGTTCCTGTCCTGCACAATTTGCACTTCACCCTTAGCAGTTTCTTCTCAGTTTAGGTCTAGATCCACCCTGGCAGCCCAGCTTCATGAGTTCATAAGGGCTCGACTGCTCCAGCCCCTTCAGACCTGCTGACTGCGGACCTCTTGCACTGACCTCTTATTAAACTGGGCAGAATCCCTCCCAGTTTTAGCTACTGTTCTCACATTGGCCCATTGTGCTTCCCAGTGAATGCCTGTTGGTGATTTTGATGTTCTACTTTAGGACTAGCAGCCACTGTTCCAATTGCTTGCTTGCTCTCTCTTTCTTTCTCTTTCTCTTTCTTTTCTTTTCTTTCTTTTTTCCTTCCTTCCTTCCTTCCTTCCTTCCTTCCTTCCTTCCTTCCTTCCTTCCTTTCTTTCTTCTCTCTCTCAAGTGTAGTTGGTATATAAATATATTAATTATTTTAGTTTCAGGTGTGCAATATAGTAGTGGTCCAACATTTTTATGCCTTACAGTGTGATCAGCCTACAATTCTAGTAATCATCTGTCACCATGCAAACTTATCACAATACTAACTCTAGTCTCCTTTACCTTTTTCACCTGTCCTCCCACTCTATCCCCTCTCATAACCATCTCCTTGGTTTCTGTTTCTATGAATCTGTTTTGTTTTGTTTTGTTTAGATTCCACATGTAAGTGAAACCATATGGTATTTGTCTCTCTCTGACTTATTTCACTTAACATAATACCCTGTAGGTCCAGCCATCTACCTGTACAGATGCCAGTAGCACTGGTATTTTAGGGTTCATGAGGATGCCTTGTTAGCTAATTTGGTTATGAATGTTGTTTCATAGGTTCTTGCTGTCTAGTTACTTTGTGTGTTTCTGTGGGGATCCAGAGACATTGAAGAAAAACATGTCACTTCCATTAATGTCTTTCTTCTTCACCACTTTAATTACTCCAGTGCCTCTTACATACATAGTAAATACTCATAAGTGTTGAGATCACATGGAAGAATTGTTCTTGTTGGCAGAAGAAATATTTACCTGGGGTATTTCGTTTTATGCAGCCCTTTTGGTCCCAGAATTCCTGTGGGTTTTTTTCCATCTTCAGGTAACTTTTATTAATGATGAATTCCTAAGAGGGATATCATCAAATCAGGATTTTTTTTTAACTCATATTGATACTTCTTTGAAAAAAGTGCACAGCCCCAGAAAGGCAAATATATGTTTATGTCAGGTGATAATTCTCATTACTTTACAATGACTTTCTGAAGCATTATGTTTAAGAAGGAGTCTAAAGCCACATCACAGCTCTCTGAGTTTATAAATTAGGATGCTTTGGGTTGCAAGTAACAAAAAATCAATTCAAATAACTTAAACAATAAAACGATTTAATATATTGAAATAACAAAGAGTCCAGGGTGAGGGCAGCTTCAGAGATAATTAATTTGGCAGCTCAATGATGTCACCACAAACCTGGTTCTTTGCAGCTTTCTTTTCTGTCATCCTCAGTATGTCTACTTCTTTACCTCAGAGACATACGATTCCTACAGGAGCTCCTGCCAGAAGCAAAGAAGACAGTATTTTCTCTGTCACCTTTTAATCAATGAGGAAATCTTTCCCCAAACCCTGCCACTAATCTCAACAGATCTCTCAATTGGTTCTTTACTTGAACTGATCCCTGGTAAGAAAATTAGGACCACCAAGATTGGTACAGACTCACCCAGATATAGTTCTTAATTATGTGAAAGAACTATGGCAACTATATCAAAATTAGGACTCTGCTAGCATGACAGAGAGGAAATGACTCTTAGATAAGCAATTGCAATGATTGCTGCAATGAGGAGTGTCATGATGGATTAACTGTGTCTACCACAGGCATAAGACAGAGGTATGGTGTCCTGTTCTGTATTTGTTGTACCTGGTACAACCCTTTACAGTTTAAAAAAATGCTTTCATCTCTTTTGTCTCTACTGTTGGTCAAAATGATCCTTGATCTAAACACACCAGGGATTATTATCTTTATTTTATGGTAGTGACACTGAGAGCTAGAAAGGCAAGTTGATTAACGTAGTCAGGGACCGACAAAGCAGGGTTTCCTGACTGCAGCTCTAGTATGCCTTCTACTTTCCCATATTTTCCAACTCTAGTGGCTAACTGAAAACTGGGTTCCTTGTCCAGAGGGCAGGAAAGGGACACTAAAAGAGAAGGTTGTAGTTTACCAAGGCTGTATCATAGTCTGGTCAATACCTTACCCTACAGAAAGCCTTTCTTTCTTTCTTCCTTCCTTCTTTTTGTTTTGTTTTGTTTTGTTTTGTTTTGTTTTGTTTTAAGTAGTAGATTTATTGAGATATAGTTCACATATTATAATGGTCACTTTTTAAAAGTGTACATTTCTGTGGTTTTTAGCATATTCACAGAGTTGTATATCTATCACCACTAAAACTTTTCTTTCTTAGCAACTCTTGTAACTTTCCTTCTGGAATGGGGCTGTTGACAGAGGAAGAGCTGGGTGATGGCTTCCTGCGGTCCCAGATCTACTCCTTTCTCATGGGTAACAAATGCAGATTCTTAAAAGGATTCAGGAAGCCATTTGCATGAGTGATGCCTGCGTATGTAAGAGAATGCTGAGGGTGAGGAGGCAAGTTGAGAACATGCCCTCCACCCCCATCAAGAGGGGCATACGCCGGCAGCTTAGCTGCTGCCATGTGCCGCCATGCAGGAACACAGGGCCAGTCTGTCAGGTCTTCTGGTTATTCAAGAGAAGCTAATTGTTTAGCTTCTTAACAGAACATTCTGGATTTTTAGTAGTTGACAATATGTTTCGTTTTCACTAAGCGCTGTGGGTATGGGCCCTTGTAAATTGGAGGTGATCTTTGACTTTCAGTTTGAGATCTCGTTCATTGGTTTGATTTAACTCATTTGACTTCATCTATTTTCATTCATTTCTTACATTTGCTTATTATTTCATATCACCAAGTAAGTGAGGGTTTTCTGATCTGTCACAGGAGCCAGCTTTTAAAAACCTAGTATTAGATAAGTCCCCAGAAGTTCCATTAGTTGATGTAATTGTGTTCTTAAATGTCAGGAGTAAACAGTTCCTTGAAAGAGAGAGGGTTTGTAATGAGGTTTATAATCAGATATCTGGTTCACATATTTGTCCTCAAACACCGTTTGGACGAGAAGCCTTGCTGTCCCAACCTTGCTTCACAGTCAGCCGCAGATAGTTCTGATGTGGGCTCTTCTTCATGGGCTTCACCAGCTATCTCCCCAAACCCAGATGCTCACATCATCCCCCCCATCCTATCTTGCACCCCAGCAAAGAAAAGAAATTATCCTTTTTGGTTAGGCTATGCTTCAGTGTTTCATCCATTATCTCTTTGGCTTTTATATGAATTCTATGAAGTGACAACTTCCATTTTAGATATATAGAAACTGAGGCTCAGAGAGGTTTAGCAACTACCCAAAACCCTTAGAGTCGATTTTGAGTCTTGTCTCTGACTTTAAAATTCATATTCTATTGACTTTTGTTATGCTTTCATGCTTTTATGACTATACTTTTACCTGAGTGGAATTGCCTGACCCTGGACCTTAAAGTTGAGGTTTAGAGGCTAAGAAACCCCACTTCATCTTTACCTTCCTAAGATTTTCAATTTCTTTTAAAGGTATTTATTTTAGGACTCTTTCAGTTGCAAGTGACAAACTTCTCAAACTGGTTAAAACCAAAAAAGAGAATTTATTGGCTTATGTAACTGAAAAGACTGGGTATGCACTGCCTTCAAGCATGGCTGGATCCTGGGGTTCAGGTGTCTTCTGGACTCTCTGCTTAGTGCTGATTGCATCTCCTCAAACCAGTTTCCCCCATCATGGCAGCAAGAGGCCTCCAGCAGCTCCAGGCTTCCTTCCTGCAGCTCACTGTGGTTGGGACAGGTCTCCACTCATGAATCTGAAGGAAAGGCCAGTCCCCCTAAACCTCATGCACTGACAAGAGGAAAAGGTTGGTTCCCCAAGATCAGGGTGAGGGTTCTAGAAAAGCAAAAGAATGAAGGGTGGTCAGGCAATTGCCTGCTTTTATATTAAAAACAACAGACATCTTAATGTTTATTAACTATTCTGAGAACGAAAAAACACACCCTTAACAAGAATCCTGGCTTCCCAAGAAAACAGGGCCAATTGCAGAATTTTAACACCACTTCAAAAAAGGTAACCTCTTATCAGCAGTTCAGATATTCTCTTTAAAAACTAAAAGGGCCATTGGGATATTTGCCAAACTCATGCTTTTCATAATAGAAAAAGAAAGAACAAGCTTTATTTTCCCATGCATAACTAATATATGTACAATATAGATTTCCTAGGGTCTTAACCCAGCTTCCTTGTAGAGCAATGTTTCATTTATCTGACATCATTAGGGAGTGAGGTTTGCTGGATGAGTGGATTTTACAGATATGCTTGTATTTTTAAAATTTAAACATGTAAAAAAAAATCTTAAAGCACTTCTTTGTACTAACAGAATACACTGATACAATGAACATCAACAAACATTTGGTAAGCCATTCTGCACCATGCTTCTAGAAATTAGGATATATACCAGTAGGTATGAGAATTCACAGAATAAATATGACCCTTCTTTTCTGGACATGATTTGGGATGGACAGGTGACCACTTTTTATTATATTTATGTGAAATTTAATGATATATGAAAATAAACGTGAGTACATTATGACATAGAATACAAAATTCTTAGGAATTTTTCAGATGAAACCTGAGTCAATTGAATTATTAGCCAGACTCTACCTGTCCCTCCTTTCCTGTCCCTTTTCTCCCATTCATGTCCTCATGCCTTTAGAGAGCAGTAGACTCAATTGCGTTCAGAGGCTACTTAAGCTCTTTTGACTCTTCACCACTGTCTCCAAACTGCAGTGCTTTTTTCCTTCTTCAGTGTTTATTGTTTTGAGCTGTTCTCCATCACTACTAGGTCTTTAGGGAATAAATGAACATTGCCAGGAGATACCAGATAGTCCAGCTTTTTTAAATGAATAACATTAAAATTCACATATATATGTAACTTAGTAGACTTGACAGGACAGGGGTTCTATTGTTTTTCTGTCAAATAAACCCAAAGGCTGTGAGACTTGTCCAATGTGGATTCACACTGGAAAGAGATCAGTAAAGTCTTTGGGACTGACCATCAGATAAATGGTACATCTATTGCCACTGCCTGGTCATTGATTTCAGCCATGACCCTTGTCACTTAGAAGGATGTGGGTTTTCTTTGTTTTCTTGACACTTGTGCAGAATGGGCAGCCTGTTCATCTCTGTCAATGATCCTTATTTCTTGTTCTTTGGAACTTTTCTTCCAGACAGGTGCAGAGCATTGTGGCCTGGCTGTTCGTGACCATTCAAAAATCATAGTTTGACTTTTGAATGGTCACGAGGCCTGCAAGGCCTGCCTCTGTCATATGTGAAGATCAAGCCAAAAGTCCAATTGTATTTCTCTTGGATGGTGATTTTTTTTAAATTTCATTTAGTTTATATATATTTTTTTTCTTTTGAAATAATTTTAGACTTACAAAAAAAGTTGCAAAAATAATCCTTTGAACCCTTCACCCAGCTTCTCCTAATGTTAACATCTTACACAATCATAGTACAGTTATCTAGACCATGAAACAATATTGTTAACCAATCTATAGAGCTTATTTGAACTTTACCAGTTTTTTCCATTAATGTCCTTTTTTTTCTGTTCCAGAATCCCACATTGCATTCGGTTGTCATATCTCCTTAGTCTCCTCCAACTTGTGACGTTTCCTTGTTCTTCTCTTTGTTTTTCATGACCTTGACACTTGAAAAGAGTAGCCAATTATTTTGTAGAATGTTCCCCAATTTGGGTTTGTCTGATGCTTTCTCAAGATTAGTTTGACACATTTGGGCAAGAATACCACAGAAGTGACATGTGCCCTTCTCAGTATATCATATTGAAGGTACCCGATGTCTTATTACCAGTGATGTCAAGGTGATGTATGCCAGGTTTCTGCCGTGTAAAGTTACCGTTTTTCCCCTTGCAATTAATAAGTATCTTTTAGGAAGAGACTTTGAGACTATGTGAATATCCAGTTGTAGGGCATTTTTCTTCGAAGGATGTTTTATGTGAAAGTCTGGCATAGAAAACAAGTAGAAGTTGTTTTTATTGAAGTGGACATGAGACAGAGCAGCATCCCAGTAGCCTCTCCCCGCTTCCTTCCCTAACACAGCCTTCGTTGACTCTGTCGACCACCTCTGCCCCTGTGGAATGATGTTTGAAAGTCACGGCTCTGGACTGTGGTTTTTTGGCTTTTGGTTTTTGTGATACTTATAGGTACTATAAGTGCCTGCACTCAAAATATTCTGCAAGATGATACCAAATTGAAATTAGCAAAGTTAAATTTAACTTAAACGACATGCAGTATAACTGATGTCAATCAGCAAACATTTACTTAGCACCCTCTGTGTACAGTCACTGTGCTAATAATAGGGAATAGAAGATTTATAAAACACGACCCCTGCCGTGAATCCTGCATCTTTTCTTTCAGAATAGAAAGGACTTTATAATCTAGCCCCAAAGAAGAAACATGAAGGGAGGAAACAAAAAAAAATTTTAAATTAGCTTTTTGGGGGAAAGATGCTTGAGGATATTTGATTTGTGTTTTGAGTGAGTGCTTTGCCACTGTGACCTAACTAGCCATCATGTCTTGGTCAAAAGCAGTTTCTTGCCCTCTGAGAAGCATATACACTTTAGTGGGGGGAAAAAAGAGACCGAGACAGTTCTAACCATCCCCCATCCAGAAAAAAGAACTACCCTTTGGTGCCTTTCATTCTCCTCCCTATATTTGAAAGACTCTGAATCCTCGCCCTTCATGGGTGAGGTGTTTTAGCTGTCCATAATTACATTATTATTCCAGACACTGTCCGCACACTTCTTGCTGAGGAGGGAGGATTAGGCCGAGGAGGCTGGAGCTAGCACAGCCAGTCATCTGCCCTGCTCCTGGCAAAGGAGATTACAATGCCTCTGGAACAGAATTTTCTGGCTGAGCCTTTGTTACTTAATTAGTCTCCCGTCTCTTTTCCCTTCACCACTGTGGCAAGTTCCAGAATGATGCACCCCTGTTTAGGTGAATGCAAATGCCTCTAACAAAGTTTTTTAATCGTTCATTTTAAACACATCAGAAAATTGTCAAAACTACTCTAGCACAGGGATAAGAGATAACTTTTCAAGGCATATGTTTAAGGCATAGTAAAGTAGCAAATACCATCTCTTTAAATTCTGTTTAACATGAGGCCTTTATTGACTACTCATGATAGTTCTGTACAATTTAATGCTCTTTTAAATGAATATTATTTAGCTTCTTCACTCAAGTCAATGCAGCCTCGTGGATCTGTAAATTTAGATGCTGATCACAACCAGAAGTCAATATATAAAACTGTTACAATTTAATTAACTGGTAATAGATCTTATGCAATGTCAGGTTAAAGGGAATGTATAAATATTGCTTTATGAACCGGCCTCTGCAGAAAGTGGAGACACTGGCCGCTCTCTTCTCTCCCTCATGGGATGAGTTATGGGATGGCAAAGGAGTATGAGGGGAGGTGAGGGGGATAAGGGAGAACACATTATTAAACATTTGTGTCCAGCCAATCAGCCTTGAAGAATTTTACTTCAGAGGTCAATAAAGCTTCCTGACACTGTTAATTTCATTTTATGAAACACCATTGCAATCATCAATTCATGGTTTATATTTGGCTTTTTATAGAGAAAGGAAGAGAAAAAGTTGTGAAGGTTCATAAGTAGAATTAAGCTAAAGAGCAAGTGTTAGTTCAACCTATTCACCTTGGGGGGGCAGGAAACTGAGGCCCAGAGTAGAGGGACCTTGCTCTTGGCACTGTCCAGTAGCACCATGTGCTGCTGGTGAAGTCTAGGACCTCGGGGAGTTTCCTAAAAGCCTAAAGTCCCTTGGAGGTCTTGCCTTGACTTCTTGTCTCTTCAGAAACGGAGGTCCTTGGGCACTGAATTTCATTCGTTATGTAGCTCTATAGTCATCACTGAAGGGGAAAAATGTTCCATGGCCCTTCTCCTGCCATCCATGGAGGCCCCCGAAGAGAGTTTTGTTCTTACTACCTGAGGTGTATATCTCCCACCTCCCTAGTGGGACAGAAAGAGCCCTGGACTGGGCGTCATGCCCTCTGCGAGTAACTGAGGAGAATCCCCAGCCCAGGTTAGGGGCCTCTGCATGGACTCCCCACAGTTCCCCAGCTTAGTTAGCCCTGCTCAGATTTTGTTGCTTACTTAACCGTTTGTCTTTCTCACCCAACCGGAAGCTCAAAAGGGAGAATTCCTACCTGTCGAGCTCGCCATTGTGCCCCAAGGGCCTAGTACGGCTGCTGGCATATGGTGGATACTTCAGATTATTGTTCAAGAATGAATGAGTTAACCTCAGATCTACAAACCTTCATCTGCAAAATGAGAATAACTAGACCCCTTTCTACCCCATATGGGGCCAAGTAAGATAACATATGCAGAAGAGCCATGAGGTGCTACATAAATGTGAAGACAGTTCATGTGAGTTACTAGTAGTATTGTGACCTTGGTGGCTTTAGCTCTTCTTGCTATTATTTCCCTGTGACAAGAATGCATCTGAGTTATTGTCAGTAACATGAACTGAGTTTCCTGACTAGAATGAGAGGCTCCTAGAGTTTAAAGAAACCTCACACATGTTCCTTCCCCCACACATCATAGATTAGGGAGCATCCCCGAGAAATTAATTTACCTGCCTGGCGTCCTGCAGGAAATCCATGGCTAAGCCAGGACTAGGTCTCAGGTTCCCCGACTCTATCCCATTCAGCTCAGTGCTTCAAGTCTTCATTCCTGTTGGAGGAGCTGCGGGGTATTTAATTAGCTACAGTCTGAGATATAATACATGTCAGAGCTCATTACTGTGGTGGGGCTAGTGGGTTTTATTCTCCAGTGCTATCGTTTGTGGTAGTTCAGTGACCCCAATTAACTTCAACACTCAAGACAGCCCAGCTGGGCAGGTGTCACCAAGAGCCACTTTGAGGCAGGCACCCAGATTCCCCTCAGACACGCTTTCTTCCACCTCAGCCTGACCTCCTGACTTTCCCCTAAGCTCCTTGCTGACGCCGAACAGAAGCCTTAAGATGTTGGGAAACATTTCCCAGTTAAGAAGCACGAGATCCTTTTGCTCAGCACTGAGCTGGGCTCCAGCCAGAACTCTTACCAGCCTAGCGTGGTCATCTCCCTGGAGGCTGCACCCTCAGTGCCCCCAAACTGTCAGTACGGTGGGCAAGAGAAAAGTGCTTTAGCATCGTCCAGATTCAGGGATGAATCCCTTCTCTGGACTAGGCTCTTTTTATTCTGATAATGTTAATGCCATGAAAGGCAAAAGAAGGTTGAGGAGCTGGTTCAAATGAAAGGAAATGAGAGACATAACAGCGAATGTAATTCAGAATCCCTGATTTGTTCCTGGTTTGAGGGAAAAATATCTGTAAAAGCAATTTGGAGACAGTAACAAGTGTTGGCGAGGACATGGATAAGTCAGAACTCCCATATATTGCTGGTGGGTGTGAAATGGTACAGCAGCTTTGGAAAACAGCCTGCAGTTCCTCAAAAGGTTAAACAGAGAGAGATGAAAACATATCTACACAGAACCTTGAACATGAATGTTCATAGTAGCAGCATTACTCATAATAGACAAAAGGTAGAAACAACCCAAATGTCTATCACATTATGAAGAATATACAGAATTTGGTATATCCATTCCGTGGAATAATATTCACCTATAAAACGAAATGAAGTGTTGATCCATGCTGCAACATGTATGAACCTTGGAATGTTATGCTAACTGAAAGAAGCCAGACACGAAAAGCCACCTGTTATGTGATTCCACATATGTGAAATGTCCAGAATAGGCAAATCCATAGAGACAGAACATAGATTAGTTGCTTCCTGGGGCTGAGGGGAGGGAGAAATTGGAGTGACTGATAATGGTAGAGTTTCCCTTTGCGGTGATGACAGTGATTTAGAATTAGTGGTGAAGACTGCAAAACTTTGTGAAAATACTTAAAACCACTGAATTTTATACTTTAAAGGAGTAAATTTTATGTTATGTGAATTTTGTCAATTTAAAAAATAAAAGTAATTTGGGAGACAATGAGGAAGTTTGAATATGGAGTGTATATTAGATAATAGTTTGTATCAGTGTGATAATGAAATGGTGGTTATGTAGGAGGATGTTCTTCTGCTTGAGAGGTGTGTGCTGAATGAAGTACTTAGTGATCAAACATCATGACATCTGCAATTTACTTTCACATGATTTAGCAAAAATATGTATAGATACGTTAGCAAGCAAATATAAAATATTAATAATTGGTTAACCTAGGTGAAAAGTTTACTGGTTTTTACTATTCTTACAGCTTTTCTCTTGATATTGTTCAAAATAATGGGTTAGTAAATAATATTTTTAAAAGACAATGAGGTGGGGAATAGGGTTTCTGGACACACTTCGTGTGTGTGTGTGCGTGTGTGTGTGTGTGTGTGTGTGTGTGTGTGTGTGTGTAAGTGGTGGCATATGAAAGCATTCTTATCCCCTAATGTAGAAGCTCTTTGAAAAAAGGGCCAAGGAGCTGTCCTTCTGGGATTTTATGGAGGCTTTACTACATAGTCATAATTAACTAAGTCGGCCATTGGTGATTGATTCAACCTCAAGCACCCATTTCCCTTCCCCGGAAATCAGGGGCGGGACTGAAAGTTTCAATCCTCTAACCACTTGGTTGGCTCTCCTGTAAAACATACCCCTTCCTTGAGTGGGGTTCAAAAGTGACCTCATTAACATAACAAGACACCTTTTTTATTTCATCACCTAGGATATTCCAAGGGGTTTGGGAACTGTAGGTGAAAAGCAAATATGTCCAAGACGTATATTTCGGCCATCTGAATGACACTAGAATGACCAAAATATATGTATGTATTTCTTCTAAATCACTATATCACCAGTGGGAATGTTAGACTACCAAGAGACAGAGACAAGTCAAAAGGCTTTTTGGCTGTTCACCTTGATCCTTTAGTCTCTATGCAGGATGGCACTAAACAAACACTTACTTCAGCCTTCCTCAGAGGAAATTAATTCTATTAATTTCCCTATAGATGCCCCACTCACCTGTTCTTAGGGAGTCCCTGAAACCCATTGCCAAGCGCTGTGGGCCCCTGTATCAACTATCAAAAAGGATGTTTTCTTTTGGCCTCCAGTGAGCCCAGTGTGAAGGCCAGGGTGGGTCACCAGCCCCAGCTCCCTTCCTGGCCTCATTCCTGATGTGGGGAAGAGCAGTGTCAGGGCAAACTTTTTTCTTTCTTCTCCAAGGGAAACACTCGAATAGCCAGCAAGCATAATTTCTGCAGAGAAATTTTCTAAACCTTCCATGTTCTTCCCTTTTTGGCACCATTCATATTTGGGGTAGGGATGTACGGAGCCTTGCAGTAACTTCTCAAGTTCCTTGTTTCTTGTCCCACTCCCCCAAGTGTGGAAAAATCATTAAAGTCTCAGACAGTCTTCAGACTCATGAAGGAGGACCTGACAACATCCCTTCCAGAACAGTGGTAAAACCAGTAGTGGAAAATGTCAGACCTGGGCGGGACCTTGGAGCTGCCTCATTTTCCTCATTTCAATGAGGCATTCCACAAGTGAAACTCACCGCCCTCACACCTCGTGCCCACCCAGGAAATAGAGTCAAGAGCATCAGCAAAAGCCTTCAAACCTACTGCTTTTACAGTCTGCAGGCTGATTTTTCAATGTGCAGATTTGCTATGAATTTATAGTGTTTTGATTCTAAATTCACAATGTGCATCTTTAATGGCTCCAAGTTGGGATAATTTCATGCTGTTTATATCCTAGCAGCAATGGTTTATGCATATTTCCCAAGTTATTATCCTCCTAGGAGAAGAGTGAACAACCTCCTTTTACAAAAGAGAGCCCCATATGTCCTGGTTTAGTGCGTCTCTCTTCAAAGATCATTTGGCATTGAGATATGAGGAAAACACGACAGCTGGATGAGGCGCCCACCTCAGTTTGCAGGCAGGTGGGTTTATGGGTTTCCTGGACCCTCTTATCTGGCTCCCAGATGGTCCTGCATTTGAAAATCACCAATTAGGCACTTTGCAGTCTCCTGGAGTTTTCCTATTAAGACAGTTTTCAAACTCATTTAAAAAAAAAAAAAGGTGTTGTCCTCCTCCATTTCCGAACTTTGTTTATGTGCATGCCATGAAAGCCTGAAAAAAATGATCCAGGAAATTTCTTTCTGGGAGTCTAGCCTGAGGAGGTAATCGGAAATATGAGATGTACAGGATGTTTATTAAAACTTTAAAAAAATTGTATTAAAATACCTATAACATAAAAAAAATTAATTGTGGGAAATTGGAAGCAATTAAACATCCAACAATAGGGAATATGATTCATCCAAGTATTAGAATAGAATATACCCTTTGAAAATACTTTCAAAGAACTTTTGATAACAGGAAATTTCTCTTGACACAATGATGGATGAAGAAAGCTGGTTTCAGACCTCCAGTTACGTCTTCAGATTTCTGACACATGTACTGAAACAAGATAAAAAGGGTAAGCACAAAATTATTAACAGTGGTTATTATTGAGTGGTGGGATTATGGAGAAAATATTTAAAAAAAATTTTTAAAGATAATTGCAGATTTCACATACAGTTGTAAAAATGTGACAGAGAGATCCAGTGTACCTTTTACCCAGTTTCCTGTAGATTTAAAGAGCAAGACCTTTCATTAAAAAAGAGAAGAGAAGGGAGGGGAGGGGAGGGGAGGGAGGG
>CM053515.1:14936522-14962732 GCA_028627145.1 Eidolon dupreanum | reverse complement strand
TTTTACACAGTGAGTTCATGTTGAAGAAACAAGGCATACTTTCTACAAGCATCAGGTTTACTCAAACTCTTTGGAGAAGAAAGGAAAGAAACATTTTTATATTAAAACAAAGTTAAAATAAGACATCCAAATGATAGAGTAAAAAGTAAGATTTGAGATATGAGATGAATATTTAAGATAAAGCAAACTGCTGTCTGAAAAGCAGTGCTAGTAGAGGTCAAAGAAATGCTTCTTGAATTGAATTATGCCGTCTGCTTCTTCAGCTGGCTTCTTGTTCCAGGGGGTGGATGTCAGGAAATACACAGCACTATAGGAAATTACTGAGGAAGGGAGTGACTGGAGTCAGTCTCCTTAACTTTTTAAAAAATGATTTAGATTTTCCCCCTGCCCTAGGGCCACGTCTTACCTGAATGCACACCACCAAGGAGTCACGGGCTCTGGGTTGGAATCTTGACCCCAGCATTGACCACTGGGGGAGTCTGGCAGAACGTTTCCCCTCCGGGCCTCCTTTTCCTTGTCAGCAGCATGAGCTGTCCAGACCAAGTTCATCGTCAAGGGCCCTCTAACTTTAAGATGCTAAGGTTAGTCAGCCTGAAGCATGTGATTTTCCCAAACTCCTTTTCTCTATTTGAAATGTACAATAAATGTGCAAGGATTTTAGCATCCTTGGAAGTTAGTCTTCATCGATTTGGGTATTTCTCTGCCTCCTTGGTGAACCTTCCTATCAATATCTTTCTTCTGTCATTAAAAAAAAAAAAAGGGCTCAAAGGATAGAAGGTTGTAGAAACTAAGAGGATACCCCTCTTTTTTTCTTCCCCCTAAAGATTATCTTGGGGATGTCAAAAGCAATGTTTATAGGCAGGTTGATCTTTTACAAGAGATGTGTTTACAAAGCATGAAATTAACATTTTTGCACAGAGTCAAATAATTGCTTATAACATGGGGACTTTAGTAACAAGTTGGCAGCTTGAGTGGTTATTAGCAAGGTCACATGGCACATGCAATAATGCAATTAGCAGGCTCCATCACAAAGCAAAGTTAACCGAGCACCTTGTGAGGGAACAGGTCCTTCCCACTGAGGAATTCATCCGTGAGGTCATTTCAGATGTTGGGAACAGCACAGTCCATTGACATTGCAGCCCACCGAACACTGCAGTGTTACAGGGCTACCCCACTCCTGGGGCCTCAGACTCCTGCGAGCCCGCTTACAAAGTTACACCCCCAGAGGGACTGAAAAGGTTCACCAAACAACATCCAGGTACTTTACTGCTTACAAGAAGGGTGGCTCCACCTTCAGACCAAACATCACATTAGAATGAGGGAGTCCCAGATGACAGCGCACAAGGGGAAGAGACAATAGAACAGACAGGTTTGGGCATTAGCTTGCACATTTCAGTAGCAATTTAGGACATTCTTAAGTTCATAAAGGTGGCAAGAGAATGTTAAGTTCCATTCAGGAAAATCTATTCACGGAAGCATGTTGGTGTGTGGCTTTGGACTTGAATTCTTATTGGTAATGTTAGGTGATATAACAAGTCAACCCTGAAATGCCAATGTGGTAACCCCACAGAGATTTATTTCTCACTCAGAAATTATACTCTGGCCTAGGTCTCAAGAGTACTCCAGAAAAGAGAGAGAAGTCAGGGGGAGATGGGATTATTGAGAGGGTCCCAGGGAACCTGGCTAAAATTCCTTCGGGAAAATATAAAGAAGCAGAGAGGCTCTCATCTTTGTGTGGCTGAGATCCAGATGTTAAAAGAAAGCTCTCCCCTCCTCTGTGCTCACCCCACTGACAGTTTGGACTCTAAAACAGAGGGAACAAATAACTATTTGAGATGTCCTCTACTGCCTGGCTGTATCAAATTTTACAGAGAAAAGAGTGCAAGCATTGGTGTCAGACAGACCTGGATTCAAATTCTGGCTTTACCACTTGTTTCATCTGTGGACTTGGTCAAGTTACTAGACCCTTATAAAATCCTAGCTACTGTCTACAACTTGGAGATAATAACTGTACCCACCTCAGAGGGTTGTTTTGAAGATAAAATGAAATAGTGCATTAAGAGGGAATAGTGCATTAAGAGTGCATTAAGAGGACCAGCACATAATACGCACCCATTTCTCCATTCACTTAGTTTATTCCTCTAACATTTATTGAGCACCTATGCGTGTCTGCTGCTGTGCTGGGTGAGCCAAAACAGATGCTGCCCTGCCCTTCTGGAGCTAATAGTCCAGCACAGATATGCATTAATTAAATAATCACTCTAAATGAATGTCTGTGTACTAACATAGTGCTCTGAGGATAGGGCCATACTGTATTTGCCAGAATCCTAGACTGAGAAATCAGAGAACACTTCCCAGGGGAAATGATATCTGAGCTGAAATGCGAGGTTAATTTGGTAGAGTGGGAACTGGGCGTAACAGTGTTCTTCAGGGAATGGCATATGCAAAGGCTCCATGGTAGGAAAGACTGATGTACCTTTGAAGAACTTAGAAAAATGACTGGACCTCTGAGACCAAGGGAAGCATGATATAAGATGGGCCGGAGAGATGGGCAAAAGCCAGGCCACGTAGAACCTTGTAGGACTGTTAAGGTGTCTAGTTTCATCTTGAGATCAATGAAAAGCCATTGAAGGTCTTTAGGCAGAGGCTTAAAAAATACTAAGCTCAATTAAATGTCAGCTATTATTGTTCCTTTCCAGGAACTTTTATAGTACATCCTAACAATATTAGCTCTCTTGTTGGATTCTGCAAATCCATAACTTTAAAAAACCTACAACCCTATTGGTCCATTTGGTGGTCTGAAAGCAGGGTCTGTAATATGCCAGAGCCTCACGGCCCACTGTGACATGCTTCCTCTTCTGTGTGGTACTGGAAGGATCCAGAACAGAAAGGAAAGACTATGAGAACTGAAGCAGGAACAGGCTGGACAGGGTCAGTCACCTTGATAGGCCTGCTGAACTAGTTAGGCTTCCACAGCCCAAGCTAGCCCACCTCCGGGCCTCTGACATCGAGTGGATGCAGCTAGTGGAAGAACAGTGCCAGGCGAGAGAACCTGGCACGGTCAAGGCAGACAGAATATCAATATTAGAGAGTCTGGGATGTCCATGGAGTGGAGAGCTTAGGGCTGGACTGGCAGAGGGCAGAAGGAACTGGGCTGTGGGTCCGAAGACTAAGGAGTCACTCGGATGAAGATGAGCCCTTGTCTAAAGGGGAATGGAAAGGGTCTGGGCCCTGAAGCAGTGTCTGACCTCGATGAGGACAATGAGCCCCAAAATCTGGGGTCTACTGATTCTACTCTTATTCCTGCCAAAGGCCAGACTGATCTCCAAAGCTGGGGGTCAGGGCTTGGCCGAGGTTTCTGGTGGGGATCAAGTAATCCCAACTGTCAGAACATCTTTGATTCATCCATGTGTGACTACACTTGTCAAATGTCTGGCTCAAAACCAGACCTCCTGAAAACTGCTGCCTAACCAAAGGTTGTGTTTCGCATTTCAGTCTTTACCCACCATCTGTCTGTTTCCTATGGTGAGTCCTGAAGTTGGAACAGGATAGTATATATTCCTCATGCCAGACCTTTATCTAGCTCCAGTCTAGTTGTGTGACTGGATAACTCATTTTAGACTTAACTGAACTTAGCATCATTTTGCCTAAGAACAACAGCAGGGCCGGGCTGGAGATGGCCTGGACCCGCAGACTTAACAGGCTTTTACAGACAGGAGTAGATGGGCAGAGTGATTTCCACATCCTGAGCTGAACAACATGAGACTGCTGGTTTCATGGGTGACCCAGCTCAGAAGACAGTGTTGAGTGCTTCCGCCTGTCTGGCCCCTCATAGCCAGTCACAGATGAAATAGCCTGGGGCAGCAGTTGTCCTCCCTCTTCCTCTTATGAAGAAACTGAGGCATGGTCGTTTAGTGCTGACCTCAGGGTCATTTGAAGAAGGACGGGGAGAGAAGGGGAGTGAGGGAGAGAGAACTTGAACTAGTGAGATAATTGAAGAAACTATAGCCTGAACAAATATTTAACTCCTGTAAATGAGGGTAGGGCTCTATGTGGAGAAGAAATGCTTAGTGTGGGGTTTAACAATAGATTCATAGGCTTCTCTAGAAGATTTTGCTAATTTAAGGTTTCCAAGTCCAAGAATGTATGTGGGTGTGTCTGACTGTCTTTCTTATGTGTTTATTTCTGTCTTTTGAAAAGCTGAAGTTAATGTCTATAAATTTTGTGTTATTTGAGCTCTGACATATTTCAGACAATGACCCAGTTCAGTGCCACATGTCCAGTCATTTGTGACTCCTCTAGGAAACTAAATTGCACACCAAGAGAGGAAAGAGTTGAAAGCCAGAAATGCAAGTAGAGTCCACGCTCAGATTCAGGTCAGCTGACAGAGCATGTTCTTGGAAGTTAAGCTTTCTGCAATGTGAAGACTGAGAGGCTTCCCCCCTCCTCTGCCTCCTTCTTGTGTAATTTTTTAAAGCATGAAAACTGAAATGGGGCCCTTCACATATGAGAGTTATTTTCTTAGGTCTCATTCCTTCCTTTTGAATAGCCTGAATAATACAACTTGTAATTATGCCCTGCCAGGCAGCGTATTTTTGCCTTCTGAATGATAGTTGAAATTTCTTGACAAGTGAACACCATTGACAACAAACCTCTCTTTTCCCACCCTGGTTCCAGGTGGCCCCTCTGTCACCATCTTCCTACCTACGCTGACTTCCAGTACTGCCTGCATTTCAGTCATTTCACCAAAAAGGGCTCCCTAACTTCCTTGTTTATCCTAGGGGTGCTGGGAGGGCTGAGTACCCCTCCAGAAGGATCCAGGCCCATCTGATTAATTAAGGTAAATAGGGGAGTGATCAGCAGTGGCTTAAGCTCCAGGCAGGTAACCTAGGCAACGGCAGGGAGTCTGTACCTCTGGTGACAAGTCATGTGGGATTAATTTCTTCACAGATCTAGGGCCTTCTCTTATGCTCCAAGTCCACTTCAAGAGCCTTGAGAAGAAGCTGAGCTATTGGATAACAGGGAGAGACGATTGCTTATAGTTTGCCAGGGTTACCATAGGTGTTTTGTCCCCTTCAGGAACATGATGTGGGCAGTATGAGAGGCAGACATGTCAGAGGCCTCGAGGTCAGGAGCAAGTCCTAAGCTTTAGGAACTTGAAGATGTCCCTCTTGAGCCTTGAGTTAGCCATCTCCATGTTCCTATGCCAGCTACCACTTACTAGTCAGTTTTCTCATCTATAAAATGGATTGATAATAATAGTGTCAGCTTCTAGGCTTGTTGTGAAGAGAAGGCTTATAAATTACCTGGCATCACCTGACACATAGGAAACCCAATAAAAGAAGACCACTGAGTCTTCTTTAGACAGAGCTCTGGGCGCTCTGTCTTTTTATGCACTCTGCACTACCAGGCAGGAAATGGGCTCAACCTGGAGATGGGTCCAGAACGGAAGGCAGGTAGGAAAAGGGGCTACAGATGGGGAATGACAAGGGAATGACAACGGCACAGCAACCAGACAGGAAGGTTGGGAATTGGGGGAAAAGCCTGAGGGCCCGGAGACCAGTGAAAAGGTAGGCAGTGCACCCAGAAAGACACTGAAGCCATTGGAGGATCTCTGGAGGCCAAGGTTGCAATGTTCTTGCTCCTTCCATGATTTTGGTTCCAGCTCGAGTTCCCATCCAGCATCACAGAATGCTCACTGAGTGTGCACTTTTACAACCGCCTCTCCTGGCTTGCAGACTGGCCAGTTGAGAAGGTGATTCTGGTTGTCTTGCCACCATATGATGCAAAGGCCTTGGGGAAATAGGGTCACGCAAAAACGATATAAGATTTTCCTGTTCAGTGACTGAGGCCAGAAGACGCGTAATGTATGATTTCTGAAGCTGCAGGTGGATTGGAGAGTTTGCAATCTCTGGAAACATTTAAGACTTGCAAGTTATAAAGGAAGAGAGAAATGTTTAGAGCGTAACATCCAGTAAATAGCCCTTACTGAATAATCTCAGACAAGCCAACCTCAGGGTCTCAGTTTTCTTACTAAAAATTCTAGAAGGAACACTCAAGAAATTGTTAATAGTGATTATCTCTAGGGAGTGGGGCTAGGAATTGAGAGTTGGAAGAGATTTATTTTTTATTGTATACCCTTCTGACTCTGAATCTTTCACCATGTGCCTTTATTATTTTTAAAATCGCAAATCAAATTATAGGTTTGTCTTTAAAAATGCAAGGAAAGGGTTGGCTAAGATCACTGGTTTTCAAACTTTTTTTGTTTTGTTTTGTTTGTTTGTTTTAGCATTGAAACATTTGTCACATAATCTTACTTGAAAGCCTAATGAATGCATGACAAAGAAGAAATTGGAGCCCCTCCTGCTGGGACCCTTCTGCCCCCAACTCCCAGCTGCAGCATCTCCATTGAACATAGTTTGAAAATAACAGGTTTAAATGGTTTCTCTAAGGCCCCTCCCACCTCTCAAATCCTCTGCTTCCCTTGTGTTTAGCAAAGGAAGCTGGGGCGCTAGCCCTGGGTTACAAGCAGCTGCTTTCACTGCTGTAGCTCCAGACGCACCCTGCCCTTCTGGGAAAGTCAGCAGTTGGGAAGGAAGAGCTGTGCACAGGCTGTCACTCAGACTCTGGGGGACAGGAACAGGTCACGCTTGGATTGCTTCTCCTGGGTTGGAATAATAGAGAAATGTTCAAAGGTGGATTTTGCAGCCATTTAAGGTAAAAACCAAACCTGGGGCTTTGATAGGCAGGATGCTTGAGGGACAGTGAAATGATATGACATGGGAGAAGAGCCATTCACCTTGTAAAAGTGTGGTTATAAGCACGGGCCCACTGCTTATCAACACTGTGATCTTGGCGAGTTACTTAGCTTCTCTGAGTGTCTTGCTAAATCCACAAAAGGGGTTTATATTAGTGCCTACATCCACGGACCTTCTCATCATATTCACGGGTTCCACCCATACTCACACAGGAGGGGAGTAGAAGAGAATGAGGGTCACTGGAAGTCATTCTTACAATTCTGCCTACCACAGATATTTTGGTTTGCAGTGAGTGGTAAATTAAAACAAAGTGGTTCTTCATCGCAGATAGTTTGAAGCACTGGTTTAGAATCTAGTGGAAAGAAATCACATGGATACAAATGGCTATAATTTGAGACCTTAAATTCTAACTTCCAAAAAGAGAAGGAGAGAGTCTAGTGAGAGGTCAATGGGAAGACAGATTATTATTTAAGTGGAGGGGGACAGAATTAGGGTTTCTTGAGGATATGGTATTTGAACTAATCACTGACAGGTGTGATTTGGATCTTTAAAAAATGAGGCAGGCGGGCCAGGATTCCAACACTTTTATTTCTGTTTTGGCACCTTTGCATGCAAACACAGAACTAAACTGAATCTTCTGAATCTTTTCTAAGGTCATTTTGTCACTTCTTATTTTCACAAATATTGCTGCATAACAAACTACCCCAACATTTAGTGATTTCAAACAACAACCTTATATTATTGTTTATGGGTCTCCAGATCAGCCGGATGGTTTCTCTGTTCTGGCAGG
Organism: Eidolon dupreanum; assembly: GCA_028627145.1. Taxonomy (NCBI): domain Eukaryota; kingdom Metazoa; phylum Chordata; class Mammalia; order Chiroptera; family Pteropodidae; genus Eidolon; species Eidolon dupreanum. The sequence goes on along the minus strand of CM053515.1, from coordinate 14,955,184 downwards.
GCTCTCTCCGGCAACTCTGGTCAGCCACAGGGGGCTTAGGCTGCTCTGCTGGCCTTGTCTGGGCTCTCATATTTTAGGGGATTATCTATCAGCTGGTCGCGGATGATCTCAGTTCTCCAGTTGTCTCATGTTCCACTTGCCCTCACATCTTTCTAGCACACCAGCCTAGGCTTGTTCCCTTAGAGGAGGCAAAAACAAAAACAAAAAACAGGGTGAAAGAGTCCAAATTTCTTGAGGCTTGGGCTCAAAATTGACACGCTGTTACTTCTGCCTCATTCTTTTTGCCAAAGCAAGTCAGAAACCCAGATTCAGAAGGTGGGGAAATAGGCTCCAAATAGGCTCCACCTCTTACTGGGAAGAGCACATGATTCTATTGCAAAGAACACAGATAGAAGGAAGGTGGAGGACTAGGGCCACTTTTTCTATCAATCCACCACAGTCATCCTGAAAAATCTTTCTAAATTCTCTAGAATAAAAACAAGAGCCTCCCTCCCAACTTAAAATGCATTGTTTCTCAAGCTACACAAGGGTTTGGGGAGTAATATACATATGAGAAATCATTCAAAAAAAAAACTGATTTATTAACCAGAGTTATAAGAAGCAAGGATTATAAAACAGTCTATAGGCTTTTGTGTGAGTAGAAGACAAAAGAGAAATATTTCCTGGCAACCTCATCATCCTTTGTTGGGTGGTGCCTTCACCAGCCCACATGATGCTCACCCTTCAGTGCCCAGCCCCAGTGCCCTCTGCAGAACTGTTCCCAGAATAATTATTTTAGGACAAAAACACATGGTTCTTCTCCCAGGTCCCAACAGCAGTTTTTAGAATGAAATGATCTCAGATTTGGCCTGTATCATAGACAGAAAATGTTTCTTTTATGATATTCTCTGAAGCACTTAACCTAAGGCCGACAAATAGTATTAGCACAATAAACATTTATTAGATGAGTGGATAGATGGATGAATGAATGGGTGAGTAGACAGAGAGATGGCAGATGCTTCGGCAGTTGACCAAAGTCTTCCTTTAGAAAATCTTATGTTATAAACTTTATTTCTCTCCTTCAAAGTCATTACGTCAGTTTGAAATCTTTGTGTAGTTGTTTCATTTCTACGTACTTTAAAAAAAAAAGTACAAAAAAAACCTGATTGCACATTGCATAGAAGAGGAACCACGTTGTGTGCTCACTCATAAAGCCTGTCATTATTAGCATAACATTTCTAACTGAGGTCCATGAATTCCCTAGGTTGTTAATCATTGTGTTCTCCAGTGGCTGGGGGAACTTCTCACCAAAAAGATTTGTGAAATGCTGGATTAAGCAAAATTAGGCAGCTTTCTTTTCTGTGAGACTTCACAGAGCCTAAATATGTTAATTTACTTCGTGAATCTTCAAGAGAGCATTAGAATATGTTAGTGCTGAAAATTGGAAGGATTCGCTTGGGTGGGGCGGGGCAGCGAGACATCTTAACAATATCAGGTCTTCTGATCCACAGACATGAGTTATCTCTCTGTTTATTTAGATCCTTCTCAGCAGTGTTCTGCACATTTTTGTTAAATTTATCCCTCAAGTATTTAATACTTACATGTCATCGTAAATGATATGATTTATTTTAATTTTCAATGTTTTATTGCTGATATTTAGAAAGACAATTGATTCTCATGTCAGCCTTGTATCCTGTACCATTGCTACACTCACCAGTTATACTTTTTTGTAGAGACCTTAGCATTTTTTATATAGATAATCATGTTATAAACAGATATTATTTTGACCTTCATTCTGCAGTCAAAAAGTAGAGACCTAGAAAGACAAGGGACCTGCCTTCTGTCTCACTGTTTATAAATACAGAGCCAGGAGTCAGAGCCTGGCTCTCCTGGATTCTCCACCACACCAAGTTGCTTCTTAGGCTTTCGGGCTTCAAGAGAAGCTTATATCTGTTAAGATTAGATTTGCATGGCTTAAGCATAATAAAAGTTTATTTTTCTTTCACTTAAAAGTCTGGAGGTTTGCAATCCAGGGCTGATAAGACAGTCGTGCTCCAGAAAGTCCTCAGGAACTTAGACTCCTTCCCAGCTAATATCTTCACCGTCCCTAGGATGTGGACCTCCACCTCATGATCCAACATGGTGACATTTGCATCCTGGGCAACAAAATAGTAGGAATAAAGAAGAGGGGGAAAGGAATAACACGAGTTATTTCTACAGGCAGGGCCCACGCACTGCCTTAGTACCTATACTCACAATTCATTGGGTAGAACCTAGTCAGACCACATCTAGCTGCAAGGACATCTGGGAAATAGCATCTTTATTCTGAGCAGTCACATTCCCAGCTAAAATTTCTATTACTGTGGATGAAAAAGAGAACAGCTCCTGGAGGACATACAGCAATTTCTGCACGAACCTTAAAACTGGGAATGCAAAAAGGAAACAGTCTGAAAATGAAAGAGAGAAGAAAGTAGAAGAGTTCAAAGTCTGTTGCATCTTTTGGAAATCATTTTAAGATCAAGCAAACCAGCTCTCTTCAGAGTTTTGTAGCTCATTAAGTTCACCTGAAGCCGTTTAGTCAGAGGATAAAGTTAATCCTCAGAACCCTTTACGGTGTTAAATCCTTCTGACTGTATTAGACATGTTTAATCAAGGATGACTTTTTTTCATCTGAAAAAGATAAAACAAAAGATGTCTCTGCTCATTTATTCGCTCAACAAAAAATGCTGTCTCCTACTCTCTTGGTGCTCAGGATGTGGGGAGAGACATAAAATTATGAAATCATCACCCAAGTGAATGTGAAATCATGAGGAGCAGTAAGGATGCTATAAGGGCACACTCAGGGACATTATCGAGTCATGGAGGTCAGGAAAGTCTTGCTTGAGAGTTTGGAGTCATTCCTGCAGGAGTGTCTGCTTTCATAGCAGAGTGGTGTGTTCTGAGAATACCATCCTGTGTGTAGTTGTGGTTATACCTCATGTATTTTGCTGGGGGTACCATTTGTCTAAGAGATCATTATGTAAGAACAAGAATGCCAGAGTGAAAGTAAGGTGTGGGTGGGATGGGGGTTGGGTATGCTGCTCAAGGAAGTTCAGAGCCCTTTGTGGCCTCCACCCCAAGAGAAATGGAGAAGAGTTCAGAGGTTGCAAGATGGCAGACGGAAGAGACCAGGATCTTAGTTCAGTTAGAGACTTTCCTTGTGGGCCAGGAAGGAGCCCAAGGAGCTAAGTATCAGAAGGAATTCTCTAATAACTATAGTCATCTGCGTGGAGGAAGGAAGCTCCTGTTCCATAGCTGCCCAAGCTAATCTGTCCACGTGCTGTAGCAGAGAAGGGGTTACTGAGTCCAGTGGGCCATCAGAGCAGATAGCATCTCAGCTCTAGATTCTGTGACTGACGCATGGCACAAGGGAAAGTCCCCAGCAATTGTGGATGAGAGGAGGGCAGCACCAGAGGAGGGGATACCCATCAGTCACCTGCTTCCCAACCTCACTCCTCCCCGCTGCCTTAGGAGACCTTTGCAAGCAGCAAACAGCCAGCCAGCCTGAAGATCTAAGGTCGTAGAAGTCAACCGGTGGATCACAACCTACCAGGTGTACTTGGAGCACAGTGTTGAGAAGGACTCTTGAGTCTTGGATCCACAAGGAAGAATATTAGGATAGGTTGGCAATTTCTGCCTTTATCCTAGTGTGATTATAGTAAAGAAATGGGATAATATATATAAAAAATGCTTTGTAAATTGCAAAGTACTATCCAAATAATAGTGGTAACTATGATTTTTAGTGCTTCCTAAACACCAAACACTGCTAAGAACTTACTGCTAAGAATATTACTCGCTATATCTCACTTAATCCTCGCAGTAACCTTTATGCTAGATACTATCTATATGCCCCATTTTACTGTCAGGAAACCCAGGCTTAGGAAAACACTATAACTTGCTTAAGGGCACACAGCTTGTAAGCAGCAGAACTGTAACACAAGCCTAGGTCTTTCTGACTCCAAAGCGTACACTTTGTTTTGCCATCTTCAGAATGTAGGAGATAATGATTGTAATTATTGCTATTAATAGAGCAACTACTCTTGGTGGCACAGTCCTAATTCTCTAACTAGGAGACTAATTGGATGTGTTGGCAGTTATTTTTCAGTCCCTGAAAGTCTTGGGACTTGCCTTCTACTCAGCTTGCCAATTTTGCCTGCCTTTCTCTTTACCCATCCACGTCTGCTCTACAAAACAATATAATTACTCTCGGTTATGCTCAATTCACCAAGCCTTTGAGAGGACACGTGTTAGAAGGTTTCTGTGGTTAATCACACATCAGATCCACTGAGACTTTCAAGACCCCTTGTGAACAAGGCGTATAAGAATGATTCACTTCAGCAAGTTTTCCATTCCGGAAACTCTGTTTCTAGCATCTTTCTAGACACTGAGATATGGGAAGGAGTGGGCAGATGTGTGTGGTAGGAACTATTCACTGTGATGATTACACTCAGGTGGTGGTTGGCAATTTGCAAAACATTTTTCAGATCGCTTTTTTCCTCAAGCCTCGGTTTTATCATTTATGAAGTGGATATAATGATAATAATAAAGTCTCATCTTATGAAAGGGTTAGGTTATAATAAACACACCACTTTTGGGGAAAACACCATAAAATTAGGATCACCCTTGGCAATCACCTGTGGAATATAAAGACAAACCACCTGTCCAAAGTCCAGTTTAGTCAGTTTTCCTTCCAACATTAAAACCGATGACTACCTTTGGTTGAAGTCATCATAGTGCCTTCTAAGGTAATGAAAATACTTACCTTACAGGAGTAGGCTCACTCAGCACCAAATATCCACACTTACAGAGGCTGGAGAGAACTAGGCTTCTGGGGACACCATCCAGGGCGTAGACTCACTGAGCATGAGGACAGTCCCCACCCCCCACCAGTTACTTCCTTCTCTTTCTTTTTGATCACATATCATTTAATTCCTGTAGGTTAAATATACATATGATTCAATTCTATTGGGTCTGATTTCCTGCCTTGCCCTCGGTGCAGGATTGAAACTTGAAAGTAACATGTGATAAAACAAATACCAGACTAGGTAAGGGGAGATCTGAGCTCGGCCCAGGTTAGCCCCACCAACATTCATGGGACCCTGGGCTTATGGACCTTAAGAATGAACTTATCACCCAAGTGTCCAAGTTCTCAGGCTGCATTTCTTGACAACAAACCTGCAGGACCTCATGACTCTTTTTTTTTTTTTTTTAATGGGTGTATGTCCACCCCACTTCTGCCTTTGTAGCCCAAGCTGGCATCATCTCTCTCACTATACCCATGTGATAGCCTCCTCCCTGGGTTCACCCTTCCTCTTGGCCTCATAATCCCTTCTTCACTTGGGTGCTAGAGAGCTTTCCAAATGCAACCTGATCTTGCCACCTCTTTATATAAAATATTCGGATTTTCAAATGCTTCTGGGAAAAAGACAAAATCCTCACCCTTGCCCACCTCTCATTTCCGCCAGGCTTTCCCTCCTTTTCTGTGCAGCACATATTCTGCTCTCCTTTCAGTTCCTCCTATGTTTTATATTTGTCCAGCCACAGGGCCTTTGCACAGCCACGCTTTTCCATCTGTCTAGAATCCTCTGATCTCTTTCTGCTGAATTAACTCCTAATCATGCTCCATCCATTTCCTCATGGAAGCCTTTACTCACCTTGCTGACTGGATCAGACCACCTGATCTGATCTGAAAGAATGGGGCTCTCTTTGCACCATGTACCTTTCTTTTATGCGCATTCCACTGCAGCTTTTTAAATTTATTTGTGGTTCCGGTTTAAAGTCTATATTCCCCCTGGCCACACACAGTACTGTAAGCTCTGTGAAAGCAGGGCCCTTGTCCATCTTGCTCACCAGGTGTGCTAGGTCTGTCCTAGACACCTAGCACAGTCTCTGGCATGTGCTTGGACAGATGGATGGACAGGATGGATGAATGGGTGGTGACAGATGCCAGTGAACATTACCAAATGATGTATCAGAGTATTGTTTTTTACAGTGATAAAACATTTGAGAACTTCCCCAAGAAAATCCTAGAAGTTGCGGTTGTTTTTTTTAGAATGGAAGGGAAAAGTTACTATAGGTTCCATTTGCCCTGTAGGTAACAGACATTTCAAAATATCTTGGCTTTTTTGTCCTCTGCTGTTTAAAATGTCTTTTAATGAGCATTCACACCTTATGTAGCAAATGACCTTTTCTAGAACCATCTGTACAAAACAGAGGGTGAATGGAATGGGTGGTATGGTTCTGCAGTTGAAAGTACAGCAGGTTCTCAAGATCATTTCGTTCAACGTTGTTTCATTATAATGTTGATGAGAAAAAAAAATGACTCTGTCATTTGCACGTTCTCCCCACATTTACATGGGTTTTGTCCAGGTACTCTGGTTTCCTCCCGTATCCTAAAGATTTGCACGTCGGGTGAACTGGCATGTCTGTACTGTCCCAGTCCGAGTGAGTGTGGCTCGGTGGATGAGTGGCCCTTGGGTGGAAGGGCACCCTGTCCAGGGTTGATTCCCTCCCTGTGCCCTGAGCTGCTAGGATAGGCTCCCGCAACCCACAACCCTGAATTGGAATAAGTGATTTGTAAAGTAGTGATCTTACTTGTTTTTATTAATCTTTCCTAAATGCATGGATAGCTCACATGTGTTCCAATGTTTAATATTAGAAGTGTTTATATCAATTAGCCTACAGTAACACTGGTTTCATTATACATCGTTTAGCTTAAAGTTGTAATTTCTAAGAACCTATCGATGACATTAAGGATCAGGCTTTTTAAACAATGATTCCATCTGTGAATGGCCTTGCCCTCTTAGGGAATGAGGCCCCATCCAGATTTCAGATTCCATCATCCTGGTGTTGAGATGATGGAGTTATTGGAGCGAGGAAGATTGACATGCCCGATTGCCCAGTGGAACAGCAGGACTTGCTCTACGTGGGCCCAGCAGACTTAGGCAGTCTTGTGGTTACTGGGTTGTCGTGTCTGTCCACTCATCAGTGATACCCTGTAGGCTTGATTGTTTGTTTTCTCACACAACTTTGCCCTGCTTGTAGTGAAAGGGAGGTTTTCTCAGAACAGCAGCCTCCTGTATAGGGGCTGGGGTTAGGTCGGCCTCATTTAAGTCTGACTCTTGGAATGCCGGAATGAGAGTGGTCCTTAGCCTTCAAAGAGGGAACATTTATTCTGAATGAAAACAGAACTGTCTTTCTCTCTGCATCTCACACAGGAAGAGGAGGATTCCAAGATTAATTGCAAGTGGGTAGGTAATAACATATTTTATTCTTGGAGCTCTATTCCAGCCTGTTCCTTGATCACACACCTTCTTTGGCTCTCACCTGCCAAACAGCTCAAACACAAGGCCCTCAGATTCTGGTCCAGACTTCCTGCCCTCATTTCTCATGACTTTTGTGCCCTACTCACTCCAGCCAAATCAGGCTTCTTGCCATTCAGTAAACATGTCCCTTACTTTCTAATATCAGTTTCTTCACCCACACTTTCCGTCCAGCTGGATTTTGTTCCTTTTTTTGCTAACAGTCAAAATTCTACCCATCTTTTCAGGCAGGGCTCAAAGACTGCTCCTCAGGAATTCTTTCACAATCTTCCCAGGTAGAATTTAATCTTTTGCTCTTGTAATTTTCTATAAGCACTTAGTGACAGCATTGTGTGTTTTTTTCTTTCTTATACACATCTCCTATTCATGATCTTTGTTGAGGCCAAGGACTATCTTATTTATCATTGTCTCTCCACAATCCTTTGGACTTAGTAGGTCTTCAGTTCATCAACAGTCATCCTTATTTGCGGGATGAATGAATAAATAAAACAATCCAGTTTATATCCTCAGAACTCACAAATAAAGTACATGTATCCAATTGCCCAAACTTGCTTGCTTTTAAAGTAACTTTAAGCTTTGGGCTTAATTAAGTCATACCTAGCCCTCCTTGACGAATAACCTTGAAGGCAACCTTGAGGAGAATGCTTTGGTGTGTGTGTGTGTGTAGGAAGGTTATTAGAATAATCTGCTTAGCAGATAAATAAAGGTTTGGAATTATATAGTTCTTTAAAACTCAAAGCAAAAAAAAAAAAAACTCAAAGCACATTAGTAGGGGAAGAGAGTCTGGGGAGAAAGCATCCTAAAATTTGTAACAGAGTCTGGTCTATAATATGTGCTCAGACCCTGAATGAAACAGATGACCTCCTCAGTTTTCCTTTCAGCATTGCCATTTTAGAGCATACAGCTCTTTTTTCATTATTTTGAAGACATTAGCCAGCTCGGCCAGAGACTCAAGCGTCCTCTCTGAGTGGGAGTTGCCGCGTCTGCAGTGTTGGGATTAGAGCATGCACTTTAACAGATCTTTCTTCTGGGGCAGAATACAGCTGGCTTGCTTCTCCACCTTTCTTTCCTCCCCACAAAGGGTACCAGTGCCACTAAATAGTGATTAAACAAAAGATTAAAATTCTATTTTTATGCGTGAGTGTGTGGCTATTCGAACACTAATCAATTCTTCCAGTGGAATGTTAAGTAAAAGCATGCAGATACCAGAAGCAGTTATTTAGAGGAGCCCATCAAAATCCATTTTCAATTTATTGTTTACTGTGATTGCCACATTAATTCTGCCAGCCTCCTCTACAAACTCTCCCTCACCTCTCTTACCATGCTCTGTCCCAACCCCTTTGCTTCCTGTAGCAAAGGGACTTCTGCAAACCAAGGGGAGGAAAAGTAGCAAGAGATGATTTCTGGAGGAAAATAATCACAACTTTTATAGACAAATCTTAGAGTCCATAGAATTAAAGAAACTTCAGATTACTTCCGTTTTGAAAATCCAGACGTGCTTTTTTACATGATACTAAATAACTGCTATTGTATAAGGCTTGCAGTCATTTGGGAAGCATTGACCGGGTCTTTCTTATTGCTGAAGGTCTGCGGCATTTATTTATGTTGTAGACTGCCACTGTTAACTAAGAACTTTTTACTTTCCTGAAGGACACTGGAGTGCCACCTGAGCACGTGACCTCCTGTTAATGAGGAAACTCTAAATCCTGTTATCAGCAATAGCCAGTTGAATTGGCTCAGGTGTTAAATAGGTTGCCTTTGCAGGGCTCACAATTTTATTATATTCCCATCCCTCTCCTATTCCCCCAACTTGGCCCTTGCAAACATATCATAAATCCTTTTTCTAAAAGTAATGTATTAATAGGAGCACTCCTTTACTGAGAGGGCCTAACTTTGTGCCAAACACTGACCTAGAGGCTTTTTGCAGGTGAGCTCAGTTCATCCTCCCAACAACCCAAAGGTTATTTTGTTAGTTTTATCCAGTTATCAGTCAAAGAAACTATGGTCCACCTGCCTGAGAAGTGAAACCTAGGATTTTCCAACTCTGAACTCAGAATGTTCTGAGTCATTAAACTAGACTACCTGCCCCATTGATAAGCAATCATTCATGCATTCATTCAGCCGATATTTATTGAGGGCCTCAGGTGAGCCAGGTATTGGCCTAGGAATGCACAGTGAAGAACCAAAGCAGACATGCCCCTGCCTTTAAGATGCTCATAGTCTATCCCAGGGAGAGAACAGCAGGATCTGATTTGGTTTGGGAGGATGGCAAGCTATGGGATTTAGGGCACATCTATTCTATTAGTCTCAGATTTCATATATGTAAAATGAGACAGCTGGATATAGACAAGTGGTTCCTTACCTTTGTCGTGAATCAGAATCATATGGGGAATATATTTAAAAACACATTTTCCTGGCTGCCTACCCACCGCCCCCCCCAACAGATACTTTGATTTAATAGGCTCAGAGTGGGGCCCACGAGTTTATATCTATAGTCAGGGTCCAGACCTCAATCACCCTTTGAGGAGAGACCGATTTGACTGTAAACTCCATTAGTCCTGACACAGGATCTGTCTTGTCACTCCTGTGTCCCCAGTGCCTAGCATAGTGCTTGGTATAGAGTAGGCCTCAATAAACTTTTGGTGCTAATTTGAAGACCCATCTATGGGGTTTCGTTGGATGGACCTCAGAGACTCATGAACCACCTGAAATTGACCACAATTTTTGTTAAGGTTTGTGGATAGGATTCTAAGAGCCCTTTGGGCTCTGAATGCTCTGTGATTTTAGGATTGAAACCAGTTTTTTTCTCCTTCAAAAGCTCAGACCTATTTTTGGAAATATTTTTAATGTTAAATGAGTCCTATATCAAGGTGATTTGGTGAGATGTCAATTTACAGTAGAGTCTTAAAATCCTAAAGCAGTTGATATCCACATTCTATATGTAAATTCTGAAAGCATTTAGGATATACACTGGATATACAGGATATTCAGGCTCATCTGAAAGTACCTTTTGGGCAGGTAGTGCAATCTTCATTTTCTTTGTAGGAATACTGATTCAGTGGCTGAATAAGCTTGCCTTTTGGAGCTTGTCCAAGGTCAACTGAGAGGGCTTTCTCTACCCAAAACTAGCCTGAGAGTAAAAAAACATGGCTTTTATTCTCTCGCCTGTTTGTGTGGCCTTGACTGAGTAGCTTGGCCTGTTTGAGCCTCAGTTTCCCCATATGTAAGATGGGGAAGGGTGGCCTGATTATCTGTGAGCAGTTGCTTAGCTTGGATATTCAAGCACCCGCTAGTAACTACATGCACAGACATGCAGAACTCTCTGTGTCAGCAAGCTCTGAAGTCTTCTTAGTTTAGGAAAGATGTAAGGACTGATGAGACCACCTAAAACAGCATGGGTCATCTCCACAGCTCATTCCGGAGGGACGTACGTCATTAAGGTGGCAGAAGTGTGGATGTGAGATTCCCAGAATTTTGGAACCTCAACTCTCCACCTTGTCAGTTCTGTGATTTACTGTTCATCTTGAGAAGAAGATTCAAGGAGTTTACTTCTATGAGGTCATAATTGTGAACTTCAGTCTTATGCCCCAGACTTTTGCAAGTATATAGAGGAAACAGTGCTCTTCATGGAATCTTAAGACACTTGAAAGGTCCTTTAAAGTTCACCTAACCTTTGCTATTCAAAGTGTGATGTGTGGACCAGCAGCATCAGTATCACCTGAGAGCTTATTAGAAATGCAGAATCTGCATTTAACAAGATCCTCATGTTATTCCACTGACCATATGATTTGAGAAGCACTAGCCCCAACCCAGCCCTTGATGCTTGTCCTTCACATCTTGATAAACAGTTGCATCCTATTCCTGGCCTCCTCTAATATCTTCCAAGTGGTGCTGCTTCGTCCTAGCACCAGTCCAACTCTTGGAACTTCTTCTCTGTCTTAAACTAGCCCCTCAGTCATTCAGTAGCTTCTGCCATTAGCCCTCACTCTAGCCTTAGGACCTCATAGAGCAAGATAACTGCTTCCATGTCCCTCAGGGCTTCTCATATCCTAGTCCTCATATAACATAGTATCTGACCTCCTTCATCCAGGAAGAACTGATCAGCTTTGTGAGGATAATCTAATCTCTTCCAGCTTCCTCATCCTGTGTGTTGCAGCACATTGTAAACTCACTGGAGTCAGCCAGGTCACGAATGAGAGGTCAAAGTCAGGTAACATGCCATAGGGAGCAGTTAGGACTGTGATAAACTGGTACAACATGCTCGGTCTGAGCAGGGCAACTGTTATTGCTCAGCCCAGCCTATGGGCTGAGAGAGCTCAGTCTGAGCACTAACATGCCTTTTGAGTTTTCCAGAGAAGCCAAAAATCATGATAAAACAGTAGAAAATTTCCTTATTTTTTTTCACTCTGGCAATTGGGGGGCGGGGGGGAGTGGGGCGGGGGGAGGTAGAGAATGAAACAAAACAAAAGCCACCAGATTGTGTTTGCCAGTGACCAGGCCTAAGGTTTTTGTGACCTGCGATGATAAATATCTGCTCACTTTGGATAGAATTGCCCAGATTTGGTCTGACCCGCACAGAGCAGGCAGGGTTATGGCCTCCTTCATCCTAGCCCAGTAGTTCTCAAACTTGAGTGTGCCTCAGAATCTGTTGGACGACTTGTTAAAACACAGTCACCGGGCCCCACCCCCCAGTTTGTCCTGCGGGAGGTCTAGCATTTCTAACAGGTTCCCAGGTGGTGGGGGTTTTGCTGTTTCAGGGATCACACCCTGAGAACCACTGTAGATCGGTGCCTTCCACTAAGGCAGCCTCCGCTGGCAGAGCCTCTAGTTCACCAGTGCCCTAAGGTAACCAACCGAAGCTCCCAATCCTTGGGTAGCAGAAAAGGGGAAAAGACTTGGGAGAGAAGGCTGGAGAAAAGATGACTAAACAGCTCATGATCAATCAGCCCTGACATCTAGATGTAGAGTATTTTCCTGGGGCAGGTCCCTGACCCACCCCAAGGCTCAGTTTCCCTGTCTGTGAAATGCAAGGAGTAGCCCTCGCTCAATTTCCAAGTTTTTTTCTTCTCTCGTTTGGAGATTTGGTTGTCAGTTTGTCTTTGGCAGAGGACCTTTTTATAATTAAATCCCATGTGCAATGCCAGTACAGAAAGTGGACAGAGTCATTGCTGGTCTGATTGAATGGGGGTCATGCCCCTGCTCCCAGCCTCACCCTTCCCCAGGCAGCACTGCGGTGTCTCCTGGAGAAATGTGGCTCAACACAGTTGAAGTCCACCAAAGGAACTTCCAGCCTAGCTTCTGTGATCTCTGAGAACCCCAAAAAATGTTTGTGGGCACATGGCCTTTCTTTTCAGTTTTCATTCCCTCTCTGACCAAGACATCTGTCATGCCCACTGTCAAAATTTTCTTCTTGCAACTCAGAGAGGTCTGTCTGTAGGAGAGGGAGCACAAAGGGTCCTTATTATCATTAGAGCTGTTGTAAGGATACTGAGCTGTTGTGGAAAATCTGCTAACTCAAGAATCAGCCAGGGACTTACTAAATAGGCATGTGGATGGTTTTGTTCTGGTGGCTTCTTGTTAGTGCTAATGTTCTAGCACACCACACACTCAGGGCCTTTGTAGTTAATTACATAGGCAATAGGACTATTGGATTCTGCAAACCACAACAGCAAGAACAAGTCTGTGGGGTTTTTAATGGGCAAGGTTATATGGGAAGCCATTCTCATCTACGGGAACACAGAAGATTGTATAATGCCATGTTACCTTGGGAAGATTCTAACTGAGCCCCAGAGCCAAGTCTTTAGACTTGACCATGGCATGGGAAGGCAAAGTGGCACCTTCAGATGACCCAAGACACTGGAATGCATCCTCTTAATTAGGGAAACCTTTCCTAACAGGTCCACCACAATGGGGTCATCTCCTCAGACACATAATAAAGGTCTTCAGAGCGGAGCCCCTTGGGGCTACTGCATAGTCCTGTTTTCTTCCAGCCATCTAATTGCCCGTTCATACATTCCACACAAAATTGCCAAATATTTGCCCTCTTTGGGACTGTAGAGATGATTTCTACTACTGTGCTCAGTGTTCTTGAGCCAAGCTCAGCTCTCCCACTTTACCACACCCCTGCCCAGGCCATTCGCCCTGCCCACCACTCATTTCTGCTTATCTGAAGCATACCCCAAATGCCTACATGTTCATGAAACTTTCTCCAGTTCTCCCAGGCAAACATGAACTCCTGTAGCACTTTCTGTGGGCCTTTCATCTAAAGGTCCTTTACCGTGCCCCATCTAGTATGTAGCCACCAGCCACATAAGCACTTGAAAAAGGTCTGAATAGAGATCGACGCAAGTGCAAAGTACACACTGGATTTCAAAGACTTCGTACAAAAAATAAAATCAAATATCTAAATGATTTTTTACATCGCATGGTGACATAATAATATTTTACATAGAGAATATTGGGTTAAATAAAATATATTATCAAAACCAACTTCACTTGTTTCTTTTTACTCCCAATGTGAATACTAGAAAATTTAAAGTTACATACGTGGCTCACATCTGTGGCTCCCATTATTAGATTTCTGTTGGACAGCACCACACTTGCTGGTTTTTCTCATGGGTGAAAAGAATACCTGTCCATTTCTTTCTCCTGCTGGCTTTTGGGTTCCAAGAGAGTAGACTGTGTGCCATCATCTTTCCGAGCTTTACACACTGGGCTGGTGCATGGCAGGCACTAACAGAAGTATACTGAGGGAATTAATAAGTGAATAAATGACGACATTTAATCAATATCTGTCAGACATTGTGAGAACAAATGATAACAGACATTCAACCAAAAGCTCCCTTAGGCAGTGTAATTTCTAGATCTCTGTTGTTAAACTCATGTTTAATATAAGTTTTTTTCTTTTTCACAATATTTGTCTTTTTTTCTTTTAAGGGATCACACAGTCAGCAAAAGAAGATACTTTTCTTGGGAGATGGACAAAAGCTGAAGGACTGGCACGACAAAGAAGCCATCAGGAGGGATGCGCAACGTGTAGGTACGGAGAATGGACCGTCCCATAGGAGAGTCCCGCGGAGAGAGAGTGCGTGTGTGTGTGCATGATGGTGTGCATGTGTTTAACGAGGTGTCAGGGCCTCCTGTCAACTCCATCACTCCCATCCCTTCCCCCTCACCTGTGAGCTAACCCCTTCCTTTCTCCATTCACGTCACCAGATCCATTGCTGTCAGGAATTTGCCCAGCCACATTTATTGAGCAATAGAAAATGTCTCCCTTCATGAGGTATTTTACCACTAAAATGGGAAGCAGTAAAAATAAGAGCCAACATTTCTCAAATCCACGTAGTGAACAAGGCCCACACTGGGCACATTTTTCTTGGTGAATCCCCAAATCAATCTTTATGGCTTATTTGATGAGAAGGGACTTGTAGCTCAGAGAGGGGGAATAATCTGCCCACAGTCACACAGTGAGAAAGAGGAAGGCTTGGGATTAGAACCCAGGTCTGAAGGGCAGAGTTGATCCCTATCCGACACTATAGCCATGAGGCTGACTGAATTTAGTAGGTTTCGGCTAAAGTTTTCTTTGGCTTCTTAGTCTTTGGAGCAATTCCCATTAACACTGGGCAACTGGGCAGGGTCAGAGTGGCACAGTACAGAAATTATGTGGAGAGTCATTTCCAGAGAGCCCAGACTAGGAGTCAAGAGAGCAGCTCTGATACTGCTTATCAGCCATGTGACCGTTAGATGAATTCCACCCTTGAGCCTCAGTTTCCCTATCTGTCAGTGGGGTTCACGCTTCTTGTTTTGATAATCTCAGAGTGTTGATATGAAGTAGCTTTACACTGGAAAGCAGTGTAAAAATGTAAAGGATTGGTATTTTGTTCATTTTTATCTTAGTTAAAGGCACCGACCACTATTGATTTTTTTTTAAATTGCATTATGACAAAAACATTACAGTAAGGCTCTGAATAGAGCTGAAATGATAACTAAAGTTCAGGGAAATCTAAAGACATGACATGCATTTTTCTGTATGCCAGTGATTTAAAATGAAGGCTTGGTAGAGGGGGGTACTGTTTAAACTAAGAAAGGAAACATTTGAAAAGAGTTGATTTGCCAGACAATTATACCAGAATTGTTAGATCATTGGGTCCACTAACAAGAAAAGAGTAATCGGTGGAGAAATTATTCAGAATAATAATGTCCAGTGCTAACTATGTACCATGCACCTTGCCTTGCCTCCTTAATCATCACACTGAACTTTCTTATCCCAATTAATATGAAGGGCAAAAACCAAGACATAGACAGGGTGAAGGCATGCCCAATACGACATGGCTGGGGCGTGGCAGAGCTGGGCTGCAGACTCCACTCTGCCCAGCTCCAGAGCCTAAACTTTGAATCACTCCCTTGTCCTGCCTTCCTGAAGCTTCCCTCCCCGAGACACTTCCGCTCTTCTTTGTCTGCTTGCTGCATTTGTGTTCCTTGCGGAATCCGCCCTGGGCACAAGCCAGAAGTGTTTTATCCCGGAACATTACAGACAGCGGAGTCCTTGTCCTCATCTGGCCTGATTAGAGTAGCCAGCAGCCCTTCTTGGGCCCCACCTCTTAGCTTCACCTTCCCTTCAAGCTGAAGTTGTCAGCATTTGCTTTGCAAACTAAATGGGGTGTTGCTCAGACCACAGGCTTCAGAAGATGAGGCAATTTCTAACCAACTGATTTTATTGCCATTTCTTCAAGACCCTCGCCAATGGCAGATCCTTGGCCTATTATTGTAGGGGTTGGCGTGGACATTTCCACTCACCATCTGCACCCTGAGAACCCAGAGAATAATTTCTTGGTGCATCAGGAACTCTTTCTTCAGATGGATAGTGCAGAGAGAGGAAAGAATAGCACTTTGTCCACCCAATCAATCTGTGACTCAAAGCAACACTTTTCAGGCAATCCTGGCGTGGTCTAGGCAGATTTTAGTTTGTTTGCTGGCTTAAAAAAAAAAAGTATCTTTTATAACTTGTGGTGATTTCAATTTACATATAAAGTTCACCCTGCCTGGAGAGTAATCATAATATTTCTGTAGCGTCTTAGAGTTTACAGAAAGCTTTCATGTACACAGCATCTCATCTGACTCTCTCAATGTACTGTGGGTACCAGAGGGGAGCCAGCTACAGTTCAGAGAGGTAGTGTGAGGGGGCCGAGGTTGATCAGCTCATATGTGTTAAACCTGGCCTCCTAGCCAGGTGATTGGACTCCCCAGTCAGGGATGTTTGGGGCGCCTGGCAGAACAGAGGGAATCTAGGCTTTGGAACCCACAGTTCTGGTTCTCTAACCTTTCTGAGTCCCCATTTATCCACATATTGGTTGAGTGCTCTCACGTCCACCCTGTAGACTTGCTATGGACATTATATAAAGTGTGACTCCCGTGACTGAGTAAATGCTCATTCCCCTCCCCTCTGTATACTTTCCCCTGTGAAATCTAGATGTTTGCTTTATATCCAAGCATAAAGTTTTGTCTTCATGGTCGAATCATATTTTTTATCCTCTTCCTTGACTCTGTTCAATTAGCAACATTGACATTGCTTTTTCCCCCTAGGAAATGGAGAACAGGGCAGACCTTACCCCATGACTGATGCTGAGAGAGTGGATCAGGCATACCGAGAAAATGGATTTAACATCTACGTCAGTGATAAAATTGCCCTGAATCGCTCTCTCCCTGATATTCGACACCCAAAGTAAGTATAACATCTCTCATCTGCTGGGATGTAAGGATTTTGCCCTTGGCTCTTGTCAAGAATTAATTAAAGAAACAGGTACATGAAGCACTGCTGGAAGAGAGCCCTTGCTGTTATCGAGGACCTTTGTGCAGAGGTTCATGTGATCAGATGCTCCTAGAATACAGACCTGGTGTGGCAGAGGGACAATTATGTCTCCCCAAAAGATTTGGTCTCCTTCCACTATTCAGCTGGTGGGAACATGGAACCTCTGCGTTTCCTTTCTACTCTGGCCCATGAAGAAGTTCAGACCTCAATTAAGAAGACAATCGCCGTGATAGTTTCAACACTCACTGTCTCCACTTTTCATGTGTGACATTTTAATTTCTTTTTAATCTTTATTTTACCTATCTCATGTATCTGTATATTTGTGCCTTTGTTATAGGCTATCTCAAATCATTTGAGAGATGACACACTGTAACGATTATAAAAATAACAGTGGCAGCTAACATTCTTTGAACTGGTAGCATATGCCAGGCATTTTATCTGCATCATCTCAGGTTCCTGTGAGGTGGGTTCCTAAATGATGCCCATTTTACAGATGAGGAAACTGAGGGTTAAAACAGTGTCATAACTCATATAAGGCCACAAAGTGACTAAAGAGCTGAGCCAGGTCTTGAGCTCCTTTCAACCAAAAACTATACTCTAGACCCGAAGCCATCCTCCCTCCTGGACATTTTCAGTAGGGTTATTATGGTGGTCATGGCGATTTTCCAGTAGAGCAATTGTTCTTAAAGCTGATGTGCATTAGAATCATCTGAAGGACTGTCGGAACACAGGATATTGAGCTTCACCCCATAATTTCTGATTTGGTAGATCTGGGTTAGGGACAAAGAGCTTGCATTACAAATAAGCATCCACATGGTGCTCGTGCGGCTTGTCTCTGGTCCGCATTTGGGGAGCCACTGCAAGTAGAAGATCTCAAAATGGCTTTTACACACAGTCCTGAGTTGCCCTGGAGGATAAAGTGTTCTGTTCAAGGACTAAAAAGCAGAGTCCAGGAAAAGATAAGAGCTAACACTTATTAGGTGCTTATTGTATGCCAGGCATTGTTCTATATCAGTGGCTCTCAAAGTGTGATTCTCAAACCAGTGACTTCAGCATCACCCAGGAGCTTGTTAGGTATGCACATTCTCACATCCCAGCCCTGGTCAACTGTGTCAGAAGCTCTGGGGGAGCCCAGCGCTCGGCGTTTAACAAGCCCTCCAGGTGATTCCAGTGCACACGTACATTTCAGAATTCTGGGCATTTTAAATGCGTTAACTCAGCCAAACTTTTTCGAAACTCAGGAAGGCAGGTACCTTTATTATCACCATTTTACAGATGGGGAATTGAGACACAAAAAGGTTAAATAATTTGCACAAGATGACACAGCTGGTAAGAGGTGGCACCAGAATTTGATGCAGGGATTCTGACCCTGGAATCTGTACTCTTAATCACTGAGCCATAAGGTCTTTCTACCTGAAGAACTCAGTTGGTAGAATGCAATAATCAGGATAGTCTTGATAGCATTTTTGGCTACTCACAAAATGCTTTCGGCCCCATTGCATCTGTCAGTTCCT
>CM053515.1:14855949-14936022 GCA_028627145.1 Eidolon dupreanum | reverse complement strand
TGTCCCCGGCTTTCACTCGTTCCCTGAAGGCTGGAGAAGAAGTGGGATTTGCAGTTAGCCAAACCACATGCCTAGTTCTCTTGGCAAGATGAAAGCTGACCCTGTCCTTTCCCTGTCCCCTGTGTCCCCCTCTAGCTGCAACAGCAAACGCTACCTGGAGACACTCCCCAACACCAGCATCATCATCCCCTTCCACAATGAGGGCTGGTCCTCCCTCCTCCGCACCGTCCACAGCGTGCTGAACCGCTCGCCCCCGCAGCTGATCGCCGAGATCGTGCTGGTCGATGACTTCAGTGATCGAGGTAGGGCCCATCCCACCCAGCCTCCTGCTCCTCATGCTTTATCCCGTGACTTGGCAGAGGGGTGGCAGGTTTACCCTGCTTCAGCAGCACCAACATGGAGGCCACCATTTACTGATGCTCACTGTGTGCCAGGCCATGAACCTGGCACTGCACACATGTTATCTCGTTTAGTCCTCACAACAACCCAAGAAGTTCTGTTTTTATCCCATTTGTATCAACGTAGAAATGCTTTAAGCTGCAAATAACAGAAAACTTGATAAACAATAGCTCAAACAAGGGGCTTCTTTATTCATTCATTCATTCATTTCATAGTAAGAATAAGAATTGATACAACTGCTCAAAGCTATCAAAGAACTGACTTCTCTTCCTCCTTTCTCATCCTCGTGGTCACAAAATGGCTGCTGTTCCTCTGGAAAGTCTACCTTTCAGATGGGAAGAAGGAAGAAAGGCAAAGAGAACAAAACCTCCTCCTCACAAGGCTTTGCCTTCTCATTCGGGAAGGACTTTTGGTCAGAACTCTGACATCTGGACCCCCCTACCTGCAAGGGTAGCTGGGCATGTGATTGACCTGGGGCCTCTTTAAAAGAGATAGGAAAGGGAGAAGTGGGTTAGCAGTATTGAGTGAGCCCCCACTACAGTATCTGCCTCATGATTTAACATGAGAAAACTGAAGTCCAGAGAGATAAACTGGCTTACCCTTGGTCGCACAGCTCTTAGGTGGTGATATAGTGACCAAACCATGTCTGACCCTAAACATGTGATCTTAACCAATACACTACAGTGCCCTCCGGCCAGTCGTCTCCATCTTATTCTTTGCATCAGAGGTTTCACCAGTTGCAGCAAAATCATGAGAACTCCTCTCCTCTGCTCACCTTCTTGCAGAGGCACTAAGTATTGAAGAGAGGGAGTCTAAGTGCACTCCAGAATAATCAAAGTTGACCGGCCTGTCACCCCGTTTATAACACCACACTCTTAATTACACGCCTTTAGTACAAAGGCCTGAGTGGTGTGTGTGTGTGCACGCGTGCACATACACACACACACACACATCTTAAACTCAGTCCTCACCACCTCTGAAAGTCTCCTTTAACTCTTTACCTACACTCATTCTCATGGGACCTTTTCCTTTTCCTTCTTAGCTCTTATCACAGGCAGAATTAAAATACAAATAAGGATAGCATGTAAACACTGTGTGCACGCACTGTCTGTTTGCAGGTCTCCCCTACCAGGCTCTCCGTTCTGAGAACCTGGGCCACCACATCAGTCTTGTTCTCCATTCAGCCCCAGCTCCTTAGGCACAGAGTAGGTGCTTAATACGTGTTTGATGAATGAATGATCAGAGCTCATTTCCTCTGTTCCCTTACTATTTCCACCATGGTTACAGTAGTATCTAGTGCCTTGTATGAGTTTATTTGTATCCTTGAAATGAGGTCTGTGAGCCCACTGAAGCCCGGGGTGGGTCTCCGAGTCTCCATAGCTCTGATCTTTAGCAGAGAGCCTGACCCTTGTGTGCTTCAATTCCCTCATCTGTAAAATGGGACCACAACAGTGTGTACCGCTTAGATGTTTGTGACTTTTAGATGAGTTGTATGTAAAGTGCTCAGGACACTGTCTGCCACATAATGAACATTAGAAATAAACATTTAAGCTTGGTATTGTTATTGTTGTTTTCGACATTATTTATTGCTGGTTGTAGGAGGCAAAGTCAGAGATAAATGTCCCAGTGTCCTGTCCTCAACAGCCCTGCTCAACTCCTATAGACTCACGCCTATGTTTTCTTTTATAGAGTCAGTCCATATTATATTGGTTTTTCTCTTTTCCCACTGCCTTCTATTTTCCTCAGCATTATTGTCTTTTCCAAAGAACCCTACCTTCTCATGATATACCCGAAGTAGGACAGCTTCAGTTTTGTCATATTTGCCTCCAGTGATGTTTCAGGCTTCATTTGCTCTGGGACCGACTTGTTCATCTTTCTGGCTATCCAGAATATCTGTAAAGCTCTCCTCCAACACCATATTTGAAATGAATCCATTTTTTTTCTATCTGCCTTCTTTACTGTCCAACTTTCATATCTGTACACAGTAATTGGGAATACAGGGGTGTAAATGAGCTGTACCACTGCTTTCCACCTGCTTTCTTCTGCTTTCCTTGACCCGTCTCCTCTCCCAACCTCAGCCTTCTCTCAGTTTGGCCCTACCACCCACAGGCCACGGGCTCACAGCCAGGCAGTGAAAAGGAAAATAAATGAGTGCAATGCTCAAGTGATTTCTTGATTTTCATGTACTATGCTGCAGCATAAACAGCCTCTGCTCCTTGGGGCAAACACCCGAGCCTTCCCTCAGGTATGGGCTGCCTGATCTGAGCAGGCTCGCTGCCATGGTTGTTCCTGAGGGCCATGGTGGTGAGCCTTGCTCTCATTTACTCTCTTGCTCTTTGTACAGCAGCCACAGTGGGGCTCCATCCTGCCTCGGATCTTCACCTGCTTTTCCCTCCGCTTGGACAGTCTCGTCTCAGCTCTTCCTTGCTCCTCTCACACCATCTTCATTTAGGTCCCTCACTGCTACCACTAGTCACTGTTCTCCATGTGTGATTTCATGGCTATTTGTTGACCTTTTTGTTGTCAGTTTTCCTTGCTAGACCATTTGTGGTCTAGAAGCAGGTAGTTAATCAATGTTTGTGAATGAATGAATGAATGAATGAATGAAGAGGGAAGGAAGGAAGAGGAAATAATATATGGCGACTACATCCATACACACAAAAAACTATCAGTAGTAACAGGGTTGCCTTCAGCTAGCTAGATGGATGTGGCTGTGGAAGACACAGCAGTCTCTCCTGTGACTGGCGCTGGCTCATGTCTTTGTGTTTCAAGCTCAGGTCCCTGTCCCCAATTTTCTGAATAATCAGCTGTCCTCGGGGTGGACCCACAACACTTGGCAGGTTCCTCTCTGAGTATTGCAAGGCATTAGCCCTCCAGAAGTAGAAGAAACCAAGCATCAATGGGATTAGAAATGAGTATTTCTCCTTGTTCAATTACAAAAGAATTTCAAGGTCATCTATGCTGCTGGCTGTCACCACATGCCTCCCAGAGCATTTGAGAGCCCGGGTGTGCACAGTTAAGGGTATGGAGAATCTTATAGGTGCAGATGGGGTTCAGGCACCTCTCCTGGCATGGTCTCTATTTGGTTTCTGAGAAATGAAAAATCGTTCAGTAATTCGAGCTCCAATTTTTAAAAATGTGTAAAAATCACAGATGTAACTCAGCCTACTCATTTTACAAGTGGAAAACAAAAGGCTTGTGGCAGTGGACAGGCTTAACTAAGAACACACAGCAGGGGGGGGACAGGAATCCCATCTCCAGGCTCCTAGAAGAGTCATCCTTCCTCGCCTCCGCTGGTTACATGAAGCATCTGCAGAAATGCATTACTCCTTTCTATTCCCAAGGACACTTCTCAATAAATTACTTTTCCATTGTATTAAAGAGCAAACTTCCTGCTAAAAAGAGCTCATTATCAAGCACAGCCAGTCCTGGATTATAATGGTTTATACCTCTAATATCCCAATTTCTTTAATGTTGTACTCAGGGATAAAAATAACATGACACCCCTGCCTGCCCCCATAAAAAATGTAACAATTGAAAAAGAAAAAGTAAATTTCATAGGAATGACTTTCTCTCCAAGTGCATCTACTTCTCCAGAGAGCAGAAAAAAATTAAACCAATGTGGTGCCACACCCACTCCCCAATAAAATAGAAAAGAGACCAAATACTGTCCCATTTCACAGATGATAATGAGAACCAAGGCCCCTGATTGTTGCCCCTTTTTCTCAATGAATCAGGTGTAGAACACAGAGGAAAACTCCTCCCTCACACCCCTCAATCCTGCAGATTAGCTGTCAGATTTTGCAACCTGCATTTTTCAGAAAAGCAATCATTATTTTTGTTTCAAGAAGCAATTCTCAAGGCAGCCTTGGAAGAAAACTTACTCAGCAGTGATTGTTTTAAAAATGAGATTTGGGAGAAACAATTTCAGAATTATGGAGAGGCCTGTCTCAAGTACGACAAATATGGGCCATCATAAAAGACAGATTTCTCTGGGCCACATGAGCAGAGACATTCTCAGAGTTGAAATTCAAAGATGTTAACTACAGGCTAGATTGGTGCTGCCTAGCAGAAGGCATTTTCCTCTGAAATGAGTCTCCTCCAGGATCCTCAGGGCAACTAATTGTAATTCAGCTAAGGGTCGAGACCTTGGGTAGGAGACAAAATTGGAGCAGATGAATTCTTGAAATAAGATCCCGAGCTCTGTGCAGGCAGCGCTAGGGACTCAAGTGGAGGCAGACACTGACACCAGAATAATCCTGGCCCTGCTTGCAAATAGGGCACTGCAGAGTCTTGGGGTCTTCAAAAGCTCTTCAAATGTGTAAGCTTTGCTTGAGGATTAGGAGGATATGGAGGTGTTTTTGCACTAGTGGGAGAGAGAGGTGAAGGTGTGGGGTGGCAGACCTGCCTCCAGACGGCACTGCCTGGACAGGAGATTTTTATTAGGAAACAACAAGAAAGGCTTTTGTTCCTTTGTTTCTGCTTATTACTCTTCTCCTTCCCCTCCCCCCCCCCTTTCAAACAGTGTAGGTTTTCTAGAAAAATTGTAGGAGAGGTAATGGGAAGTGTTATTGTCTTTGAATGAACTATAGGCCGCCTGGAATGATGAGGTACAGAAACGAAAGGCTATGTTACGAGCTCACTGACAGCATTTTCCTCAACTGAACTCCCTATCAGCAAATAAGTAAAAATATACACAGGGAAGGGTTCCATAAAAGGAAGTTCCTAAGTATTTGCAGAGGTACTGGTGGGCTGTTGGCAGTGAGTGGTGCTAGGAGTAGGGACGCTGCAGACCCGCCCAGCGAGCCAGGGTCAGAGGTCCTCTTTCCATGCTGGGTTCATTAACTCTGATCTGCACCCTCACACCAGTCATGGGACAGGTCATGGGAATCCATTTGCCCTGACCTGATTTGCATATCCACATGCTGGTCTTAACACTGCCCCCATAGCATCTGTTCCTGTTTCTTGTCATCTCTCTGATAGCCTCAATTTGCTTCAAGTACCAACCACCACAACGGTTGAGGAGCCATTTCCCACTTCTATTGTATTACTCTTTCACCTTAAGTTTTGTGCTACTTATTTTGTTTTTCCCTACATTTGTCCTAACTTAATTCCTATTCAGGTCTTCAACAAAATTCATGAAATGATTCTGTGCCAGACACTGCGCTAGGTGCTGGGAATGCAACGAGAATAAAATAGACTTCCCTTCGAAGGCTCACCTCCAGTAGGGCAGACAGACAAGATAAGGGGCGATCGTAAGACCATAAAATATGTACCACTTGATGGCGGTTCAGGTGCAGTGGAGCATGGAGAAGATCAGGGAAGACTTCCCAGAGAAAATTCCAGCTAAACTCAAATGTAAGGGATAAGTAGATATTACCCCTAGTGGTAGGTAGGGAGGGGGAAGAATTTTGCAGGCAGAGGGAACAGCATGGGGACAGGGTAGGAATCAAGGAGAAAATGTGGAAAATGAAGATCTGTCCATAATCTCATCACCTGGAGGCAATTACTAATTACACTTCGGCTTTTTTTCTCCCAGTGTGTATTTGGTTTTTTAATAGACTTTATTTTTTAGAGCAATTTTAGGTTCACAGTAAAATTAAGCTGAAAATATAGAGTTCCCATATACGCCTGCACACTCCACACACACACACACACACACACACAACCTCTCCCACACTGTCCCGCCCCCATCAGTGTCCACCACCTGCACCAGAGTGAGTGGTACATTCATTACAACCTATGAACCGATGTTGACACATCATTATCACTCAAAATTCATGGTTCATATTAAGATTTCCTCTTGGTGTTGTACATTCTACGGATTTGGATAAATGTAATGACATATATCCACCGTTATAGCATCATACAAAATAGTTTCACTACCCTAAAAATCCTCTGTGCTCTGCCTGTTCATCCCTCCCTCCCCCATAACCCCTAGTACCCACTCGCCTTTTTGTGGTCTCTATAGTTTCGTCTTTTCCGAAGTGTATAATGGAATCATACAGTAT
This sequence comes from Eidolon dupreanum, assembly GCA_028627145.1. NCBI lineage: Eukaryota > Metazoa > Chordata > Mammalia > Chiroptera > Pteropodidae > Eidolon > Eidolon dupreanum. The sequence goes on along the minus strand of CM053515.1, from coordinate 14,929,612 downwards.
ATAGCCTTTTCAGATTGTCTTCTTTCACTTAGGAATATGCATTTAAGGTTCCCCCATGTATTTTTATGGCTTACAGCTCATTTCTTTTTAGCACTGAATAATATTCCACTGTCTGCATATACTACTGTTTATTTATCCACTCCTATAGGACATCTTGGTTGCTTCCAAGTTTTGGAAATTATGAATAAAGCTGCTATAAACATCTGTGCACAGATTTTTATGTGGACGTAAGTTTTCAACTCAGATAAATACCAAGGAGCGCAATTGCTGGAGAACATGTTAGGAATATGTTTAGTTGTATAAGAAATTGTCAAACTGTCTTTCAAAGGGGCTGTACCATTTTGCATTCCCATCAGCAAGAAACAAGAGTTCTTGTTGCTCTGCATCCTTCCCAACATTTCGTGTTGTCAGTATCTTAGATTTTTGGCAACCTGGTAGATGTGTAATAGCATCTTATTGTTGTTTTAATTTGCAGTTCCCTAATGACAGTATGCTTTGCCATTTGTAATCCCCCTCTAGTTTCACCCCAGCTGAGGTGACTAATGTTAACAGTCTGGTGTGTATCATTCTAGACCATCTCATGATAATAGTAACATGTAACAGCATGTGATAACAAGAGCTAATACTTACTGAGCATTTACTGTGTGCTAAATGTATTCACTCATTCATTACCACAGCACTGTCATGAGTTCTGTCATTCCCAGTGTAAAAACCACCGGACTCAGTGATCTCAAACCTCTTTTTTCTACTTACAAAAAAAAGGGTAATAATATCTTTATCCCCATTTACAGATGAGAAAACTGAGACAGAGAGAGGTTCAGTGAGTGGCTGATGTGTACTTACTTCAAAGAGGCAGAGCTTTGATTTAAAACCATAAATTCTGATTCTAGAACCTTAACCTCTAATCTTTTCATGATATTTTCCCATTTTAATGGGATCATGCTGTACAGTTTATTCTTTTTTTTTTTTTTCCTGTTAATGTATCATAGACATCTCTCAGGTCAATAGCTATAGAGCTAACTCATCTGTTTTTTAATAGCTAAATGATATTCCATAATGAGAATCTACATTTAGTCCATTTACTTTGCACTTTGTGTAGTGGGCATCCAGTCATATTTAACTTTGTGCCTTGGTTTCTTTTACTTACTTTCTACAATCATTTCCCCTTGTCATCATAAAATGACTATCATATCTCTCTTCCTCTGAGTCAATTTTGAAACAGCGATTGGTGTCAAACGACCCAGACTATTAGCTGTATTGTCAAGAGGCATGGATCTCTTCCTACTGCTCTCCTCCTGAACTAACTGACCTAGGGACAGGCTGAGCAGCTGAATCCTCTGGGCCTCCCTTCCAGGGCAGAGCCTGTACCAGCGAGTGTACCACAGGAGGAAAGGTTAAAGCAGGTAGCATGACAGTTCACGCTTTGGCCTGCCCGACATCACCTCCCGCAGCCACCCCAGAAGTAAAATGTTGTTCCTTCTATGGAAATATGAGGACAGGGGAAAATAGTTCCATCTTACAAATGACAAAACTGAGGCTCAGAGAGATTGCTTTCCTGCCCTTAGAGTAGTCTCCTCCTGGTCGGTAATCCCACCTGGCAGGAGGGTTCCGTAATCTTAAGAATTCTGCATTTTAAGTCTCAGTCTCTAGGGTGTCTTCCCACTAAGAAAACCCACAGCTGCCTTGAGTCTCCTCTCCTTTAATATTTTTGACATCCTAAATACTTCTCTCTCAGACTCCAGAGGGGAGACCTGCTAGAAGATTTAAGCTGTTATTACAGAATGTCAATTAGTTTATGATAAGGGAAATCTATAAACCTTTTGGTGGATATCTGGCAGAAACACAGTATGCAGGAGTAGGAGTCCATATGTTTATAGGATATTTTGTGCATCTTTAAAAAAAAAAAACAATTTTATGAATCAAGCACTGTACAAATGATTTACTAAGATAACCAAAAAAAAAACAAAAAAAAACAAATTGTTCAGATTTCACCTGAAGCATCAAAAGCTCTGATATTTGAGAAGGAATCATTTCTGTAGTGAGAAGTAGCTACATTATATTTTCAGAAAGGTGATGCTTCTACTGAGGCACGTGAGCCTTCTACATTTTAAAAGCTTGGCATAGTATACATGTGCTAAATTGCTGATACTCTCCTGATTTTCCTCTGAGAATTAAAAATCTAACCCTTTCCACTGTTTTAGTGTTTCCTTAGAAACATAATGGGGAGAAGCAAAAACCCAATGGAGCAGGTTATTGGAGGCCCTTGCAATAAGGTCCCCAGGGAGAGGTCATAGAGCTGCCCCCCTCTTGTCATAGTCTATTTTTAGAAAGTTCCTGGGCCTTTCTTCTGGCTTAGATCTGATGTGAAGTGTTACTCAGGGTCTAGAGGGAGATGAGATTTGAGGCTGAACTAAAAGAGGTCCCTTAGTACCTAACTTGATCTACTGCAAACTAACCAAGTCCCTTTCCCGTCACTCACATTTAGCTCGATAATGGGTAGTTGAAAAGGCAGATTTTGTCTGCATCACAGAGGGGAATAGCAATAATAGCAATAATGATAATGCCACCTAACACCCACATCTCACTTACTATGGACCAGACGCTGTTGTAAGCAATTTAAACATATCTAATTTTATAAGAAGCCTCTTAGTAGCCAACATTTGCCTAAAGGGAAATTTCATGTTTAGTAGCAAGTTCAAACCAAAGTACAAGAAATTCACCTCCTCTCCACACCCCACCTCCTAAATAAAACAACTTTTAGGTAAAAAGCAACAACAAAATTTTTAAATAAAGATATGACATGTTCAGTTGTAACTCATCAATATGTCTTAACAAGTATGTTCTGCTGCTTTCACTCACTATAAATATTAGCCAGACCCTCTAAATATTGTTGGTCCTAGCAGATTAATGAATCACACTGGCCCCCAAGTCAACATTAGCTCTAACCTGTTGCCCAGCCCCCGACCCATGCCAGCTGCGGAATGGACCCATTGCAAAAAGAAACTTTAGGGATTTTTTTCCCAGTTTCCTTACAGAACTTCCAGCCCCTGAAAGGTTCAGTCACGTCTTTATTAGGCAGCCAATTTCCAGAGCCAGTTTTGGTTTGATTTGAATCCAGAGATACCTTCAAATCTGTAAATACCAGAGGCTTAAAATGTTACCAATTTTCATAGCCAAAAATAGGCAACACTTGACAGCTCCGAAGATCAGGAAGGCCAAATCCACACATTTCTATAACACTTATTTATTCCAGGAATCAAAAGGAGGAAATTGTATCACCGTTAGGCAAGGTAGTGTTCATGGGCATTGAAAGCTTAATTTCTCTTTTCTCTCATTTTATTCTCTTGCCTCGTTATCTCAAGGAGAAACATCTCATGAAAATGTAGTTTTTGCATCATTATATAGAACAAAGAAACAGACACTCATGAAGGGCTTAAAACCATCCTTTTTTCCTGTGTGATTTAGGGATGTTGGCTCCTGTAAAGTGTTAACAGATGCGCACTGTCTTTTCCAACCTTTGGGATCCTTGTGTACACTCAGTTCTTTCTGAATAAAACCAAAATACTCATTCCTCCTAGAATAATAAAAAATTTTAATTTTGTTTGCTTCATAAATGCAGACCTCTTCAGAGATGCCCACATTATTTATGAGCAACCAGGAACCTCAAAATAACCAATAACTCCCACCATCTACTGCTTGTCCTCCGCCCCTGTGCTTGTTAATGACTGAGGTTTATTGGGCCTTGCTAATAATCCGCAGTGAGGATGAAAACAGGTGGAATTATAAGGCTATGTTTTCTCCCCAGTCTTCTCAGAAACTGTTAAGGTTTTTTTTTTTTCTGTAAGCTGTCAAACTATATGGTCTAGAATATTCTAAATAATATCTGCACTCCAGTTTCTGTTAATGGAAAACTCAAAACTAATAATTAGCTTCCCAGAACCTCCACAACAGCCAGCAGAATTGTTTTAACCAGGCGGAAGGAAAGACCAGCCTTGACCTTTCCCAGAAAACATGTCCCTGCTGCCATGTGACAGAAAAAGCAGCACTTTAACTTGTGAGTGGATGAAAACAACCTATAAATAGACCTCCCCAAGCAGAGGCAACTCTAAATATTCTTTGTAGTAGACCCAAAACTCTAGCTCCTTTCCCCTTTCCGACAGAGGAAAGATGGGGGACATAGTTTGATGAACTGTTCCTTGCCTGCTGCCCATTCCTTATGATCCTGGGGGTACAGCCAGTCAGTAATGCCACTCAGCCGTGAAGGCAGCTCCAGCGGTAACCCTGCCTCATGGCCACAGTCATTCACCCAGGAGGCCGGCCTGCACTGCCAGCTGAGCCCGACCTGACTCCAGGTGAACTTCAGACCAGCTCTGCTCCATCCTTTCCCCATCCCATGGGCAAGTACCTTGCCATTCTTGTGTAAACTAGTTGGGGTTGGGTTTCCGTCACTCCCAACCCAAAAGCCATCACTGTCCTCTCATTCGTGGGCTAGGTGAGGATTAGGTGAGCTAATGCAGTGGCAGGGCCCAACTCAGGGCTGAAGCTTAGTGCACCATCCTTGTTAATGATGCTGTCGTGGCCATGGTTATTATTACTATTAACTGAAACACGATGATGAGTGATGAGCCACCCCATCCACCTCGAAGTCTTGTTATAGGGATTAGCCGAAATTAGAAATGTGAAAATGCCTAATGAGTCAAAAAGTGCAATAAGGACGTAGGAGAGGATGATGATTTCCACAGAAGAAAAGAACCCTGAGGGGAACCTTTCATTCTGGTGGCCAAGGAGAAAGTGACCTCACAGGCAGATAGCCCACACCTGGAGTATGTCCCTCATGGTCTTCATTTCCGACTTGGTTCATGCAGTGGTTCTTAATTCTTATCCATGTCAGCATCAATTGAGGAGTTTGTTAAAATGCAGGTTACAAGGCCACCCAGAGTTCAGATTCAGTGGTTCTGGGATGGGCTCCCATAATCTGCATTCTTCACTGGCATCTAGATTATTTTAATGAAGTTAAAATGATATGCAGACTTGGGAGGCACTGGATTATAGGAACAGCAGGCCATATATCACATATAATGTTTTGTGATATAGTTAGATGGTGGTTTCTTAGATTACCTTACATGCAAAACCACAAGGCCCTTGTGGGGCCAGATAAATTAAGATGCCTTCAGCCTTGGCCAGACCCATTTTCCAGGATGCCTTGTCATAAATACTTGCCTCGCTGTAACAGGTCCATGTGGATTTATGGTCCCACATTTAATTTCAACTGCTATTCATCAATCCTGATGATTTCACTTAAATTATTAAACAGTCATATTCCAGTTTGGAGGGCGCAAATTATAAACTTGAGAGGCTGTTATTATCTGGATGATCATATATACTGAGCCAACACCAGACTGTTTTCTCCCCACTCAGAATTTTATCCTCTTTCAGGAATTTTTTTAGTTGCTGAGTGTGTGTGTTTCATATGACAAGATCTCAGAGCCGAGGAGTTACGAAACACTAGAACGGGGGTTCTCAGATTTTGGCGTGCATAAGAGTCACCTGGGAAGTATGTTTAACATACACATTTTCAGGCCCTGCCCCAGCAAGAGTCCAGGTCGAGGAATCTGCATCATACCCAGCTCTCTGGGAATTCCGACGCAAGTGATCCCGGGAGCACCGCAGGGAAACTGGAGCCCAGAGAGGGGAAAGCTCTTGTTCAGAGCCCTGCAGCAGAGCCACAGCCCACATCTCTGGCCTGTTGTAAGGATCAAATGAGATAATAGATAGGAGAGCACTTTGGAAAGTATTCAGCACTATAAATACAAGGAGACACTATTATTTTCAACCCGGAACGTCCTTGTGACAGAAATGGCTTGGTACTTTCTCTCTAAATTACCATAATCACCTGTTTGAGGCCCCAACCAAGCCCATAACTCTAAATTCACCAGGCAAGGAATAAATTCCTCCTGAAATGTCCAAAAAAAAAATTTTTTTTTTTTTTGATGTGAGAATGTGCTTGCGTTCGTTCCTGCCTGGTCCTCAGTCGGAAGCTCTCTGCCTTTTTTATTACTGGTCTCATTTATTCTGGGGTAGACCAACATCTCCTCCATCTTGGAGGTACCTGATTTAAAGGTCCTACTGTCCAGCACATGGATTTCTGGTCCTTCCTGGGACATTTACTTGCGAACATTTTTGCCTCGCAAAATGCTCCTTCCGTATGAGACCATTCTCACCACTTTCATGGTTTTGGAAATAGAAAAGCTCAAATCAAGGTGCCCCGGTTTTGCTTCTTTCAGCTCAGTGTAAATCACTTGCTTACATTTGCTGCAAGTTTCCCAGGAGGCTAGGCTGGCCATCCTGATGGCCACCCATGAGTGCCTGCCCGCGCCACGTTCGTGCTGCCGTGTCACGATTCCCTGGACAGCTCTTAGGAAGGCGTTTCTGGATATCGAATTAAAGTCATCCTCCTTGCCACATCTATCAACGGGGTCAGTTTCTGCCTGGTCTTCCCATGACTCTCTCCAGGTTCCGGAAGACCCTGTTTATATCCCACCCCAAGTTCCTTTCATGGGAAATAAATTTCTAAAAAAATGTGGCAGTAGAGTAAGTTCAAGAACAGACACTCTGGCTCTGTTCACATTTCAACCTTTATTTTTAAATATTTCTTCCACACTCCCACGGATCCTACCTCTTAGTGAGCTCTCTACATGCGAAACCTCAAGTTCAGGCATTTGCAAGTTACCCACACGCAAAGTCTATTTTTAAATCTGGAAGAAATCAAGGCTTTCCACTGATGGCAGGAAGCCTGTGTTCCCAGGCAGCACGACTTGAGAATCCAGGGAATTTCTGTGCTGTTTTCAGGAATCTGCACCTAGCCTCCACATTTTAAAGGTGAGAAATGGAGGCCCACCAGGCACTTTAGTCATACGGTTGGTTAATGACGAAGTCCTACCCCATTCAGGAAGCCACAGCCCCCACAAGCTGTCAGACCCCTCCAGAGGTCGGGTACAGGGGCACACAGTCAGATCCCCCAGTCCAGGCTGTCCCCAGTGGGTATGCTGCTGCTGGCAGGACCATCCATTGTGCTCAAAGGGCAAGGCTAAAGCAGCCAGTGGACACCCTGTTTAGATCCTTTTCTCCCCTTTTTCTGACTTAATATATGGGCTAGAGCTCATCCTTGATACATCTCCTGACTAGGGCAGTCGAATATCCACCCCGTTTTAACATTTTAGCTAATGACTGTCACAACACATACAGTACACTCTTTCAACAGGACTGAACAACATTTTCGGACACCTGACAAAGGCATTTCCTCTCAACAATTTCTTTGGATGTTCTCCAGTGTCTGTAGCTACTAACTTAATTACAAAAGCCCACCTTAGCAGTACTAGGAACCAAATTTTTTGACCAACAGTCCTCTGTAGGTCCCACTGTTTTCATAACAGCATAAAATTAAGCATGTGCAAGTTTTTTTTAAAAAAAAAACTAAATGCAGAACTTAAAATTTAAGTTGTTGGGCTTTGAATCCTTGGCTTCTAAGAATCCTAGATTTAAAGTCAAGATGGTAGAGTGACATTGAACTAATGCATAGACTCTCTGTGCCTCCATGAGTAAAATTAGGCTGCTTCCTTAAGGAGTTGTGCAGATTAGCTGAGAGATTGTTCATAGAGGGCACAGAACAGTGGCTGGCTCAGATTACCCGTAGGTTAACCAACCATGAGCGTTAATCTGGACACCATAACATTCCTCAATATGAAACTGTGTTCCTGTTCCTTTCTCCTTTGTTTCCCCTCAGCCCCCACTGTACTATACTTTGACCCCAAAATTTAAACTATCATTATTAATATTAACCTTTAGAAACAATAATAAATGCCACCACTTATTAACATTTAATATGTGCCAGGAACTATTTATGATCTCACCAAATCCTATGAGACTGGCATTATTGTCCTGATATTACAGACGATGAAATAGAATTAGAAAGATCCAGTTCACACAGCAAGCAAGTGGCAGAGCCAGGATCCATACTCCAGTTTATTTGGATCTAGAATAATATACTGTTACATATTACCTCCTCTGTGATGGTAGGAATAATGTGTGAGGATTTATTGCCTTTTCCTAATTTATTTCTTAAAGATTCATTCACTGCCGGTTCTTTGGCTTGGAAAACCAGGGGCTCAGTTAAGCTGGAACAAAATACACACTTGTAGGACAATGAATGAAAAACTGGTATTTTTCTGCCAGAATTCCCACAGTTGGTTTGCTGAGGATCTTTCCCCCTCTAAAGCAGAGAGTGATTTTCTTTCCCTTCAACCTTCATGCTGCTGGAAATTTTTAAATTATTCAAGACATTGAAGGTTTATTATCTGCTAGAAGGCTGTAATGTAATTGCAAGGTGTCGTTTAAAGAGCTGTCTGTCTGTGTGAACCACCTTATTCGGAATACCTGCTCCTGCATAGAGTGAGAAGATGTATATTTATCTATCAGTGGTGGTTTATAACTGCCTTAGATCAATCCTATTATTCTTCCTCCATGGCCCAAGCCCCAACATAAATGGCTGGTGATGCATGGAGCATTGAAATCATTTGTGTATCATCAGTCGTTTATTTTTCTTCTGTCATTTGCATTGTGATGGACAGCCATGTGTTTGGGGGATTTCATCTTCATTACAGTCTTTGATCACATTGTCTGTATGTAATACCGATTTGGATATTAATCACTGCACTTAGAGAATGCCCTTTCAAATATCATATCACCCCCAAGTCGTGCTATTTACATCATGTTTGTTGTAAAGATATAAATGCCAACTCTTGTTTCCTTCTTCCTTCTGACACCTGTCTCCGTATAGAGAGGGATCTTTTTCCCTCTCTCTATGTATTATTTTTTCCTCTGTAAATGTCTCATCAGTTCAGTGGCACTGTGGAGTAAAAAGTTTATCAAATGACTTTTCCAGGTATTGATATGAGAACAAGTAGACCAGCTTGGGTTCCGGTCCTGCCAGGAAATAGCTTTGTGACCTTGAGCAAATTACATCATCTCTTTGGGCTTCAGTGTCTGCATCTATAAAGTATGGATGACTTCTAAAATCCTGTCAAGCTTTAAATCCTAGCACTTTAGGATGGCTTTTCTCACCTCTTCCCCAGAGTTTAGAGTTAAAAAGTGATGCATAGTGTTGTCTTAATGAATATCAATTAGTTAATATGGCCCTACTCTCAAGAATTACTGAGGTCTGGAAAAGTATTTGCCCTTGCACAAAATAACCCAATGGCTCTGTTTTCAGAAGCCCAGGTTTGGTATTTATACTTTTTCCTAAAACTTCTTCCCACTTGCATTACTTTTAGATGTTATTTACTTGTCGTCATCTCCATTGTGTCTATCCCTAGGAGCCTTTTTCCCCTTCTAATTTGTTACTTCATATCAGCTTCCAAGTAAGAAATCCAGTATTAAAGTTATTCAAATAGAGATTATTTTATCTAAAATTGGGGTTAAATCAGTCCTAACTGGGTGACTCAAGGCTCTCACCTGAGCCATGAGTGATGCTCCATGTTTAGTGGCCATGCAGAGGGTAAAGCCTTTAATTCTAAGTAGGAATAATCAAGGAGGGCTTTCTAGAGGAGGTGTCATTGCCTAGCAAATGATTTTCTGGGCTGAGGGAACAGCATAGGCAAAAACACAGAGATGGGATGGTTTATCAGAGATAGATTGGTAGTAGTGATTTTGGGGAGCCTGTATCCCTTGAGTGACTAACCTCTTTTTTTCTCTACTGAGCTGAGAGTTCAATATTCCTTAGTTCCTAAGAGGACATAATCTGACAATGGATTCTAGGCGGGAAATGAAGTCTGGGAGAACTTAAATTCTGTAATAACAGAATTTCCAGATGTTTAAGAAATTCCAGTATGTTTATGTGTATGGGTCAGTGGGAATAGAATATTTGAAATCAGAGATGATGCAAATAATGCAGGATCTCTGGTCACCATCCTTATCAATAGATTATCAATATAATTCGCCATGATTATCAATAGATTATCAATAATAATATCAATTATTATAGAAGCACCATAAACCACCATCCCTCCAGAATCCCTGGAGCTATGCTGTCTAAGACAGTAGCCACTAACCACTGTGGCTTTTTAAACTTAAATTAATTAAAATTCAATGCGATTAAAAAATAATTTCTTCCATTACACAAGATATATTTCATTTTTTCAATAGCCTCCCGTGACTGACGGCTACTATGTTGGGCAGCACATATACTGAACATCACAGAAAATTCAAGTGCAAAACTTGTGAAACAGCAGTTCAGTCCCCACAGAGCTGGAGGTGGCAGGAGGAGGGGTGAGTGGCAGGTGGCACTTAGTATAAAAAGTGCAGGATCTTGGGTCCACAGTCCATTGCTCAAAAGTCCACTGTAACCCATACAGGGAAATAAATATATTTTCCTACTGTGCTTGTGGGGGTATAAATTGACAGCGTAATCAAAACCACTTAAAAATACCCTTTAATCCAGCAATTTCATCTCTAGAAATTCTTTTAAGGAAACAATCAAAGGTGAACAAATAGATATACATGCATGAATGTTCACAGTAGTGTTAATTGTAATAGCAAAAACCAAGGAATAGTAGCGTTCTAGTAAAAGTTAACAGTGAACTGGGGTGAAGGTGGAGCACCCCAATTTTAGCATTTGCTGATTCCTGTGGCGTAAAAGACTCCTTCCATGGCTGATTTGAAGCTGCCAGTATTACTTGGGACATGGAAAGAGATGCTTATGATTGCCTCTCCTGAGCCTGTACAGGCCCACTCCAGCACACTGCTAGCAAATAGTCCAAATGTCTGAAAAGAGGAGACATTAAACAAATCACAGTAGAAGATGCTGTGAGGCCTTTGAAACCAGTGGTTCTCAAATTCAGATGTGTATGAGAATCACCAGGAGGGCTTGGTCCCCACCCTTAGAGTTTCTGATCTACTAGGTCAAGGTCTGAGTGAGAATTTGTGTTACTAGCAAGTTCCCAAGGAAGACTGATCCTGCTTGCCCTGTATCCACACCTGGAGTTACTACTGTTGTAGGAGAAAATGTGATGACATAGTTGTTAACAAAACGATCAATTTTGTAAGTAAAAATGTTGTTAGTTGTATATATGTATAATAATTATAATAATAATAGCTACATTTATTGAGTTTTATAATGTGATAAACACTGAACTGAGATCTATTCTGTGAAGAAAGTAATGTTAGTATTGTCTCCATTTTACATATAAGGATGCTGAGACTTAGAGAAGTGAGGAGTCTTCCCTGGGGTCATGCATCTGGTGGGGTTCAAACTTGGAGGCTCACCTCAGGGCTGCCCTTGAACCCCAGCATGCTGCCTCGTATACACTTACCTGTGCCTCACCTGTGGCAGCAACAACACCAAAACACAACCCCATAGCTGTGGTTATTTCCAGATGAGGGAGGTCATAGGAAATTTCTGTGTTTTTCTGTGTGCTTTTATATGTTTTCCAAATTCTCTACATTACAATATTTTTGTTATCAGAAAAAATATACAACATAGTAAACAAATAAGAAAGACCATTGTGCCTTTGGTTCACTGTCTGCACACTTTGCCATTGATAGCCTTTGGGTGAGAGTTTTTATACATGTGTCACCCACAGTTCAGCTTGGGTCTGCTCAGCCCACCAGTATTTGTTTACCTCTTGAGAGTTCACGAAGTATTCACTTTGGATAACTTTCCTGATCCTCACAGCAACCCCATGGGTTATTTCATCTGACTGCTTTGTTTTATAAATGAGGCAACTGAGGCTTAATAGAGTGAAGTGACTTGTCCAAGGTTACACACCTAAATAGAATGGTTTTCGCTTCACTTATGACTTGTTTGTTTTCTGGCTCCTATTCCTAGTCACAGTATAATTCAGTGGTTACCATTTATTGAACACTTGATGCTAGGTATTTACTTACAGGACTACACTAACTTCACAGCAACCCTGAAAGGAAGATATTATCATCACCTTTTCAGAGATGAAAATAAGCACAAGGATGCACAGAGAGGTTTATGATTCCAAAGCCCATTGATTCATTTGGAGAACATTTATAAAACACCTACTGTGTATCTGTTCACCAGATACTTGAATTTCTGACATCGGCCATTTGTGGCCTGACTGCCCCCTGGGCTCCATGGACTGTTCCCACACAGGGCTCAAATGCCTGGGGACAGGAATCCGAGGCCTGCAGCTAAGTGAGGGAGCCCCAGCCTGTTGGGAATCCTGAGTCCTCACTGACTTGCTGGCAGCCCTGCCCCTCTGTGACCAGAGTTTCGCCATCTGTGAAGTGAGGAGAGTAGCCTACATCTGTGACTTTCCAACTTTTTCTCTTTTTTTTTTCAATAGTGAAAACTTTGTTCAAAAGAAATCTTACCCAAGAGCCTGATGTAGAAAATAATTTAGAGTCTGCTTCTCCCCCGGCAGGTAGGAGTAGAAGCTGGGTTCAGCTCCACAGTTCTAGGGCACACAGGGAGAAGCCAGTGCCCTCTGTGGTCTCCAAGCCCTGGGGCCTGTGGGAAGGAAGGACCGCAGGGGCGACCCTGGTAAAGAGAAGCCTCAGAGGCTGAGTCCATGAGGACTTTGAGTTCCCAGGGACCCGTTATTGTGCCTTGGACCAGTGTTTCTCAAATTGGGGCTCAGTATATCCAAGAGTTAGCCAGGGATTTTTTAATTTACCTTTTGATTTTGACTTTTTACCTTTTAAAAAATTATTTTACCAACCTAAAAGATACTTCTGTGTGCCATGAAAATTTATACTTGGAAGTCAGAAACCTTAGTTTTCTTGGTTAGTATTTCTTAGATAAATCCCTGGGTGTGTTTATGGAAGAGACCACAGTAATTTTTTTCTTTTAAGGGAGATCGTTCATTACTTAAATTTGAGAAATGTTGGCTCAGTCTATTTAGAAAAACTGCCAAGTCAGCACATTTTGACAGAGGAGAGGGTTTGGTGCTAAGGAAGCTGTCTGAGAAGGACAACGTGTAAAGATAATTGCAATGTAGGGTAAGTGTAGGAAAACAAAGGCTACACATTGATATGCACATCTGGACCCAATCTTGCTAAATATAAAAAAGAAACAAAATGTCTGTATATGTATAGAGCAAATACATATTGGAAGTGTATCGAGCAAAATGTTAATAGTGGGGTAGTGGAATTACACATGGTTTTTATTGCCATCTTTTTTCTGATCTTTTAAATGCCTTTGGTCTTAGGGAACTCTATTTGGTAAATCACTCATCCTTTGCTCTAGGTCATAAACTTCTAGCTTTGAAGAGTTTATGTTCCTTTCAAAGTGCTGAATACAGCCTCCTAGACTGGCTTATTTGGTCTTTAAAATGATTTTTTAAATCTAATTAAATTGCCAATATTTAGAAGTTAAGAGAATCTCTATAAAAAATCCGGTACTCTGGTTCTCACGACGTCATCTCTGGGCCCACATCCCCGTGTGGCCCCAGCTGGTTTTGTGAGTTTCTGCCTTGCCCTTCTCACACACCCCTCAGCTGCCCGGCCCTAGGATCCTGTGCCCCCCCAACCGCCACCACCACTTTGCTTCCCGTAGGGTCTATTCCCTCTGTGAGCTGCCTTACATGAGGCCTAGTATGCTCCAAAATTTAGAGTTTAGTGGTGACCACTGGGTTGGAGGAGAAGGCTTAGAGACCCTTTTTGCATAGCACTTTACCTGAGATAAATGAGAGGGAAAAAATGGAGTGGTTGGGAGGTTCCTCTGACTACATGCTCATTAATTACCAAATATTAGACCAAAAGCATCAGTGAAGTGTTAGTACCTCTACCTAGCAGTTCGTATTTCTGAAAAGGCCAAATGGAAAACAGTCTTTACCATTTTTCTCCCTAAATGACACTCATGGACCACTGGAAAGGAATTCTATTTAGAACAATCAGGTGTCCTCTCTGGCCTTAAGTAGGAGAAATGGAATTTGAAGTGTTCTGTATTGGAAGAAGTGTCTTTAGGAAATGTAAATTAGGGAGGTGAGATTTTCCCATTTTAAATATGCTGTTTTTCCTGGTGCGCTGTAGCAATAACATCACAGCAACAATAACCGTGACTGCAGCTGGCGGCACTGATGCTCAGTCTGCCTCAGACACTGGGCTTGCTGAGCTCTCTGCATACATCCTCTCACTTCATCCCAGCAACCTCAGAAAAAGAGGTTCTGTATAAGCCCCATTTTTCAGATGAGGAAACTGAGACTTAGAGCAGTTTAAGTAACTTGGCAGAGCTGGTCTGTAGAAAAGCAAGACATTAAACCTAAGTCTGCCTGATTTTGCATCCTTGCTCTTAATCACTGTGCTGCACTCTAACTCCTATCTCTGTGCCCCCCTTTCATTTTTACTGTCGATAATAATAATGGCGATATTCCTTTTCTTGGCGTCTTTAAGCACCCTCCTATACTAGCATCCTGCCTGACAAGCAGGGAAGGGATTACCATCCCCACTTAATGAGAGGGAAACTGAAGCCCAGGGCAGGAAGTGACCTTGGTGGGGTCACATAGTTATCTAATACTAATTCCTCATAGCATTACAGGACATTCTCCCCCACTGAACGTGGCCATGCTCCCCCAAACATTCATGGTCCTTCAGAACTTCTTTTCACAAACCTCTGCCTCATTAGATGCACAGTCACCAGCGTTGGGTTTTTCCCCGTTTTCCGCCTCTGTGTGCATGAGCCTTGCCACAAGAGCCTTATTAATCATTTGGAGTTGAAGGTTACCAAGAAAAATATGCCAGTGTGTGACAGGCCATTAGTATTTGTGTTGTAAGGAAACCAGTAATCATCTTAATTGGTGCACACTTTGGAGCAGAGCGGGGCTGTGTTCTGAAGGGTTGTCTCCTGCTTCTTATACCATTGATGCTTTAAAAGCCACAGTAAATGCGCCTTCCTAACCACCGCTGTCCATAGATGCATCAGGTCGCTGAAATTCTGGGCCGTCCAGGTTAGACAAGCCTCTTCACTCAGAGCAGCTGAGTGTGAATATTTGGCCCTACGAGAGATTTATGAGGTCAGCGGAGCAGCCCTGCCTTTGGCTCCGGGGGATTTATGCCCACTACTGTGGTTTTGACGGTGACCAGATTTGCCTTCTGAAACACAAATGGCCCCGGCGGCGAGGAGCAGCCCAGGGAAGGAGAGCATGGTCCTCCTGCCCCATCCTCTTCTCCTCAGCCTTTGTTCAGTGACCCTCACCCAGGGCTCTGGTCCTACGTTTCTTTCTTTTCTTTTTCTTTCTTTCTTTTTCTTTCTTTCTTTCTTTCTTTCTTTCTTTCTTTCTTTCTTTCTTTCTTTCTTTCTTTCTTTCGTTCTTTCTTTTTCTTTCTCTCTCTCTCTCTCTCTCTCTCTCTCTCTCTCTCTCTTTCTTATGCATTTACTTCCTTTTTCCTATTCTTTCCCCACCTGTTACCAGAGATTCTTGGGGGGAAGCGGGGAGCAGGGCCTGGCCCAATCTCTGAGAGCCTTTCTTTTGTGTATCACAAAAGATTTTCTCCAGCTGTACTTTATCTAGTTTGTATTATAGAAACAGTAGCTATTTTTCTACATCATTATTTTATTATATAAAATATGCCATTTAATATATACCCTCTCTCCTCACTTTACCTCCTTCCTCTTCCCTCCCCAGATTCTCACCATTCTAAACAGAAAATGCTGGGAGAAGTAAAAATTAGGAATTCCACTGGAGAGCATTTCGAGAATGTCAAAAAAAAAACCTCAATGTACATATCCTATAATCCAGGAATTCTATTTTTCAATGTCTATCCTTGAGAAATAGGCATCATGCATATCATGAGGCACATACAGGGATACAGCACTGTAATAGTACCAAGTTAGAAACCAGCTAAGTGCCCATCAGTAGGGGAGGGGGCATAAACCACAACATATCCTAATATAGAAAATGATGCAACTATTAAAAACAAGGCACTGGATCTAAATGACATGAAACAGAACTCTAAGATTGTATTATAAAGTGTAAAAAAGCAAACTGCAGAACCGGTTATGTAAATATACACACAAACAAAAGCAATACTTTGTTTTCAATGTCTATGCATATGTGTGTGTAAACATATAGAAAGAGGCATGGAAGGATATGTTCCAAACTGGTTACCTATGAGACAGAAGAGTAAACCAGGATTAAGGATCATGGCAAAAGAAACTTCACTCTCTCTTGTATTTATAATTTTGGTATTTTTTTTTCTTACAAGGAAAATATGTGAATTATTTCTCATTGAATTAAAACAGAATACTGTCTTGAAAAAAAGAAGATGGTTTGTCCAGTAATTTATTCCCTGCAAGGTTTTAGAGGTTTTTCATGTTCCTTTTTTTGGCCGGATGTCTTAATCCTTTATAGGATAAATTTTTATTTCTTAGCAAAGCCTTTACTTGATACTCATATACTTAAGAAATGTCCCTTTCAATTCAAAGAGATCATGAATTATGTTGTTGTTTATTAACAAGATTGTTGTTGTGAAGACATTGAATTCTATCAAGCTTCCTGGATATTCCACTGTTTTAAGGCTCCATTTCCTTTCTGTGGGCTATTCTTTCTGCCTAGAATATCCTTCCCCACCTGATGATGCCACTGAAACTCTTTTTAGGAGACTTCTACTTCCCTTGGTCCCCTCTCCAAAATTAATCCATCTCTCGGGTCCTGCTGTTAGCAGCACTGCTCTGTAGTCGAAGTGACCAGGATTCAGTTCCCTGCTCTTCCACTTACTGGCAATATATAAGATCCTCCAACTCCCCAAGCCTCAGTTTTCTCATCTCTGAAATGGAGGTGATAGTCCCATCTCACAGGGTCGTCATGGACATTAAATGAGTAATACTTGTAGCATGCTTAGCATCACGTCTGCTTCAGACTTACTCTTGCTGTGTGTCAGCTGTTCACGTTATTCTTGTAGCAGAAATAGCTTATTCAATAGGCCTGCAGCCTAAGCCTGGTTGTCTAGGTTTCTGATCAGCTCATGCCATCCCTGGCAGATAATGGAGACTCAGTTAAATGTCATTCTGCACTGAGCAGTGCAGTAAGGAATATGGAAGGAAGACCTGGACCATGGAGATTTCTTACTAAAGGGTCATGAAAGCCCCAGCAGATCAGAAAGTGGGTTAATTAGTGATATTTCATTTATTTGTATATAACTGATTTTCAACAGTTTCCAAAATAAGCATGTTTTACTTGTAAATTTTTTAAATGCCCCTCCCCCCCAGAGGGAGGCAGTGGTAATCCACAGGAATGGGGTCACCAATGAAGGAAAGTCAGGTGCTGTGACAGACCTGAATAGAAAAGATATTGAGATGCTAGGGGACATTGCTCCCATGCCTCAAATCCTACCACCTAGTTTCTGGGTGATGCCAGGAGTCTGTGGCTCCACACCTGGATGGCCATCTAGGTCCCTGCAGTGGAGCAAGATGCCTCTCCAGGGCTGAGTCCCTCATCACAGCAGGCCTACGCCAGTACATTTTCTTAGTTATAAGCTCATGATACCCCACCAGTGAGCAGCTCCTTCTGTTCTCATAGGGCATCCCAGCAGTGGGCATTAGAGGGTGTGTGTGTATGTGTGTGCGTGTGTGTGTGTGTTTATTTGTGTTTGGACATATCTGACTACACGGGCATCACGTGATTCATGCACAACCAGAGGATTAGAGAAATCTGTCCAGTGGCTGCCCTGGGTTTAATGCACAAAACCCCCAGCCCACGTTGCCTCACACATACCCACGATGTGGAGTTCTCTTGGAGGCAGCATTCCTTGTGTTTTCTGGCCCTTGACTAATAAAACAAACACAACATTGAAAAGTAAAAGTTGCTCACAGCTAGGGCTAGGAGAAAATTACAGGGGTAGATAAAATAGCTTAGAGCTTATGAAAAGAAAATCACATTCTCTGTGTGCTAATTACTAAATGCATCTCAGAGGGAGCTATCAGGTTAAGGACTCAGAGCTGGATTTTCACCATCCTTAGAGCTGGTTGCATGGACATGCATATGATCTTGGAACCATAGAATCGCACAGTCCCAGGCTGGAGAGGGTCTTGAAGGTCATGTAGTCTAACCATTTCTCTAATGTTTGAGTCTTTCTCTGATTTGTGCAATAAGTTCAGCCTCTGACTGAATTCTTTCAGTGATGAACAACTCACTGTCTTATGAGATATTCATTACTACTATTATTAGAAAGTCCTTTCCTTAGGTTGAGCTGAACTATAACTTCAGATTTTGTCTTCCAGTTCTGCCTTTTCTTCTGAAGGCAGACAGCATGGTGTCAGAGATGGGGCATGAGCTGCAGAGTCAGAGAGCTGGCTCTTCTAATCTGCCAGTTACCAACTTTGGGTGAAGAACTTCCTGTCTTGGGCAAAATGGGGCTACTTTCCTCAGTTGGGTTAATTGGAAGATCAAGTGAGACAGTGAAAAAAAGGACATGCTAGCTTCATATGTTCTAACATAGAAAGATGACTGTGGCATTGTTAAATGGAAAAATAAAGGCAGATTTCAGACAAAATAAATAAGCACAGAAACAATGGAAAATTAGGTGAGAAATACACCAAACTATTGAGAGTGGCCATCTCTGGTGGATAAGACTTTAGTGGCATATCACTCAGATGTTATATTTTTCCATAATGTTTAAAAAAAATTTTAACAAATGCATCACATTTGGAATCATAAAAAATAGTAAAGAAATCCATTTTAGAAAGAAAAAAGATGAAATGTCTAAAACATATTATATCCAGAAATGGAGTCCACCTGTCAGTTGAGGTTTCTTTCTCTGCAAGCTGCCCAAATCTCTTAGGCATGTCCTCGCAGGATTCTATGCAAGTGTCCAGCTATAAGAAATGGCCTTAAACATCTAACAAAAAGAACGGCGACTGCTTTAGGTTTTGCCCCATCTGTCTCAGGGTCTTTATATTTGCACCTCCTTCTGCAGCAATTTATAATCAGTCTATATTATATTGTTGAATAGTCACATCCAAAACACAGCTGTCTCACAAACAGACAGATGTGATGGGCAGAGATATACCTTCTGTTAAGTGGGGAGTGATGTTTGGGAATTTCATGAGTAGTCAGTTCATTGACAAATATCCTGCTGTTAAGGTGATTTGCTTCCCAACACTGCCTCCTATGTTTAGAGACTCACAAGTGAATACCTGGGTGACACGGCCCCCAAACATGCTTGACATCTTCCCTGGGGTGATACGTTGAGTCCTCTGGAAGAACGTTGTGTATATAGACTTTAAAAAATAAAAGCAGCAAATGACAAGCAAACTTTCCCAAGTCAGGATCATTTACCAGACATCTGTGAGCATCTGCTTTATGCCAGGTGCTATGAGAGAGGGGAAAATGAAACACTCTTAGCCCTGCCCTCAAGAAGTTTGCTGCTGGGCAGATGGACACAAGTCCCAATCCAGAACTTGCATGGAATGCAAAAAGGGCTGTGGTCGGAGCATGTACTACACTCAGTGGGGATCAGAGAAGGGCATTGTTCACAGGAGCACTTTGAGCTGAGCCTGGACGGAAGAATAATATCTCTGCACTGAGGAATTTGCTAGAGTAAAGGAGCAAAGGCAAGAAAAATAGTCAAGTGGTATCTGCAGAGAGAGGATCAGGTGCAAGGTTGCAGAGGGGATTAGGTGTAGTGTTGAGATGGAAGGTGGGCTCTGGACATGGCTAAGAGGCCTGAAATGTCACCAGTAGATCTGTGCTATAGCAACAGCATGGATAAGATGAAAGGTGAGGGATTAGAGGCCAGAGGACCGGTGTATCCAGTTTAATTCCTGATGTGGAAGTTGCTGTGAATAGCTGAATATCCCACAGTTCCTGCTCCTGCACTAACCAGTGCGGAAGCAGAGAAGAAAGAAGCCCAGATGAGAAGACTACGGGACCCTACAAAGCAGAGGTTTTGAAGTGGGGTGGCAGTAGTTAGAGGGGGTGGTAAGGAAAGCTCTGACATATGTTCAGCTTTCTCTTTCTGTGCACTGAGCAAGAAAATCTCCCCCTGGAGAATACCTTTGCCCTTTAACAAGTATGAAACTGACAGGTTGACACTATTGCTGAAGTGGAAGATTTTTTTTTTCTTTTTTAATAACACCTTCAATGATAGGCATGGAAACCGACATCCTAAATGAAACACATGTTGCTCTCCACCACCTGACAACCTGACATAATTTAAGAGCAGCTACCAAGAGCCCACAACTGGGATTGCCCATGAATCTTCTCCCCTGGATGGGTGCCAAATGGGTGAAAAAGTGGAGCAGGCCAAGTCCAAGGGGCCAGGGCTTCTCTTCTCATTTGTAGCTGATTCATGGGGAGGCACATTCAGAAAGCAGGGACGGCTGTAATTAACTTGATAGTGCTGGTTTCTGGAGTGTTTTTATTTGTCATCTGATTATTAAACAGATTTATGACCCTGCCCACCCGCTGAAAAGGGACCAAGGCATTTAGTTAAAATTAAAAGTGCAGATAAGGCTGCCTGTTTAGATAATAGCATATTTTTTAATAGATTACTCATCTTCTGCGAAATAAGGGAGAGGAGTTAATTTGTGTGATGAAGTGCTTTCTATTTCTGGGAGCTGGCTGGTAGATGTGATTGCCTGAGGAAGGAGCGTAATTCATTCTTAAAATCACCAAAGGCATGTTCAGGCCAAATACCTGCACTGGAGCAGAGGGGTAATTTGTAATGTGTTGCCAAAGAACAGAGGGACTTGTGGTTTCAAAGCAAATGTTTGGGGAAGGTGTACTATTCATCTTTAGACTGGAGGTCAATTTCCCATTCTTTCTCAGATAAGTGCCAGAGAAATAAACTTAACATGTTAATCTAAGCTATCAGACTAGGAGGCCACTCATTGTAACGGGTAGTAAAAAAAAAAGACAGACTTAGGCTTGAATTCTGGGGAGACCACCACTAGCTCTGTAACCATAGGCAGTGATGGACGCTTCTCAGGTCTCAGTTTCTGCCTCTGTAAATTGGGGTTAACCCCCACAGGATGGTGGCGACGTAGTATGTGGGATGGAGTCAGCCAGGTGCCTAGGGCAGTGCCTGGAAACCAGTGGGTATGAGCCTGAGTCAGCTGCCTCCCTGGCTCCTGGCTTCTGCTCCAGGGACTCACCCTGTTTCCACGCTGGATGGAGAGCACCCCAAAAGCATTGATGTGTGCAAAAGTATCAGAGAGGACGTTAGACTCTACTGAACATTTGATCGAGGAGGCTAAGGAGGAATTTTATGTCACATACTCCATAGCAACCCACTGAGAGCTCTCACTAGATGTTCCTATTCTCCCCTGGCCTCTGGGCTACACACACAACGCCCAGCCTTACTGGTTCCCCTCTCCTCCTGCCTAAGTTTCCCTCCAGAAATATGTTTTGTTTCTGGAACCTGCCCATGAGCATTTCACCTAACGTCCTCCTCCCCTGGCACTTCCCCCATTGCCAGTTATCACTCTAGACAGCTTATACACTCATACATTGTCGTCTCCAAGGTGAATTCTCTTCCCTCCCCAGCTGTACCACTGTGCTGACTTCCCCGGGAATACAGGTGTATCAAGGAGGGGTTGCACTTACTGAGGCTGGAACTCCACGAGAAGTTGTTCTCCGTTTTAGGAAATCACATCAACAGCAGTGCTGCTCGTGGTACCTGAGTTGCCAGCCTACCTATCTGTCCTGGTCTGTGAGGTGAACTAATATGTTTTCCAGTATATGACACTTGTAAGTACAAGGGTTTGGCGTCGTCTTCTCTGTCTTCATGTAGTCGTCCCCAGCATGTATATATTGAAACACATGTTATTCTTTTCTTTATATCATAATTGGGGCATTATAGAGAATTTTTTTCAAATCGAGTGCTTAGCAGATGATATTCTCTATGAATTTTATTTTAATGTTAAAATATTAAAGGAGATCATACAACATAGCTGTTACATAAAGGGACATTGAGTAGGATAGGGTTGAGACCCCTGAATCAGAAGGTGAGTCAGCCTTGGCTTCTGACAAAGAGTTTAGGCCCAGTTCCCTCAGATGTGCCGTGTCCTTGATGTTTTCCAGCTGCCAAGACAGTAGGCTCATAGATGCAAAAGCTTCGATACACACATTTTCCTAACAACTCTTACGATGAGAGGGAAGACACCTGAAATGTGCTCTCTGGAGTCTCTGGCAGAAGGACGTTGGCCATTTGGGAGGAATGATTTCCTCTCACATGGCATTCCAGAGATCTCGGATCAACATACAGGAATTCTAGTGATGACCCAGAGAGGTAAGCAATACAGCGATAGTCTCAGTTTTAGAACTAGACCTGGGTCCATTTTTGTACATTCTCAGAAGCTCAGTAATAATAACAATAAGAGCAATGGGCGCCATGCAAGAAGAACTAGCTTTGGGATTAGGGCCATGGCAGAGGACCTCAGGGTCAAGTGGGACATCTTATAATACTGTAGGTTCCAGACTGTGCCATAGGCCAGGATTTTCTGATTGTAGTAGGCCCATTGGAGGGTCACAAAATCAGTTTCTGGGGTCATGATCAGCTTTTTAAAAAAAATGAAACATAAGAGGATAGAATAGAAAAAAATATATCCAAGTGCATCACACCTTGTATTTCAGTTATGTATGTGTTTACCAAGTCGAGATGGAAAATATTTGTCTTTTTATAGGTCGTAGTTGAAAGATTTGAAAGCCACTATCCCCCGATTTATGGAATCTGAATCTATGAGACTTCCCCAGTGTGTGAAAACCAGTTCCCCTGGGGATTCCTAGGACTAAGGTTTGGGAGCCCATACTGTGAGCCTATCAGGAGGTGCCCTACTTTGTCAGATTTATCTCATTCAAAGGTGAGAGCAGGTCAGGCAGGGAGGTGAAGAGGGGGCCAGGCCAGGTGGAGGCCACTGTGAGTCTGAGGAGGAGGGTGGGAGGGCACCCGAGCCAGCACCCATCCCCATCACAGCTTCTCTGGGGTCAGGAAATAGGCTTAGAATCCTTGGAGAACTTTAGTGTTTCTCTTATTCTAGCAGGAAATGTAGGTTTCTGTTTCTAATCATTTAGAGATTCTAATATGATCATGATGGCCTAGGTTTCTTTCTCCGAACTCACCTTCTGTATTAAGTCAGATCAGTGTTTCTCGAATGTTAGCACATATCAGAACCACTTGAAGAGCTTGTTAAAATCCAGGTCAGCAGGCCCTACCCCTCTGATTCAGTAGGTCTGGGGTGAAGCCTAAGATTTGGCATTTCTAACAAGTTCCCAGATGATGCCGATGCCACCAGTCTGGGGACCACACTCTGAAAACCACGTTAGATCAATAGGAAGGTCTGTGCCCAGCACAGTTCCTGACACACAGCAGGAGTGCAGCAAATGCTTTCTTGATTAAACTCAACTGAATTCTCCCCTGCAGAAATGCCTTCACCAAGGTAGAGTTGATTCGCTACTTTCAGCAGTGCAAGAAATGGCTGGTTGACATTGAATTGCTGCTTTAAATCTGTGAATTGTGTGGTACGTGAATTATATCTCAGTAATGCTATTATCAAGAAGAGGAGGGTGGGGAGCAGGAAGGGGAAAAGGAAGGGCAAAAAGAAATGGCTGGTTTTTCAAAACCACACATCAAAAGAATCTGTTATGCTTTAGATTGTCATATAGAGAGGACCCATGTCAAAGGAGAATGAAGAAAGTCTTCTAGCGGAACTCTGAGGCCCCTTTCAGCTCTGTCACTCTCGGAAATTCCCTCCTGGGACTCAGGGCCAGAAAACGTCTCTCTTGAAGGACTAATCTGTTTCCCAAACAGTAAACGATACTTAAATGCCTGTGTGTTTCACCTGACAAGACCCATCCTCATGCAATCATAACTTCCCCTTCCTACCTCTCTTTCTGATTTTCCTGCTATTTATATTTACCTGTCTCTAAGTTCTTTGAGCAGATGAAAGCCCTGGACATCCCAGGGGGTAGGGGATAAGGTTGAGATTGTGGGATTGGAAACTGGTACCCACCAGGGAAAGTGGAGAGACCAGGGGCATCAATGGGTGATATAGTTTCGTAGTCAGTAATACCAGGTTTGGGATCAAAACACCTGTTGTGACTCCTGGCTATCACCTACTAGCTGTCTGAACATAGATAGGCATAGAACTTTTCTGAGCCTCAGTTTCCCCTTGTCTAAAATAGTGCCTACCTAATAGAGTTGCCATGGTAATAAAATGAGGCAATGTGGATAAATAACGCATTTAACACAGGGTGTAGGCACACAGCGCTCGACAGAAATCCTGACAATGATTGTGATAATAAAGGTGAGGGTCCACCTCATCTTAACAATTTTCTTTGGCTAGAAACACCTGAATGTCAAAGCAGGACAGAGGGTGACACTTGACTGCTGTGCTCTCCCTCCTACAAATGGATTGGCAGTGCCTGAAAATACACCGCGTAAGACTTGCAAGTAGATAAATCAGACGAGACCCAGAGCACCTACCACTCCCAGAAGCCAGAGGGCAGCCTCTCCTGCCAGAGCCTGTGTTAGCAACAACCCTGCAGGCCCAAGCACCAACAGTGACACAGGGATCATGCTGATGTGTCTGGTTTACAACTTGGAGCCTTACTTCCCTTCTCCTCTTCCTCCCTCACTGGCCTGTCTGTGAGGCCCTCTCGCACATTCTCTGGGTCCTGCTGGAGCGTGGGACACACAGAGCTGTATTTCTGGTGCTTCTCAGGTGAGTGGCTCAATGGCAGCAGAGATTGAAACTCGGGTATTCTACCTGGAGATTAATTTAATTACACACAGCAATAGAGCAAAGATTCCTGAATAAACCGAACTGGATTTGAGTCCTGTCTTCATCACTTACCTTGTTGGCTGTATAACCTTGGACCAGAACAACTTCTTCTGACACTTGACTTCTCTCATCTCGAAATGAGGATGATGAACCATGACCTGCTTCCTTCACAGGGAAATCAAATCAAATGAAATGATGGAGGGGGAAGGCGTGTGGATTCGGCAGGACGTGCAGGCACCTCTGGCTCTGTGCTAGTCGTGAGGGATACACCGGCGAGCAGTTTTCACGGAGCTCACCCTCCTGGAGCTTAGAGTTGGAGGGAGGCAGCGTATGTCAGTCCACAAAGATGGAAGGATGACCTGAGCTGAATGACGTGAGGGACAAGTTCCCAGGATCTGTGACAATCTTCCCTAGAGACCTGCTGTGGTCTGGGAGGTCAGGAAAGGCTTTAGTGATGAGTTGGTATTTGAGCCGAGATCTGAGGGATAAGCAGGAGTTAAGTAGGGGGAATGTATGGAGGAGCTTGGGGTCTCAGCAGTCCAGGCTAAAGGACCAGCAGTGACAGAGGGGACATCATGGGCCATTGGACACCTGAAAGAAGATGGCAGGGATAGGGGGATAGTAAACAAGGGAGGAGCAAGATGAGGCTGGAGAGAGGACAGGCATCAGCCATGCACAGCCTTCTTGTCCTTGGTAAGGATTCTGGACCTTCTTCCAAGAGCCATGGCAAGTCGTTGAAGGGTTTTAAGCAAGAAGAGTGAGTGGAAGGGCGACAAGATACAATTTACTTCTCTTTTAAGAGACCCTGTGAACTGCTAAGTGGAAACAGGGACAACAGTCACGGCTACCGCAGTTGGCCATAGACTACAGTAGTCCAGACAAGGGACAGCAGTGGCCTGGACCGGGGCCATCTTCTTGCTGTGTCACTGTTACAGTGCCAGTGTGAGAACCTCCCACTCTGTCTCAGTGTCCTAGAGCTGCTGTGATAAGTCACTACAAACTGGGCGGCTTCAAACGGCAAAAGTGGATTCTCTCACAATTCTAGAAGCCAAAAGTTTGAAATCAAGGCCTTGGGTGGGCCATGCTCTCTCTGAAGGCTCTAGAGGAGACTTTCTGTTTCTTCCTAGCTCTCAGTGTTACCTGCAATCCATGGTGTTTCTTGGCTCCGTCTCTGCCTCCGTCATCACATGGCATTCTCCTCGTGTGTCCAGATTTCCCTCTTCTTTAAGGATACCGGTCATCGGATTAGGGCCCATCCTAATCCAGTACAACTTCATCTTAACTTGATTATATCTGCAAAGACCCTGTTTCCAAATAAGGTCAAATTCGCAGGTCTCAGCGATGAAGACTTCAACTCACAACAACTCCTGGGAGTGCAATAACCTGTGCCACAACCTGCCAGGTAGAATCATCCTCAGAGTCCTAAGTGCCCTCAAACCAGACAGGAGATAGACATTCCATCCCAAAGCAGGCTCTGGGGAAGTATGCACGCGTACACGTGCACGTACGTGTGTGTGTGCATGCACAGGCAGGTGGGGTGTACGAGGCAGACCTGGAAAGCACAGGGTTCTGGTCCTCACTCAGACTTTACCAGCTGAGAGACTTGTGGCGAGACCTTCCCTTTCCTGGACCTCAGTTTTTTCTCTGGGAACACCGGAATGGATTTTTCCTGCCCCACCCTCCTCATCGTGGCTTTCAGGGGCGTCCAGTGAGATAATCAGCAAGTATTTCCTGAGTAGATACCGTGTGCCCAACAGAAAGAACTCGCTAGGAATGTTCCTGCGAGAGGAACGAGCTAGTTCCCTGGAACTGTAACGTCTTTCCACGTGAATCCTCTGGCTTTTCTCCCCTAGCAGCACAGTGGTTGTAAGCACAGACTCCATTAGCTCCGATGTCGTCCAGTGGGCAGGGGCAGGGATGAAATAAGAGTAACCAGGAGTTGACAGTTTTCTAAGCTAAATGACAGGTAGAATGGCAGGGTGGGGGAGCAGGGATTATTCTATCCTACTTTTTTAATACTTTTGAAATGATTCTTGATCATTAAAAAAATTTACCAAAGAAAACTACAGACTCTGGAGCCAGACTACCTGGGTTTAAATCCAGCAGCTGCCACTTACTAGCTGTGTGGACCTGGGGAAAGCTACTGAACCTCTCTGTGTCCCCGTTTTCTCATCAGTAAGACAGGGACACTAATCATGACCTGCTTTACGGAGTGTCTGTGAAGATTAGAAGAGTAAATGTGTGTGAAGTCCTTGGGTTAGTGCCAAGTGTGGATGAGTACTAAACACTCAGTAATTTGTAGAAACCAGGCACCAAAGAACAGTGTGTTGCTGAACTGAAGTCATCACCATCAGCTTCATGGAGTCACAGAGTCAGCCTTGCAGGTCCTCTTAAGTCACACCTGCTACTCGGACTATGTCTTAGTTTGGATTTTGTGAAGCAGATCCTGAGACAGGATTTCAGTGCAAGTCGTTATTTTGGGGGGAGATTTTGGGAAACACCAACAAGAGACTGAGGAAGTAAGAACGAGGAGAGGCAGCCAGTAAGGGCACCCATGACAGGTACTGCAGCAGCAGCTCCACGTGGTCCCACAGGGAGTGCCCCGGGTTAGCACACCTGAGGGGCAAGGGAGCTGGGGTGGTGACCCACCAGCACCGCTGTCCTTGGTTAAGGTCCACCACATGGACGCAGCGAGCCGCAGGCAGACGCAGGTGCTGGCAGGTGGAAATCAGGCAGGCAGAGAACAAATGCTGAGGAGATGTGGGTGGTGCACCCAGGACCCACCTGTGAGCCCTCTGATAAGTGCTCTTCTAACACCCACTTAAAGCTTCACAATGATGGGGGCTCACCTTCAGAAGCAGCTACCCCCTCGTTGGACGGCTCTGGCTCATCACTAAATAAGGGTAATAAGGGCAAGAGAAATTCTGTATTGTTTTTATAATCAGAGCAGCCCCTGGAATAGGAATGATGTGTGTGTGGTTTCGGGACAGCTGCCTTCCTGCGGCTTCAGAGCAGACATTTCTTCTCAGCCCGGACACTTTCATGCTGAGCCAAGATACAGCCCCAGAATCTTTCTTAACACAGCTTTAGGTATCTGTTACAAACTACGAGCATGGGCGCTTCAGTGAAGCCTATTTACCACCCCTGCCCCAGCGCTTGTGAAGCTGGGGGAAATCCCAGGGTGGCCGGCATTGTCAGACTCTGGGCCAGACACTGAACTTGTCTGGCCCTCTGCCTTTCCCTTGGGCAGGATAAAGGGACTGACTGAGGTGAGGCGGAGGTGGGCTTGGCATAAGAAGAGCCTGCTCGTTTCGTCAAGCAAAGTAGAGTTTTAGACCTTGGCTTCCTCTTTGTAAACTCTGTTCCCTAGGCAGGCTGCATCACCCACTCTAAGCTTCGCAGCTTCTTGTTCTGTAAAATGGAACCATAATGCCCCATTTGTAGTGTTGTTGTATGTGTCAGAGATTACGTATATGAAGCAAGGAGCTCCATGTGTGAGTAAGGCCTCAGTAATTGTTCCTGATAATTGTCATCACAACCGTCATCATCTTCATCTAAAGTCCCTTTCAGCTCTGAAATTCTGTGACTGTGGAATGTTTTCATCCAAGTGATAAAATAAGGCAACAGTCCTGATTTTATGTAAATGTACTTTCTAACAAGGACAGGAGGAGCATAATTGCCCCTAAATAATGCCTCCGACTTTACCACAAGCTGTCAAAAGGCCTTAATTGGTTGATCTGTAATGATGCAGCCATCTGCGTTCGGGGTGATTTAGCAATAGGGCTCTGCCTGAGCGGGGCCCTCAATGATTAGAGCTGGACAGGATGATATTTTTCCGTCTGAAGGGATTAGTGGTGTGTGGTCTAGGAGATTATCTCATCCTCAAGTTAATGACCTACCAGTTGAACCCAGCCAAGAAGAAGCACTGGTCACGATGACTGTGGATTTTTCTCTTTTAAAGATAGTGTTCCCACCCGAACTGCAGCCTATCTGGAGCATGACCATGCCCCTTGCTATCTTGTCTCGATGCCCAAGAAAGTCTCTTCTGGAAAGATTTAGTCCCTCAATTAGGGCAAATTGATTTCTGCTTTCTACAGAGTCACTGTTCCAAAGATAAGTGGAAAAGGGAGGGAGAAGCCATATTAATCTTTGTAAGCAAGCAAGAAAGCGACCTGGAGGATTTTTCAGCTTTCCAACCTTGGGTTATATACGTATAGATCATCTTTTCTCTTTATATCTTTTAACTGCTCAGACCTACGAGACGCTAGGCAACACCACACGAAACACACTTCATTGCACACAAGTTTCTGGAGTCTTAAATCAGGTGACCGGAGCAGTGTTTCCCTAAGTACACCAGTACGAATGTGATTTGAAAGGATACCTAAGATCTCAAGTGGTTCAGAGACGTTGCATTAAGTTACATGGACTCATGTGGAGAGAACAATTTTCTCTCTTCAACTCTTTTGTTTCTTCTGATTACTCCAGATGGAGAGTCTCGGTTGGTTGCCCGTATCTCCCTCCTTGACAAAGAGAGCAGACCTTAAGCTCTTAGTCGTGGGAGATAGGAGGAGCTGGCTAAAATCTAGTAACGTTGTTTTGTTTTCATTTATTTGGATTTTTTTTATCAGCTCTTTATCACAAATGGTACCGATTTCCCATTTACGGTTAAGCGTTTAACATTTCCTTTTAAAATTAATTAAATAAAATTCTTTAATTTAAAAAAAGTAAGTTGGTTTAAAAGAAATTTAACAACCTAAGTAAATTGCAGTAGGCTAGGTAGATGAGGCAAAAGCTGTGCCAGTAGCAGGTGATCGTCAGGGTTGGGAAGACATGACTAAAAGGGGAAAGCATCATGTTTCCACAGAGAGTCCAGCAATTTACTGGCTCTATGACCTTGGGCAAGTTTCTTAGCTTCTCTGAGCATCAGTATTCTCAGCTGTCAATTGCAGAGAAAAAATGCAGAGTATGATTTTATGAACCTAAGGAGATAAAATATGTGAATCTGCTTTGCAAATAATAATCTGCCTTACCGGTGAAAGTGATTCATTTCTGTACAGAGTTAGAAAAAGGTTCAGTACGTTCTGGACCAAACAGCCAGGGGACCCTTGAAACACAGCTCTACTGTTAACCTCATGACAGAGGTGGGCCCTTCCCTTCTCTGGACCTCAGCCTTCTGTCTGTAAAATGAAGAGACTGAGCTACCCCAGTAGTTCTAGGCCTGGTTGTGCATCACAGCCCCCTGTGGGTCAAGTGAAACTAAAGATGCTGGATGCTGCTCTCGGTCTACCGTATCACAGTCACCCAGGCAGCCATTTTTATAGCCAGCTCACCAAGTGGCTTGAACACACACCCTAATTAAAGAGAGCCCTCCTGCTCTAACCCCTGATGGAATGAGTTCAGAGCAGGATTCGGGCTTGGATTAGAGAAGGTGATCACCCCAGGGGCTGGCAAGGGCAAGGCGCCCGGCAGCTCCAGTCCTGTGCTACCCGGTTCTCCTGATGGCCGGTTAATGACACTCCTCTGCACTCCAGCTTCCCCAGCCGAGAGAGAGAGAATAAATGTGTGTTTTGACCAGTATTTTTTTAATTGAGGGAAAAATTACAAACAGTGAAAAACTGCACAGGTATCTTAAGTATACAGTATACAGGTCCATGAGGTATAACAAATGTATACACCTGGCAAACCAGCATCCCAATCAAGATATAGAAATTGCCTCACCCCAGAAAGTTCTCTTCTTGTCAATCTCCACACCCTAAGGGCAAATACTGTTCTTCTGTCATTGTAGATTATTTTGGCTGTTGATGAACTTCAAATGAATGATACACTAAGTTCCTTTTTGTGTATGGCTTCTTTGATTCAATATAATTTTGAAATTCATCCATGTGGTTGGATGTACCAGAGATTTGTTCCTTTCATTGATGAGTAGGAATCTATTATGTGCCATGATTTGTTTATCCATTCACCTGTTGATGGACATTTAGGTTGTTTCTATTTGTGGGTTATTATGAATAAAATTACAATGAAACATTCTCATTCTTTTTGTGGATGTATGCTTTTATTTCTTTTGGGTAAATACCTAGGAGTAAAATTGCCATCCATAGAATAGTTACATGTCTACTTTATAAGAAGCAATCATACAGCTTTCCAAAGAGGTTGTACCACTGTATATTCTTTCTAGCAATGAGAGTTCCAGTTGCTAACCTTTTCCCCAATACTTGATATTGTTCTTGTTTTTAATTTTGTCATTCTGGGAAACATATAGTGGATGGTATCTTATACTTTCAGTTTGCATTTCCCTGATGAGATATAATGTTGAACACCTTTTCATGTGCTTATTCAGTATGTGTATATCAATTCTTTTGTGAAATGCCTTTGCCATTTTTTTGCCCATTTTTTAAATGGTTATATTTTTGTTATTGACTTTGTAATAATTCTTTACATATCCTGGATACAGTTCCTTTGTCAGATACATATATCATGAATATTTTCTCCCAGACTATTCCCTGCCTTGTCATTTTCTTACTGTCTTTTGATCAGATTTTTGAAGAGTTAAGTCCTTAATATTAATCAAATCCAATGTATACATTTTTTCTTTTATGAATTATTAATTTTCACATCCTAAGAAATTTTTTCCACCCAAAGTTCACAAAAATATTCTCATATTTTCTTCAAGAAAATGTATACCTTTAGCTTTAGGCTTAAATCTATGATCCATCTAAAATTATTTTTTGTGTATGGGGTGAGCTGGAGGGGTTGAGGTTTATCTTTTTTCATACCTTTATCCAGTTCTAGAAGAAGTTGTAGAAAATTCTTTTATTTCCTCATTGAATTGCTTAGTGCCTTTGTCAAAAACCATTCACCAGTATAGATGTGGGCGTGGACTTCTGGTCTCTCTACTATGTCCTGTTGACCCTTTGTTGATTCTTTGCCAGTACCACACCATTTTGACTGCTTTAGCTTCGTGATAAGTTTTGAAATCAGCGAGTCCTCCAGTTTTGTTCTTCTTTGTCAAGACTGTTTTGACTACTCTATGGAAATCTAGAACCAAGTTATCAATTAAAAAAAGTCTGGTATGACCTTATTGGAATTGACTCTTAATATGGAGTCTTCCAATCTATAAATATTATTTATCGCTTCATTTATTTGGGTATGTGCATGTGTGTGTGTGTGTGCGCGCGTGTGTATTATAAATGCTATTTTTATTGTACTTTCTAATGTGTTTTGCCTGTATATAGAAATACAATTGATTTCTTTAAAGAATTTAACATCCATTATTGAGATATAATTTACATACCATAAAAATCACATTTTAAGTATAGTTCAATGTATTTTTAAGTATATTTATATAGTTGCAAAACTCAATGTAATTCAATTTTAGAATATTTTCATCACTCCTAAAAAGTCCCTTGTGCCTGTTTGCAATCAATCTCCATTCCCGTGTCAGCTCCAGGCAACCACTGGTTTCCTGTCTCTATAGTTTTACATTTCTAGAAATTCCACATAAATAGGGTTATATAATAATACTTAGTCTTATGTGTCTGACTTATTTAACCTAGCATAATATTTTTAAGGCTTGTCCATATGATTGCAATAGCTTGTTTCTTTTTTATCACTGAATAGTATTCTATTGTATGGTTATTCTACAGTTTGTTTATCCATTCATTATTTGACGGACATTTGTATGATTTTCAGTTTTGGGCTATTATGAATATTGCTGCTATGAACATGAGTATACAAGTTTTTGTGTGGACATGCGTTTTAATTTCTCTTGGGTATACACCTAGGAATGGAATTGCTGGGTTATAACCGTTTAACTGTTTGAAGAACTACCAGACTGTTTCCCAAAGTGGCTGCACCATTTTACATTCTCACCGACAGTGTATGAAGATTCTTATTTCTTCACATCCTTGTCAACACTTATTATTATCTTACTTTTTGATTATAGTAATCCTAGTGGATGCAGAATAGTTCAGTATCTCATTATGATTTAGATTTGCATTTCCCAAATGACTAATGACAGTACACATCTTTTTATGGGCTTATTGGCCACTTGTATATCTTCTTTAAAGAAGTACCTATTTATATTCTTGACCCATTTTTTAAAATTGAGGTAAAATTTACATAAAGTTAACCATATTCAAGTATACAATTAATTGGCGTTTAGTAAATGTGCAGTGTTGTGCAACCATCACTTCTATCTAGTTTCAAAATATTTTTATCATCCCAAAGTGAAACCCCATACCCATTAAGTGGTCACTCCCCCATTCCCCTGACCCTAGCCCCTGGCAACCACTAATCTGCTTTCTGTCTCTATGTATTACCTTTTCTGGAATTTTATACAAATGGAATCATACAATATGTGACCTTTTGTGTTTGGCTTCTTTAGTATGTTTTCAAGCTTCACCCATGATGTGGCATATACCAGTTCTTCATTCTTTCTTATGGCTAAGTAATATAGTCCATTGTGTGGATATATTCTGTATTTGTTTATATCTTCATGAGATGTTGGAAACTTGGGTTATTGCCACCATTTGACTATTGTGAGGAGTGTTGCTATAAACATTGTTGTGTAAGTAATCAAAAGATTATTTCAGCTGTTCTGAATGCCTTCATTCCTTACATTTCCATATATTTTAGCATCAGCTGTCAATTATCAATTTCTTTTAAAAAAAGGTCAGCTGTGATTTTAATTACATTGAATCTGTAGATCAATATGGGAAGTATTACCATTTTAACAATATTGAGTCATCTAATCCAAGAACATGGACTGTCTGTACATTTATTTTGGTCTTTAATTCCTTTCAACAATATTTTGTAGTTTTCAAAGTATACAGTTTGCACTTCTTTTGTTAAATTGTAAATGGTGTATTTACCATTTTTAATTGCATTTTCCAATTGTTTTTTATTTGCTAGTAAATAGAAACACAGTTGATTCTAAAATGTTGATGTATATCCTGAAACCATGTTAAGTTTACCTATTAGTTCTAGTCTTTGTAGATTTCTTAGGACTTTCTATGTAAACAATCATGTCATCTACAGTTAAAGACATTACTACCTTCTTCCAATCTTTATTCCTTTTATTTCTTTCTCTTAACAATTGCACTAGGTAGAAATTCAAGTACAATATTCAGTAGAAATGAAGTGAAAGTATACAGCCTTTCTCCTGATTGTAAGAGAAAAGCATTCAATATTTTATTGTTAAGTATGATGTAAACTATAGTGGTTTTTTTTTTTTTTTTTGAAGCCATACTAGAGTTTTCATAAAGAGCCCAAACCCCGATTAAAATTAAGGGACACCAGCATTTAGTAGAAAGTGTCTGTCTTTGAAATTTATTCAGAACAGCTTTTCTAGGCATGCAGCAGAAATGCAACTGACCTTAGAATGAGCAAAAAGAGGAATTTGTTGTCCTGTGTAATAAGAACATCTAGAACTCTATCTGCATCAGGCATGGGGGGATCTGAGGAATCAAAATATCATCTGGATAACGTCTCCCTCCATCTCTTGACTCTCTTTCTACACATTGGCTTCAGTCTCAGAAGATCCCCCCACCACTTCTCATCACCTCATTTTGCAAAAGATGTCACCAGCAGTGACAGACTTATTGGCCAAACAGATGATTGACTCTAGCAAAAAGAAAGGACCTTGTTTTTCCAAAAGTTCTGAAAAAAATTCTCAGGATTCATTATCTGGACAAACCAGATTGCATGGCCATCCCCTGAACCAATCACTGTGGCCAAGGGAACGGAATACCCTGATTGGTCAGGCCCAAGCCACATGCTCCTCCGCCTTGGAACCAGGGGACAGAGCCAAACCCCACCCAAGTCTGATAGACTGAGAAGAGGAAGGGTATAGTTTCCCAAAGAAAATTTAGAGTACTGTTACCAGAAAATGAGAGAATGGGTCCCGGCCAGGTATAAACCACAGCTGCCCACAGAAGATCTCTCTGTGTTCCAGGTCTGACGCTATCACTGGGTCTCTTTGAGCAGTTTCTCCATCTGCAGCATGCAGGTGGTGATCCCTGTCTGAAAGGTCCAATGAGGCAATGTACTGGAAAGCTGCAATTAAACTGTAAAGTGCTGTGCACATGGAAAGGATGGGGGGGGTCACAAGAATGATTAATAAGCAATGTTCTTACTCATCTGTTTATCTGTCCTCTTCTGTCTCCCTCACAGAGCACCTGAAGAAGCCACTGGAAGACTACATGGCCCATTTCCCCAGTGTGAGGATTCTCCGAACCAAAAAACGGGAAGGGCTGATAAGGACCCGGATGCTGGGGGCCTCAGCAGCCTCTGGGGATGTTATCACATTCTTGGACTCACACTGTGAAGCCAATGTCAACTGGCTGCCCCCCTTGCTCGGTAAGGCACCTTCCCAAGGCTAAGTAGGCGGCCTGGAATGCACCAGCCACCACTGGCCCCAGCCTCCTACAGGGAATCATCCACAAGGATTCCCTTGCCTGCCAGAGATGCACCCAGCACAGTGCCATGTGCCACCAGGGATCCAGAAGTTCAGGAGTGCTCAAAGAGACTTTAAAAGTTCGTTCAGCCCTTTCCCTTCATTTTACAGAGAAGGAAGCTGAGACTCAGAGAGGGGAAATGACTTGCACAAAGTCATACAGCACGTCAGTGCCTAGTGACATGATTTTTTCCCCCTGATTACTTCAAGTTTTATTGGAAAGCAAGGCAAGGCTGTCTCCTGTTAAGAGCCCGATTACAGGAGAGTATCATCATATCAACTTAGAACAATTACCATTCACTGCACTGCTGCTGTGAACTAGGAAGGTTGTAGCATTATCTCTAATCCTCACAAAACCATGCCAGGACGAAAGTATCCCCTTTTTATAGTAGAAGAAACTGAAGTTCAGAGATATCGAGTGACTCACTTGTTCCCTTGGGCCATAAGTGTCAAAGTCACCATCAGCCTGGCTTCAGAGTCTATCCCCTTTCATGATTCCACACTGCCTCCTGAAACTCATTTCCTCCTCAGAGAGTCTCTGACAGCTGTCAGGGAAGGGCTATAGACAGAGGGCAACATGATCCAGTGGTCGTCCACCTCAGCCTTGAGGACAAGAGAGAGACATGAGGATTGGATGCGAGCAGCAAGGTAACTCATAGCTGGTTAGAGAAACAGCCTAAACTGTGAGTTCAGTCTTGAGGGTGGCGAGCTGATGCTGACAGGTGGATATCGAAGAGAGAATGTTTCATCGAGACTGTGAATCAGGCAAGGGGCAGAGATGGAAGCAGATTAGGGAGGAGTTATCAATCCAGAGAGAAAAGTGAGCCCTTCAGAAACAGATGGGTATGCACTCCATAACAGGGAACTGAAGTTTAGGGCAAACTTGAATGTACATCAGAATCAACTGGAAGACTTGTTAAAACACGGAGTGCTGGGCCCCACCCTAGCGTTTCTGAGTCGGGAGGTCCAGGTGGGGCCTGAGAAGCTGCATTTCTAACCAGCTTCCAGGTGACACCAGTGCTGCTGGTCCTGGGATCACACTCACAGGAGCACTGGTTAGGCCACCATTCAGGGGTGAGGACAGAAAGCACAATCCACACAGTTAAACGAGATAAGCCAGCAAATGTGTGTTCTAACACAGATCGGAATGGAACTTTAGTGTCAGATTATGTGCTTCTGCCTCCAGGGTCCAGAGTCCCACTAGGTAAGGGAAAGGATGTAACCAAGATTTTCTAGTAAACTGTTTATTTAATTAAAGCAAGATGTCTCTATCTGCCTCTCATTCCTGAAAAAGAATAAAAAAGACAAAAGCCTTATCATAAATTGCATAATTTATAGTCCTGAAGGAATAACCCATTTGTCGGGTCATTCAGGGCCTTGTAAAGACAGTGGAGTGGTGGGGCAGGAAGCTGAGCTGGTTGTCTAAATAGCCCTTAACTCCGTTTCTATGGAAATATATGAAGGTAATTTTCATAATCTGAAGACATACACGGAAGAAGCATTCTCCCTTTTTTTTTCTTTTTGCAAAAGAAATGTGAACCAGTGGTGTAGATTGAAATGTCTGCCCTGCTAATATGATCAGCAGACAGAGCACATCATGGCTTTGGTCTCTGAAGCCATTAACACCTCTGTGCATAGCTCGTTCTGCCCTCTTTTGAGAGCAGCCATTTCTGAGCCTGACAAGTATTTCCCCAAAGGAAAACCACTGTTGGTCATCATTTCCTTCTCTATCATCATCAACATCATCATCATGATGGCTCTGCTAGTCTCCTAGCTTTTTAGGGCACATTCCCATCTGAATTTGATGGTTAAATGGTAGAACAGGCAGCCCAGGCATTATTATCCATATGTTGCAAATGAGAAAACTGAGGGGCAAAGAGAATGAGGGAGATGCTCAGCCTTCCAGCTCCTGCTTCCAAGCCTCTTTCAGCAAACCTGGTCACACAGAGAATGTCATGAGTGCTGATCACATGCTGATCATCTTCTCCCCATTGTACCACTTGGTCTTCAAAGACCCTATGATATAGGTGCTGTCTTCCTCCATTTTGTTGGCAAGGAAACCGAGGCCCAGAGGCATCAGATAACCTTTTCCAAGA
The DNA here is from genome assembly GCA_028627145.1 of Eidolon dupreanum. Taxonomy (NCBI): domain Eukaryota; kingdom Metazoa; phylum Chordata; class Mammalia; order Chiroptera; family Pteropodidae; genus Eidolon; species Eidolon dupreanum. The sequence goes on along the minus strand of CM053515.1, from coordinate 14,892,318 downwards.
TTATACTGCCAATAGGTGACAAAACCAGGGTTCGAACCGGAGCATTCTGTCCCCAAGTGAGCACAGCACTGAATGCTGCCTCTCTGATGCAGCCTCTTGACTTCATACCTCCCACAATCAGCCAACATCTAGCAGAGTTCTGTGTCCTTAGCACACACCCTCCCTGGAAGTGAAATGCCCTGAATGGCCATGAATAATTAGGAAGGGAGGCCCTTCTCTAGATCTTTCCTTGGAGAAGATTCTTCATTAAAAATCCCCAGGGAGCCTGTCCACAAGACTGAAATAACTCCACCCCCCGAGATTTTGATTCAATGGGTCTGGGGCACAGGTGGCCCCAGAGTGTTGGGGTGATAGTAGTTAAACACACCCTGGATGCATCTGACACTGGTGGCCCCAGGTCCATACTTGGGGACACACTGATGAAAGCATTTCTCAAATTTTTCTGATCATGTGCCACAGTTAAAAATACATTAGGTATCTCAATCCAGTGCACAAACACACACATACTCACACAGTATGACTGGAACACGTTTCCTGAAACAGTACTCTCCCTTATCACCTGGAATGCACCCTGATATTTGGCATCCTTTTTGGTTCATTGCACACACACAAAATCAATTTGATGACCCACCTATGGATCATGTCTTGCAGTTTAGAAAATGACAAAAAATGCTGCTTTCTCTCCTAGAAGAAAAATATGCGGTAGCCTGATGAAGCCTGGGCCCTAGGCTGCTACTGGCTTACTGTGGCTCTGCCAGGCTTCCCATTCCAAGTCTTGAACTTGACTCCTGGCCCAAAGCCACCAGGCACCCCAGCATGGCCCACTTGCCCCTAGTGGCAGATCGTCTGCCCCAGCGACTCGCTGGTACCCCTAAGGGAGAACACTGGGGCTTGGAGACATTAGTTATATAACTGGCCCAGGGTATCTTCATCCTGTCGTAGGCACCAGGACTGGGTGGGAGACCTGGTCCATCTTGCCTAAAACCTGCATCCTCTCTTCCTCTCCAGGATTCTCAAATTCAAGTGTTTAAATCACCCAGAGAACACATTAAAAATGCAAGTAAGCTGCAGAACAGGGTCATGCAGTTTGCTCCCCCATCCTGCCTCCCTAATGGACATCACTTTTCTTCTTCAGACCGCATTGCTCGGAACCGCAAGACCATCGTGTGCCCAATGATTGACGTGATTGACCACGACGACTTTCGGTACGAGACCCAGGCAGGGGATGCCATGCGGGGTGCCTTTGACTGGGAGATGTACTATAAGCGGATCCCAATCCCTCCGGAACTGCAGAAAGCTGACCCCAGCGACCCATTTGAGTAAGTACGAACAACCCAGGAGGACACTGTGGCTGACTCAGTGACCCCTCCCCAACACACATAACTCAGGATCGCCACCTCCCCCAAAAGTCCAGTGCACAGGGGCCAGGGCAGATGTCCCCAACCAGAAGCACAGCCCCTCCCAGCTCACGGACCACCAATCTCGTCACCCTTTCCTTGCCCACCTCCATGCACATTGTTGAGTTTGCCAGCCAGGGCTGAGTAGAGTTGCTCATATTCTCTCCCTCAAGCCCGCCACCCAGTCATAATCATCATCATCGCCATCATCCCCACCACTTACTGAACCCTTGCTGAGTGCCAGGCACTGTGCCAAGCATATCACACCCTGAGCCTCTTTAACCCCCACAGCAGTTGTTAAAATTATTATTCAAGTTTCCCAATGAAGACACCAAGGGTCCAAGAGTTTGCCCAGGTCATACAACAAGTGTGAAGTGGCAAAGGCTGGATGTACATGCAGGTCTGTCTGCCTCAGGAGCCAATTTTCCCATCGTTCTATCACACCCTCTGGGAGAGGTTAGGAAAATAACAGCTTGGACCACCGTGGAAGTTTTGGGGGTGTGGACTGGACTCATAGCATTCTAGAATGTGAACGCCTGAGGGAACCTACAGGCTATGGTCTCCAACCCCTTGCAGATGAGGAGACTGAGGCCCCAGGCAGGCAAGGGCCTGCTGGGGCACACAGTGAGTGAGTAGCTGAGCCAGAAACAGCCCAGTACCTCTCTGGTTCTCCAAGCTCTGGAAAGGATCTTTTTCGCACAGTGGGCCTGCCAGCCCTGCGACTGTCACGTGAGCCACTCTGGCCCTCCTGCTGGAGACGTGGAGATCTTCTGTTGCGAAGCCAAAGTCTAGGCTCTTCTGCTGGATTAGTTTCCTAATTATTGCTACAGTAAGAAATTAGCACAAACTTACTGGCTTCTTAAAACAACATGAATTTATTCTCTGGAGGTCAGAAGTCTGAAATGAGTGTCAGCAGGGTCGCTTTCTCTCTGGATGCTCCAGGGGAGAATCCATTTTCTTGCTTTTCCCAGCTCGTGGATGCTGCCCCCATTCTTTGGCTCACAGCCCCGTCCTTCGTTTTCAGAGCCAGCAAGCAGCATAGCAGCTTCAAGTCTCCCAGTCTTTCCCCCTCCCCACTCCTCCCTCTCCCTCTCCACTCTTCCCTCTCCCTCCGCCCTTCTCCCTCTCCCTCTCCACTCTTCCCTCTCCCTCCGCCCTTCTCCCTCTCCCTCTCTCTCCTTCCCCATCCCTCTCTCTCTCCCTACCCAGCCCTCCCCCATCTCTCTGTCTTCCTGTCTTCTGCTTCCATCATCACATCTCCTGCTTGGACTCTGACCCTGTTGTCTCCTTTCACTTATGGAGCGGTCCCCAACCTTTCTGGTACCAGGGACCTGTGGTCCTGTGAGAATCTAATGCCTGATGATCTGAGCTGGAGCTGAGGTGGTGATGCTAACACTGGGGAGCAGTCCGCAACCTGGGGGTTGGGGACTGCTGACTTATAGGACCCTTGCGATGACTTTGGGCCCACTAGGATAATCTCTGCATCTCAAGATCCTTAACTTAATCACATTTGCAAAGTCCCTTTTCTATGTAAGGTAATATATTCACAGGTTCTAGGAGTTAGGACATTGATTTTTGGAGGGCCATTATTCTATCTACCATGACACCTGCCTAACCACAGTTTGGCCTCCAGTGAACCCTAGCATCTCTGTTCCCTACCCTGCTCACCTGGAAAAGTAGGCTTTTGGCAGCTGAGCCATCTTCATGGGCACAGTGCTTACCCAGGGTGTCCCAAGGAAGCCCCTAATGCTGTGGGCCCCAGCAAAGGCTTAGAGGCAGAAAGAGATGGGCTTCTTGGAGGAAATGGAAAGTGGCCAGGGTGATGGAGCAGCAAGAGCCGAGAGCGGAGGGCATGAGTGGAGGCCCTTTGCTTCTTCATCAGGGCAGACATTCGTGTTCTTCTCCTGACCGCCCGTATCCTCCCCATGGTCAGACACTGCTATTATAGCCCTTTCTAGGCCAATTCAGAGAGGAAACGACACTTGCCCAAGATGACACATAGCAGAAGCTGCAGTTGGAGTGGGCTGCTCCAGAAAATGGAATTTTCAGGGTAACCAGACCTCTTTATGATTTGACCCTTTGCTGTGAACTGATTCATAGGCCCTAGAATGGGAAAGGTACATCAGCGTGGGTTTTGGCCTGTTCATCTTCCTCATCTCAGGATGAGGAAAGGGTAAGTTCAAGTCATTCAGTTGGTTAGTAGCGGAGGCCCAGCCAGTTTCCTCCAGAGCCTCAGTCTCTCCATCTGGATGTTGTGGAGCTGGCCTGGCCCTGGAGCAGTGACTCTCAACCATGGCTGCCCATTGGCATCTCGTAGGGAGCTTATTTAAAACACCCACTAAGGCCGCCCCCCAGAAATTACACCAGCATCTCCCAGGTAATGCTAATGTGTGGCCAAGGTTTAGAGCTGCAGGCCTAGATGCTTCCTGAGGCATCTCCCTCCTTTGTACCCTCTAAGTCCTTCCAGAAACCTCCCTTCTGTATTGTACTTGGACAAACCCAGGGGAGAGACCACTAGAAAAATCCTGATCATTTTCTGCACACCTCCCCATGGTGCCAGCGACCAAGCAATCTGCAGGCACAGCATGGTGAAACAATGTTTGAAAGACTCAGGTCTTGGTGGCAGACCCTGGTTTGAATCACAGCTCTTCCACTTACTGTGTGCCCTTGAGCAGAGTATATAGCATTTCTGAATTTTAAATTCCTCCATCTGCAAAGGGGGCTACGGATAGGGCCTCGTGAGAGCTGGAGATAATGTCGGTAGAGTAAGTGGTACACACTAGACACTAAGAATCATTATTATTATTACTGAACACAGCAAAAAATAGACCAGGCTAGAGGAGAGGCCTCCCTCCAGAGACAAAAAACCTGAGCATCCAAAATGCCTTCAGGCTAGTAGCCTACCTGTTGTGAGGAGCTCCTCATAAGGCAGCTCCTCCGCACCTGCCCCTGGCTTCCACCTGGGCTGATTTTTGTGTGCAGAGTCTTGGTTTGATTTCTCCTGAAGCACTGAGCCAGAAACACCGTGCCCCTCCAAGCAGTGTATTTAAGGCTCCAGCCAGAAAACCCAGACCCCACAACCTTCAGAAGACAAAGGAGAGTTGATACTAATGACGCTTTATTTTCTTACAGTCCTGGATACTTTCAGAAATATACTAGCAGGGTGAGCTAGGAAGTGCTATATGTCAGTTGTGTAGACGGGAAACGGGCCCAAAGACGTTAAGTCGGCGCCATCCAGCAGAAATATAATGTGAGCCACATATGTACTCTTATTAAATTTCCAAGTAGCCACATTAAAAAAGGTAAAGGGAAGCAAGTAAAAATCATTTTAGTAATATATTTTACTTAACTCAGTATTATCGGAAATAGCCTCATTTTATTAGCATGTAACCAACACTCGGAAATTATTAATGAGATTTTCTATTCCTGTCTTCATACTAAGCCTTAGAAAACTGATGTATATCTTACGTTTGCAGAACATCTCCGTCCAGACTAGCCACATTTCCGGTTCAGTAGCCACATGTGGCCGGTGGCTGCCGTGGCAGGCAGCAGTATTCACCTCGGGTCACATTGCTAGTTAAGGACAGCTGAGGTTGCAGCGAGGCTCTCCCCGTTCCTGACCCCCAGCCCTTTTCATTCATCACCTGCTTCTTGATTGCTCCTCCCTGACAGGAGGCAGTATATTGTGGCCATGAGAGATGTGGGCTGTGACATAGATTAGAAATTCACCCTGCTTAGTAATTGTGAAGCCTCGAGCAAGTTATCTGTCTGTACTCTGGTTTCTTCATGCATAATGTGGGATGGTAATAACTCATTATTACTATGAGGCCTACCTCATGGGGTCAACATGAGGGGTGAAGTTATTTTATTAATAAATTAGTTCAATACAGCGCCTGGCTTATTCAAGCCCTCAGTAGATAGTCAAGGGGATCCCCTTTTAAAGGGGTCCCCTCCTGTGAAATTAAGGCTCATCTGTTGCAGGAAGCTTGAGATGCATGTTCCCATGAGCTTGCAGCTCCTGAGGCCAGGAGGGGACGTGGATGCTGCTGCTAGAATGCTTTTTGGTGTGAAAGTCTGGAGTTTTCCAGTGGAGCTGGACAAGGACACAGCCACTCTGAGAGATTTTCATACAGCAAACACTGGTGGCCCCTCCCAGGTGCTAGCCCTGAGTGAGATGCCTGGGGGGATTCAGGCAGGTCACACCAGGCATCTTTCTCAGGCTTGGCACGATGCCATGCTGACCTCCTGTTCCCCATGGCACCCCACAGCTTATCATCTCTGTGCCTTTCCTCCTGTTGTTTTCTCCTCCTAGGTGTTTTCCCCTCCCCCTAGTTTCTACTTGTCCAAACCCACCTCAAAAGCCACCCCCTTAGAGCATCCTTCCTTGACTCTTGCCCCAGTCTCCCTCCTCGCCCCCAAAACCTGGAGGCAGACGTCCCTCCTTTCAGGCTCCTATAGTGCTGTCTGCACCTTCCAGAGGCCCTTAGCACACCCCACCTGTCTCTGGATCCCTCTGTCCTGAGGTGGCTGCCCACCACACTGGTACCCCCTGAAGTCCCAGTCCAACTCTGATTTGCCTCCGTATTCTCTCGGCTTCTGCTTCCCAGCTGCACTCAGTGAATAAACTAACAAGAGAATGCATGTGTGGAGTTCATCTTAGCCCAGTTTAACTGGAAGGTCAGAGACTGCGGCTTCTTCCATAAACTCTTAGCAGAATAAATGTCTTTGCTGACTGTGAATCCTCCAAAGAGCGTGTCTGGAAACACAGCTTCCTAGGCTCCATCCCCTGAGGTTGTTTCATAGGTCTGGGGTAGGGCCCAGGAAGCCGTATGTTTTTTCATCTAAAACATTCTACAGCCTGGACAGGCTTGGAAAGACCTGATAAAGACCATTTAACTAGTGAAAGGACTACCCTATGAGGAAAAAGTACTATAATTTCATTTCACAGGTATTCTTTGGTGTTAACCATGTAAAGGAAATTTGGGTCCATTTGGCTAAAATGTGGCATTTATGAATGAAGTGTAGGCAAGGAAGAAGAAAGCCTGGGCCCTCACTCGGAAGGGCCTTGGATTCCCTGTTAGACACAGGGGCTGTGTTCACGGAGCAGTGAGGAACACCATCCCAGGGGACCAGCAGTGTCAGAGGGCCCTCAGAGCACGCGGCCGTTAGGTCCACGTCTTCACACCACACTCTTCTTCCCTGACAGGTCTCCTGTGATGGCCGGTGGACTGTTCGCTGTGGATCGGAAGTGGTTCTGGGAGCTGGGCGGGTACGACCCAGGCCTGGAGATCTGGGGAGGAGAGCAGTATGAAATCTCATTCAAGGTGAGCCAGCTCTCCGGAAACCCCCTTCTCCTTGGCTCAGCCCCCTTGGCGCCTGTCTGGCCGGCTGCCTGCCTAGTGTCTGTCTGAACCTGGGAAGACGAAGGCTCAGGTTCTGCAGCCCCTGTGTAACTGAGGTGAAGAAGTTACATTCTCCCTTTATTTGTGGAATTCCTATGTTGATCTCAGGTGAAGAATAGGTCCCTCTGAGAAGCAGGTTAGCCTGTCCTGTACCCTTGTGGTCGACCATGGCTTACTTCTCACATCCCCAGAACCTCTGGGCAGGTATATCCCCAGCCCACAAGGGTCGGCCAGCGGCACTGTTACAGAGCCAAGCCCTGCAAATACACAACTCTGAGTCAGGCATCAACTTTAATGCAAAAGACCAGTGTCACACACAAGACTAGTGTCACACATAGGAGGGACTTCAGTGCTGGGGTCAGATTGCCTAGGTCAGACCCTAGCTCTGTCACTTCCTGCTAGCTGTGTGAGCTTGGACAAGGAACCCTCACCTCACTGGGACTCAGTTTCCTGTTATATAAGATGGGTTTGACGATACTTTGATCCTCACAGGGTTGTTGAGAGAATTAAATAGGACCATGCTTGTTAGGTGCTTCTTAGTAAGTATCTCAAAAGATAATTTGCATTATCGACATCACTACTGTCATTCTGTGTAGTACTGGTTGAGCAGGTCAGAACCGGGGGACATAAATTCTTGAGTAGCAAGAAAACCACCACCTACAATTCTATTGAAGCATATTGTTTTAAAAAGCAATCTGTGCCTCTTTTACCTCCAGAGTTCTGAAGTTGTCTCCCATAAGGTGCCAGCCCCCTAAATAAAACTAATTTTAATATCCAGGGGTGATATTCAAAATATTTAACTCTGATGACACAAGCACCAACAAGTCAGAGCAGATGCCAGCCCTAAATAACCACGTGTCTACTCTGGTGTGCCACAACTGGATTTTGTCCCCAGTCAGAGCCAGCAGAACCCTGTGCCAAACATGTGTTAGCTTATTTAATCCCACAACAACCCTAGGAGGGTGGTATCATTATTATACCCATTTTGCAGGGAGACAGGTGGGACTGGAACCAAGGTCCCACCTGTAGGAAGCAACAGAACCAGGACCTGAACCCCGGTCTGTCTGACTGCAAAGCCCAGGCTCTGTCCTACCATGTTTTCTAGGCTTCAGCAGGCATGAGAGAAGAGCACTTGAGAGGAAAACTCGCTTGAGAAATTGGTTGCAGTCCCTCATGTCATCGGTTTTTGCCTCCTCCTGGTATTATTCTTAATTTACGGGAATACTCTGCAGCCTTTCAGTGAAGTGAATTAATAACAGTCTAAGTCAAAAATAGCAGACAACTCTGATCCATTGATAGAGGCTGCCCCACTCCTGCGTTAATATGTATTCTGAGGCTGCATCCAAGCTTATCAGAAAGAGTGGTGATTAATTAGTGATGTCTGCCATAGGTACAGGTTTGGTGAGTGATGGCGTATATCATTTATTTAGTATCCCTAGCCCATGCAATCTAGTTTTCCAAATGTCACATCCTTGTGGGTACAGTGAAATCACACACAAGGAATCAGATGTTTTTACTTAATAGTTCCTCAATCATCAATAAAACAAACTTGATTTATAAAGTTTCCTGCCAAGTTTGTTCCCAGAAATGGTCATATCTGTGTTCTGAGTTCTCACCAGAATGTAAATTTCAGTAGGGTAGAGGTCTTTGTGTGTTTTACTTACTGCCATATCCCAAGTACCAGAAGGATGGTCTGATACAGAGAAGACAGTTAATAAATATTTATTTGTTGGTTGAATACTCAAAGCGAGTGTGTCACTGGCCAGAACCAGCCTCCTTGGTCAAGATGTACCCTTTCAGAAACTCGTTTTGTGGAGAGTAGTGAATGGAGAAAGATTTACACAAAGGAATTCCTAAACCCAAAATGATTTCATTTTGTGTATTTCAAAGACCCATCTAATGATGCTCATCAGGCAATTACGGCACTACAAATGGCATTTTTCTCCGCACAGTTTATTTACAAAAGACTCAGTAATGAAGCCATCTTAGAAGTCTCTTGTGTGGGAGGGGGAAGGAGTATGGCTCCTGTTTCCATCTGATCTAATTATGTCCTTCACTCTTGAGGAGAGAAGAGACAGTGTAATGAGGAGGCTCCCGGGTCTGGAGGGAAGACTTTTCTCTCTTAGCATCCTCTCTCCTGGCTTTGGGAGCATAAGTTACCAGAGCCTGTGACAGCCCATCTGCCAGTGCACTGTCTCTCAGGCCTTCCTGGACGGCCTGCCACGGTGCCGAGGGGACACGACAGCGCGTTCATCTGCTGGTGACGCCTCCCCAAAATGCCAGGTGTCCTATTTCACACAGAGCATGGAGCATTTACGAGGGGCCAAATTCCCTCTGATTTATCTCTGCTAGGATCCCTTTTCTACTTGGTGATGGAGAAGAGAAACTGATCTGAAAGGCTGAGTGTATTTTCAGAAATTAAGATAAATTGATACGTGCCATCAGGACCGATGGATTAATAATTTGGCTCCAATTCCAGACTAGACTATCTATCCTGATGGGAAAACCTGAGAAAACATGTTCTAAAGGCTCTGAAATTTCTAGAAGTCATCGCCTCTTTTTTTTTTTTCCTCTTTCTCATTCTCTCTTTCTCTCTAAGCCAGCAGAGATTCTGTTCTAAAAGGCACAGTTACACTATCAAAGTTCTCCTGCTTGATGGTTAGAATCTTCCCAGTTCTAGTGGTTGGATAAATCTTTAACTCCATAACCTGGCCTGCACCTGCCTCCATGAGCTAATACCTGCTCATACCTCTGCCCTCCCCCTTGTCCTCTTATCCCATCACATTAGTCTGGACTCTTGGTTACAGGATTTAAGCAAAAAATCAGGCTCAACACAGGCCCACACAACTGAAATTCCAGGGTAGACCCTCCAGGCCTGGCTGGATCCAAAGACTAACCCATTTCATCTAGTCTCTGTCTCTCTCAGTCCCTTGGCTTTGCTTTCATGTGGGAGGCTTTCCATCTGCAGAAATATCCAGCAGCCCATTGGAAAGAGGGTTTCTATCCTTCATCTTCCTGTAGAAGTCCCCAAGTTAGTCTCATTGGCCTGCTTAGCAATGTTCTCATTGGCCAACTGCAGTCACATGTCCATCCTGGAACCAGGAAGATGGGCATGGGCTGTTCCCCAAAGGATAGCCTAGGCACTGTATCCAGAAGGGAGAATGGGTACAGGACATGGCAAACCACAGCTGTCTACCTCGTTGAGCCATGCAGAACTGCTCACAAGCCCCAGGCTCACATGCCAAGCCGTCTTTGGAGGCACACACTGTTCGCTCTTCCTGAAATGTCTTTCCTTAGTCTGGCCAACCCACACTCCTCCTTCCAGGCTTAACTCAGACAGATAGCATCCTCTCAGCCTCTCCTGAACTCCCTGTGCTGATTGGAGGCCACCCAGCCTCACTCCTAGCATGGCTTTGAATACCTCGTGTTGACATGATCCAAGGGTTGGTCCATCTTCCCCACTGGACTCTGAGCTCCCCAGAAGCAGAGTCTGGGTCTTGTCTAGCTCTGTACTCCAGTGTCTGGCCCATAATAGGTGTTTAAAATAACTGTTAGTGGCATTACTCCCTATCTGATAAAACTTCCTTCGCCCTACCCTTCCCAGGCTTACGTCACCATTTTGGAGTAATGGTAGTATACTGGGAAAGGTACTTGGTGAGAAGGCAGGACACTGGCTTCTCTTCTCTGCATCTGGGGGCCCTGGACCAATCACTTGACCTCTCAGGCCCTCACATCTCAGACAGAGCTAATGTGTTTTTCCTTCTTACCCAATGAAATAGGATCAGATAATATGCTATGGGGAAAGCCCTTTGACTTACACAGGTGCAAGGTGGTTTGGATTAAACATGGCCCCAGAGAGGGGACTGCACAGTGTCCCCAGGAGGCCAGGTTAGGATATCTTCAACTCTGAGATTCAGGACAGAGGAAATATCCCAGGACAACATGGCTGAACTAGCATAAGAAAGATGTGGGCTTTGGGGCAATGTAAAGAGATCTCTCTTTTGTTAATAGAAGTTTGGCAAAATCTGTTACATTTCACAGCAAGCACATTCTTTGACCCAAAATCCATGCCCAGGAGTTTATCCAAGAGACAGCCGCATAGATGAGCAAAGATTTAGGTAGAATCTGTTTATTGAAGCATTACGTCCAACAGGGGACAATTGAAAATGACCTACATGTATGTCCTTAGGGAATAAATAAGTTAGAGTACTTCCCAACAGTGGAATATTATACAGACAGTGACTTACGATGGTTCAACTTTTAAGATCATAGGAAAACAAAAAGCATTCAGTAGAAACGGTACTTCAAATTTTGAATTTTGACCTTTCCCGGGGCTAGTGGTGTGCCATACAGTGCCCTCCTGCGATGCTGGGCGGCAGCAGCCAGCCACAGCTCCCAGACAGCCACGCAGTCACGACGGCGAGCAACTGATTCTCCACACGGTACTCATCGTGGTAGAGGATTCTGCCGACCGTAGGCCGACGTCAGTATTCCGATTGTGCTTAAGGTTGGAGAGGCTAAGCTCTCCCTTTCTGCTAATGGGTTATTGTAACATTTAATGTGTTCATCATGAGTACATATCACTTCTATAATAAAAAAAAAAAATTAAGCTTTTTTTTAACTAAGAAGAAGGAAAAATGTTGGTTGGTTTTTCAGCCCTCCAGGCCCACCCCTCCCCACGTCTATCCCAACACTTTGGGCCATTTGCAGGTTCAGGGCTAAGACCCCAAGCAAGGCAGGCCTGCAGAGAAAGGAGTCTGGGAGGGACCAAGCCCCCTGAGTGCATCTCTGCCAGGTCGACTCCAAGAGGCAGAGGTGTGGGCCACCTCTGAGATACAGAGATGGTCCGAGGGTGGCGTGGGCAGGCTTGTGAGAGGAAAGTAGTGATGAGAAGCCACATGAGGAGACGAGGGTGAGCCATGTTCCAACCGAGAGGGAAGCCCATAACATCTGAGCAGAGGCACGAGGCCTCAGAGGGAATGGGGTTTGCGTTGTTTGACATGGCTATCGTTACCAAAAGCCATCTGGGTCCCAGACCTCCTTGGACAGATTTTAAAAAAGAAAACTCTCAGATTTTTCTTTTATAAAAGTTCAGGAGGATTAAATGAAATCAGGTGTGTGAAAGAAAGTAGGACACACCCCAGAATCTGTCCAGGGTGATGTTGTGATCTGATGCCCTGAGTGGTTAGGTGAGTGGGCCAGGGTCCCTCAGCTAGAAAGAGGCTGAGCCAGGACCAAACCCCAGATGTCCTGACTCTAACCTCAGTGCTCATCCCTCCTCCTGGTAGGAGGAGTAGAGAAAAGGCTGGCCCAGCCTAGAGAGGGGCTGTTGTTATAGGTGGGGCCCAGAAGTCAAGACCAGCCCCAAGGGGGTTTAAATTGCCGCACAGGAGGAAGAAGTGATTTCTAAAGGCCAGCCCAAGGGGCAGAGGGTGGTCCAGGGCCGTCATCCAAGTACCTTCATGGATGACTGCCTCTCTTCTCCCCGTTCACCACCCCCCAGCCTCCTCGGACTCAGAGCAGCCACAGTGTTGCTGCCGAGAACCTGGTGTGCCTTCCTTTTCTGGGTTATCCGAGGATGCTGGGAACCAGCTCTGCTGCATGCAGCATTTTTCTCCTGGCCACATGTGCCCAGACTTTCCAAGAGCCGTCTGCCGGGAACAGGGGAGGCATTCTGCTCATGACTCTCAAGAAACCGTTTGACATTCTGCGAGTGTCTCTGTCGGTGGGAGCCTGCCTCTCCCACCGTTCCCCAGGAAGATGGCTCAAAGGCCTGAGGGTCGCCAGTCCTGCCTCACTCCCTAACTAGCACACACCTGTCTGGTCATGCCTCAGTCTTTTGTCACTAAGAATGTCAATAGTAACTTCTTCAGAGGTTTGTTGTAAGAATTAAATGGGATAAAACATTTATTTGGCCTGCATCCAGGCAAAGAGGAGGCGCTTAGTAAGCGGTAGCTGTTCTGATCAGAACCCTCATGTTAGAACAGCATAGAATTAAGTATAGAATCGAGTCCAGGCTCGATTACCTAGTGGCTGTGTGACCTTGAGAGAGTGACATTTTAATCTCTCTGGATGTAAAATGGGGATAGAATAACCTCTACCACATAATGTAGGTGTGAGCATGATATTAGTCAAACTGTTAAAACCTTAGCTCGGTGCCTGGCACATAACAGATGATCAATACATGGTAGCTGTTCGTGTTGGTGGTGTTGTGGTCGATGTGATCAGGCTGCAGTTGCAGGCGGACAGGACTGGAAAGGGCTTTCAGGACAGAGGCCAGAGACCTTGGCACCAGGCCCAGCTCTGGAACAAACTCTCAGTGAGACGTTGGACAGCTCGCCTGCCCTTTCTGCTAAACCTTTATCTCCTCATCCACAGGGGCACTAATAACCCCAAACGCACAGGGATGTCTGGAGACAGTGCAGCCTGGCAGGCACCGTCATCCTGAATGGAGTTGTTGCTATCCCGGTATGCACTGGTTCTCAAAGTGCAGCCCCCAGACCAGCAGTAGCAGCAGCACCTGGAGACTTATTAGAAATGCAGGTTCTCAGGCCCCATTGCAGACCTGCTGAGTCGGAAATGCTAGGGGTGGGTCCCAGTGGTCTGAGTTTTAACAGTGCTTAAAACTCCCTGGGTGATTCTGATGCTCTCTCGAGGTTGGAAATCATGGCCGCACTGAGTCGGTGGAATCCTGTGCAGAGAGGATCCTTGGGCTCAAGTGTGGAAGGACAGAGTAGGTGGTGGCAGGTTGGCCAGCAGGTCCTGACACCTTCACCGAGCTTTTAAGGTTTCTTGGCATCTAGTTTCTTCTCCATTTCTTCCAACGGTGTTTTAGAGCAAGGCTGACCAATGACTAGGCCATGTGTGAGTGAATGAATGAGTGGATGAATGAATGTTTGTATGGACTGCATTGTTCATGGGAAGAAAATATGTGCCCAATGGAGAAAAGCGAGTGGACTGCAGCTGGTTCTCAGCCACAGCCACACATGGCGTCCAGGAGCTGTGGAAAGGATCCGTGGTGACCGGAACAGGTGGCAGAGGACCGTGGCCGCACGCCAAGGGCGAGCTCTTTGTTCTGCAGGCGATACATGTGCTGACAGGGATCTTTGCGGAGGACCATGGTAGGGTCAGGACCAGGCTGTAGAAAGATTACACCAGGCAGGTGCGGTCTCCCTGGGGGCCTCAGATCTGCCTAGTTCTGGGGTCCTAACCCCGAATCCACTCTGAGCTCTGCCATTTGTGAGTCAAGGAACCCTGGGAGGTCACTGCCCCTTGCTGGGCTTCGGTTTCCTCACATGTAACGATATGATAGTACCTCCCTCCCTGGGTGGCTGTGAGGGTGCCGTACTTCCAATTATGAGTCAAAACCTAAGGTATCCTACAACTTTACTAAGTTTATTTATTTTAAAAAACCTTAATGTAAGGCAGGTGCCCCCATTTTTTTGCCAAGTTGAATAAACATCTAAGGATATTGTTGAAATAGTCAGATATTTAATTTATTAATTTAGATGTACATATGTTTAAAGCCATATTACATAAAATAATATAAGTAAATTCAAATGGTTTTTAAAAATAGTAAAATTGGTTTTTCCTACTCTCTTTACCAACTGCTTCCAGTAACCATTATCAATATTCAAAACTAGTGACTGAGGTCCTTTCATGCTGGTAAGACTTCCTGAAACAGTATCTTCTCGTTTGAAACAAACTAATATATTCAAAATAATGGGAACTCCTGGAGGATGTGGGTCTAATCCCACTGCTTATTTTCTGAAGGCAACTGCATGGCATGCGTCCGTGCAGTGCCCCCCACCAGGAGCGACAGCTGCCATGTGTGCAAGTAACAGCGTTTGGATAGTCCCCAGTACTCTGTGCTTCAGAATTACCTCACTCCAGCCGCATCGCAGCCCTAGGAGGTAGGCACCGTAATTCGGCCCATTTTGCAGATGAGGAAACTGAAGCTTTCAGAGTCACAAAACTTGCTCAGGAGCCTGGATTAGACCTCAACTCTGTCTGGCTCCAGGACCGAGCTCATAGCTGCAACCCCGTGTCCCTCCTGCGCACACAGATAACGCGGAGTAATCGGTGGCAGTTGCCATCATCCTATTTCCCCATAGTGCAACTGAATAGGGCTTGAGCTCCGCAGGGGTCCTCAGCGGAGATGCCGGTGACAGAAGACGTGGCCGACTGCCGTCTTCTCCCTGGCAGCCGTGGGCAGGTAGGACGGCCGTCCCATTCCTGGTTGGTTTCCAGGCAGCCATTTTCTTGACAGAGGTTTCGCCCCAGCCCCTGCCACTCACATTTCCAGCTTGGGACCACCCCTTCCGCCGCTCTGTCTTCGGGTCCCGTTGTGTCTCCCTGATGCGTATCACCACTCGTCTGTTTCCTCCTCCGTTTGGGAGATAAGAGCAAGTAATTGTCTTTATAGACAGTGTAATGAAACCTGTCATCACACAAAAGAAGGTTGCTAATAAAATAAATCAAAGCGGCAATGAAAACGAATGGGAAGCAAGCTTTTACAGTTAGATTTGTACTTGTCTAGTGGCATGGCGCGTCCAGTGAGAAGACAGGTTACGTGGAAACTCGTGGTGGAACGGGGCTCCCGGAGCCGGCGCGGGTGGGGTGGAGGCTGGGACGGGGCTGGACAGGGAGGGAGGAAGAAAGCTGAAAGCAGAGAGGGTCTGCGAAAATGTCCTCTCAGTGGCCCGTAGCCGCCTCCATCCAGATGTCACGGGGTCCCGGCCAAACACGATTCCGGCTGCTGCCAGCACCACAGCTCCCCGTTCTCTGCCACCAGCTGGACTCTTCTGCCAGCGTGTTACTTGGGGAAGAGGAGGACACCCTTGGGCTGGGCCCCAGGCGGTGCTCCATGACTGCGCCCGCCTCACCCGGCTCTGTCATTCTCCTGGTCATTTGCAGGTTCTTCCACCAAGTCAGGAAAAACTACTTCCTCTCTCTGAACTGCCGTTTCTGCATTTGGGAAATTAGACCATAAGATAAAAAAACGTGATGGTGTTGGACCAAAGGGCAAACACTGTCTAATTTCAAGGTGGCGGCATTTCTCATCCTTTTGCAAATAGAAATGACTAATATTAATCAGGATCGCTATTGCCAGGCATCAAATTAAGCACTTGGACGGGTTGTCTCCTGCCATCTCAGCGGCTTGCGAGGTAGCAGTGACTGTCATCCCCAGGTGAATGCCTTGCGTGAGGTCGCACAGCTATACAAAGTGGCGTTGAGGCTGGAGAGTGGGGTGTGCTCGTTACCCCCATAAGTCATGAGTGGCTGCTGCCTCAGCTGTAACGGAAGAGGAGGAAGGCCCTAAAGGTACACAGATAGGTGACCTGGACCATGAGGAGAACCGTGGGACCTGGGATCCAGGACCAGCTCTCCAGCCCAGGGCAAGTCGTGACACCATTCTGTGCCTCCAGCCTTTGTCATGTCCTTGGAAAGAGAGCCCCCTCCACACTTGGGATCCTGCTAGATAACCGGCAAAAACCATGGAGGTGTTGACTGCTGTGTAAGATGCATTCTGGGTGGCAGAAGGCATTCTAGAGAGGGGTGTACCATGCACTAGGCCCTTCTCAGGCCGTTCAGCTGCTCCCAAAGGACTCAGCTTTCTCTGAACAGGTGTCTGTCTCTCTGAAGGCAGTTCACATTCTGAGTGAGTCGTCAGTGAAACATACCAGAGCAGGGAAGCCGTGGAGTAAACCCATCTTCCGAAGCAAGGACTCCTCTGGGCTCTGGGCCGCCCGGGAATCTGAGAGCATTTGGATGCTTCAAACCTCTCAGCAGATCAAGGTCACCCTGGTCCCTCAGGAACCTTCGGGCTGATGGCCAGCATGGTCAGGGCCAAAGAAACCCGAGGTCACAGCAAAGGGAAGGATTTGGAAATTGATCATCTGTCTGCATTAAGGAAGGGTCCTTGCCAGGCAGAGCTAGAGACGCAGCCTCGTTAGCTAATGTGAGTTTAATATGGAGTCAAGAGAGCTGGATGCCAGCCTAGCCAACTGCCCAGGAGACAGTCAAAAATAGAGCAGGGTAAGGCGTCCCCAACCTACTGAGTGCCGCTCCACCTGCCCAAAAGGCAGGAGCAGCCCAGCAGCATTCTGGGCAGAATCCGCGAGACAAAAGCATCACTTCCACATCAATCACTTTGTATAAAGGAAGAGTTATTGTTATGGGATCCTGGCGCCTGATCAATATCTCCTGCTTTGAAAATAAACTTCTTGGCTTGGCCTTGACATTAATCTACCATCAGGAGCCCATTATCTTGAGACCAATGTTCTGTTCTATTGACTTGCTTGATTTTTTTCTCCCCCAAGATCAGAATATAATTGCATTTCTCCAGGCAGCATTTCCACTAATTGCAGCCCATACACACATATCCCCTTGCAGGAACCCCAGGACAGAGTACATCTGGGGTGGGGTGGAGAGTGTGGCTGGCAGGGGCTCCTGGGGGACTGAGGGCCCTCAGGTGCATGAAGTAGAAAGAAGAGTGGCCCTTCTAGAGCCCCGGCATCAGTCAAGACATTAAACGAATCTCCAGGATCCCACTGAGCAGTTCAAACTGAAAAAAGGCTCCTTCACACAGACCTGGCATGTGGATGTTCCCACTCCTGTTATTCACTCCACAGTGAGGACGTGCGATAACAAGATTAATAATACTGTCCTGAATCCAGCTGTGTCCCACCACCACAGCCCCCAAACCATGACCGAAACCGTGACGCACAAGCCAAAGCCATGACTGCCTCATACCCGCAGGAGCCCACCAGGCCTTCCCTCTCACAAGCCTACACTGTTCCTTCTGCACTCCACAGACAGAGTCGTCTTTGTAAAAGAGAAATCGGATTATGGTTTTCTCCATCGGTGACAACTCCACGAAGATCTGTGCTGGGAGACCCTTATGGTTGTCCCCACTCACCTGTCTGGCCTCCCCTCCTGACACTCCTCCCTCTGCTCCAGGCCTCTGTCTAGCTTTGTTCAGTGATTATGCCAAGCCTGGCCCTACCCCAGGGCCTTTGCACTTGCTCTTCTCCCCACTTGCTCTCTCATTTCTCATATCTTTATGTTACTTTTACCTTCTCATCATTTAAGTCTCACCTCAAATATTCCCTTTGAAGTGAGGCTTTCCTTGATAGGCATGGGTGACATAGCAGCCCACACATCCATACACTGAGTCATTCATACACTGACCTCACTCTGGCTTCCTTATAGCACACATCACCATCTGACACTCTCTCCCTGTATTAGTTACCTACTGCCACAGGGAAAAATTACCCCTAAAATACAGCATCTTAAGACAGTAATAAACAGGTATCCTCTCAAACTTCGTGTGGGTCAGGGATTTGGGAGGGGCTTAGCAGGATAGTTCTGCTTGAGTCTGTCATAAGGTTGTCGTCAGGGTATCAGCCAGGGCTGCAGTCATACAAAGGCTTGACTGGGGCTGGAGGACCTGCTTCTCAGATGCTTATC
Organism: Eidolon dupreanum; assembly: GCA_028627145.1. Lineage (NCBI taxonomy): Eukaryota > Metazoa > Chordata > Mammalia > Chiroptera > Pteropodidae > Eidolon > Eidolon dupreanum. Next base: position 14,874,047 of record CM053515.1, on the reverse strand, counting down.
CACGTGGCTGGCAAGTTAGCACTGTTAGCAGTCGGCCTCAGCTCCTCACCACCTGGACCTCTCCACAGGGTCGCTTAAGTGTCCTCGCACCATGGCAGCTAGCTGCCCGCAAGCAGGTACTCCCAGGGAGTAAAGTAGAATCCTTATCACTTCTGCGGTATCCTACTGGTTACACAGGTCATGTGACTCACTTGGGAGCGAATTGCATAAGGGCGCAAATACCAGGAGGCGAGGATTACAGGGGGCCGTCTGGGAGGCTGGCCATCACACTCCCCCCTTCATGAGAATCGGGGCTTTGGATGACTTATTCACCACTGTATGTGTCCAGCACAATGTTTATCATGTAGCAGAAACGCCATAAACATTAGTCAAATGTGTGACCTAATCATCGTGGCCTGTAACACTGCTGTGACTGTGTGCCGCGTCTTGTGCTAAGCACTTTACATACCCAGCCCCAGCCTCATTCAATCCTTTACAGATAAAGAAACCAAGCCTCAGAGATGTTAAGTACCTCGAACAAAATCACAAAGCTGGAATGTGGATAAGGCAGGATTTCAACCCAGGACTGCTGAGGGGGCTCCACTTAGGCTGGGTGCCTCAGTGGGTGTGAGTCAGTGTTGATTGTACATATTAAGAATTCCCCCGTTGCTGTCAGACCGGGAAGTCAAACTCAGGAGCTCTTTGCGAGGGAGGGAGACGCAAGGAGAAACATCAGGTCCCGCACGGCAGCGATCCCCAGCTGTGTGGCCTAGCAGCCAGGCCGCGGAGAAGTCAGGCAGGGAGCCCGCTGCCGCTGGCCAGCAGGGGGCTTGCAGATGCAGGAGCCACAGTCAGTAAGTATACAGAGTCTGTGCGACATCTATCCCCTCTCGTTCCTGTGGCAGACATCACTAAGCGATCGCCTGGTCTTTCCCACTGAGCCCCCCGCGACACCACCTTAGAATTCTCACCGCGGCAGTGCAAGCGTCCTCAGCGTTTAGAGCTCAGACTCTGGAATCAACTAAAGCCGAGTTAAATTCTGGCTTCACCACTTACTAAGCCCGTGACTTCAGACAAGCTTCTTGGCTTCTCTGAGCCTCGTTTTCTTCATCCGTAAAGTTGAGTTCTAGCACTATCTACTTAGACAAGGCTTAAATGCAGTCGTGCATGTGAAGCTCGTAGCACAGTGTTTGGCAATGAGTAAGCACTCAGTGCTGTCAGCTATTTTTACTACTGTTGTCATTACTGTGTTTTCCTCTGTTCCTAGTTCTGCAAATGGGGATGATGCTTCGATACATGCACCAAGGAGGGGACAGTGAACTGGAGGCAGAAATAACATCTCTCTCCGTCCTCACCCACAGGTCTGGATGTGTGGGGGCCGCATGGAGGACATCCCCTGCTCCAGGGTGGGCCATATCTACAGGAAGTATGTACCCTACAAGGTCCCGGCTGGAGTCAGCCTGGCCCGGGTAAGCTGGCGGCTTCCTGGGGGGAAGGGGGTTGGCATAGGCCCTTAGCAGAGCAGAGGCTCCCTGAGGCACCCGGGACCCCAGGCCAAGTGATCTCTAGGTGTGAGGATGTGTCCCCCACCACTCTCCAGGTGAAATCCCAATGTAAAAGAACTTGCTAAAGCCCTGCCTACCCACTTATTGCTCTGTGACCTTGGGAGGTTGATTAACTCCTCTGAGCCTGCATTTCTGCCTTTGTTTAAAGGCAGAAATTTTTCCAACTCTTAGCATTGCCGTAGAATTAAGAGATGATACAGTGTCCCAAAGTGTGATGGACAAGGTGATTTGAGGTGGTAGACATAGGAACATTTTTATTTACATGTGTTTAAATTAATGTGAATTAGAAATTAATGTGTATTAGTGTAGCAAACTTATGATTTCACGGACATTACTTAGGTTAAAGCTAAAGCAGGTGCAAAGTTAGACCAGGGGCATTTTAAAGAAACATGTTAAATAAATATTAATGTAGGCAGAATGGTATGTTTGGGAAAGCCTGAGACGAGGTACTTAAAAGTTCCTGGCACAGGGGCAGTTAATAACTGCCAACGTCTTTCTCTTCTCCCCACCCCGCTCCCCACTTTATTGCCAAAAATTCTGTGTGTCCAACTATTTCATGCCTTCAAATGGTTTGTATTAATCATTGCTTGAATTAAATTGGCCACTGGTTACAAATGGAAATCTGTTAGCCAGAGATTTGGGTGATTTTTTTTTTGTATTAATGATATTTCACCAAATTTTAATAATAAATTCTAAAATATTAAATGTTTTGAGAAAAAAAATTAAGGCAATCACGGAAGAAAACCAAAGAGGTGGGAGTGTCCCCAGAGGGTAAAGAGGGCCTCAAGGAGGTTTAGGGGAAGCTGAAAAGGTCACCAGCACAGCTTTGCTCCTGAGGACACCCTATCCCATCCCTGCCACCCTGTGGAGACCCCTCCCGGGCAGAGCCCTCCTTGTAAGCCTATTTGGCATCAGTCCACATAGCCTCCTCTGCCCATCCCTCATCACCTGGCAGTCTACGACGTGCAAGCTTGTAGCCCCTGGATCCTGGAAGAGCCACTGTCCTGCTATTCACAAGACTGAGAGGCTCCAAAGAAGCAGCGTGTCTGCCCGGGCTCCATCCGAGGATGCGGAGCTGTCTCCAGAGAGGGCCTGCTACCGGGCCTTGGGGCCGGCATTAAGGCAAAAGAGAGCCTGCAATGCCCTCTAGTGGTCGAAGGTTGCAACGACAGCCGCACCAGGTGTCTGGACTTTGGACAGCTCCATCCAGTGTTCTGGGGGAGGAGAGGCGGGGAATCCCAGAAAACGTGCTAGGCGGAGAGAGAGCGCAAAGTCGCCCAGTAAGCTAAGACTGACTGTTCCAGCTACCAGGGACGGTAGGACCACGGGGACACCTCTGACCCCTGAACAGGACCACTCCAAAGCATCTTTTCCCTATCCACAGCTGTCGTTTATAAGATCAGCCTGGTAAACAGACACGACCACTTCCTGTTGATGGACCATAGGCGAATTCAATGGGTTAGTAATAGCTTAATGTAGTAACACATAACTCCCATGAGCTAGGCATCTTGTAGAGCATCTTACCTACTTATCTCACTTAATTCTCATCTTGTTTTTAATCCTCATTTTAGAGATGAGTGAAACAGAGACATTAAGTACCTAGAGCCAGAATTCAAGCCCACTTAGGTCTGAGCGGTGTCTGGAACAGAGCATTTGCCCCTTAAATAGTGACTGCCATTATTATTACCAGTATTCATGTCACCATCAATATTAGCAACACTGGCACATTTATTTTAATGTCTTATCTGTGTTTAAACACTTTAACATCTCTTTCACCGAATTAGTCTCCTGTGCCTTTAAGCCAGTTAACGATCCGAGCAGCACCCCACGCAGGTGTGCAGGACCTCAGAGATGCCTGACTCAGGCTCCTCTGACTTTTGATCATAGTATCTAACTAGTCTCATTTAGTTCCAGATCACATTTTAAATGTTTGCTCCGTATTTTAACAACCAGATCCCCCTAGAGTATTATCCCCTGGAATATCATTTTGATAGATTTGAGGAGAGGTATCCTCCATGCACAGATGAAGAGGGAAATCAAAGTCTTACTAAAGTTGTTCTGACTGCATAAGGACAAGCAGCCTGTCAGTGGTGAAGTAGCGATGCAGGAAGAAGGAGCCAGCCACCAGTTTGCCCATCTCCGGAACAAGCAGCCAGTCTCAACTGGTTCACTAAATTTGCTAAAATCCTTCTTGTCTCTGCCTCTGGGAAAGGGGCTTAGGGGAAGCAGGAACAGAAACCCACTCAAACTTGGTGAAAGAAACCTGGAGACTAACTCCAAGGATCCGGGCAAGCCTCTGTAATCCAAGCATGAGGAGATCAGGGGGCGTCAGTGGGACTGGGACCCAGAACCAGGAAGCTTTGTGGAGGGACAAGAGGCACACATGGCCCACAAAACTCCCAGAGTCCTTTTCATGAGCCAAGCAAGGGGAGATGTACTGGAAATAGATGTAAAGTCTTTACTGCGGTCCAGGCAGTCAACTGTACAAAAAGCTCAAGATCTGGGAGAAATGACTTATTAAGCCATGTCTGGAAAATGCAGTATTCATTAAAATAGTAATTTAAATATCAGCTAAAATTAAAATATTATGCGATTTGACCTTTTAAGAATATCACTGGTGAATTCCGGCACCTTTCCTTGGTCAGATTGGCCACACTTGCCTGTGGCGAGAGAGAAAACTCTGGTGGTTCCTCATCCCTGTGGCTCAGGCAGAGTAGACAGTGAACCGAAGGACCTGGGTGCACAGCCTGGAACCAGGGGTGCTCAGGCACGCAGGCTCTTTAGGCCCTCAGCTTCCTCTGGGTGCTGTTTTAAGTTAAACTCAGCCTTTGCCATGCAGGGGCCTAGAGGGAATGACACTGTTCCTGAGCTGTTTTCTAACCCACTGTCAACCTCAGGAAGAACAAAGCAGTGGCAAAGAAGTTCCTTAGTTTCCTAATCCCAGACTCAGAGCCAACAAAATCAAGGAGTTGGTGATTCTGTCTTTGGTACCGGGGCTGCCTCCTGTTGCCTTCCTTCTTCCTCACTCAGGAGTCAGCAGACTGTTTTTGTGTAGCCCATGAGCTAAGGATGGCTTTTTTTTTTTTAATAGTTGGGGAAAAAAATCAAAAGAATATTTCATTGCACATGAAAATCAAATTTCATTGTCTGTAAAGTTCTGTTGGAACACAGCCACACCCATTCGTTTACGTAGTGTCTAGGGCTGCTTTATAGCTACATCATCAGAGTTGAGACCATATGGTCTGCAAAACCTAAAATATTTACTGTCTGGCCCTTTACAGAAAACATTTGCTGACCTCTGCCTTACCATCTGTTTCTAGAGCAGCCATTTTCACTGAGGTGCGAATGACTGATAACAGCCTAAGCTGACTCCCTTTTACCCTTCAGAAGAACATTTGGATTGCAGTAGGGGGAAAAAAAAGTTTAAGATAGAGAAAAGGTTTGGAGACTTAAATGTGGGGGGGGGGAATTTCTGGCAACAGCCCTGGGTTATGGGAGATGTTTCAGAGCAGGGAACTTATCCAGAATCCTGAAGCTATGCCAGCTGTCAGAGGTTTTCAGCAGGTGGTGTCTACACTGCAGATGCAGTGAGGAATTTTCATCACAGTTGCAAAGGAGAATTCACTTTTCCTCTATCTCCCAAGTCTGCTCACAAGCAGGATGTTCCTCGCCTGCTGCCCCTACTTGCCAATAATGCAGTTGTCATTTTGATACTGATTACCCTTATGCTTCACAATAAACATGGCAACAAGTATCCCACCTCAAAAAAGTTATTTAAAATTCCAGCTGCTGATGGAGTTATACCTTTTAGTTGCAAATGGTAATTTGTGTTCACCATGCAACTTGATCAGCACTCTTAGTTGAAAATGACAGAAACCCAGCTCAGTTTGGTTTAAGCAGAAAGGGCATTTATGGACTCGTGTGAATGGAAAGTCCTGAGGTGGGACTGGGTTCAGGCATGGCTGGATCCAGCCATTGAAGGAGGAATGAGCTGCTTGGTCTAGCTCTCAGCTCTGCTTCATTCTGAATCGACTTCAGCCTTGGACAGCTTTTCCATATGGCCCAGCTGCTCTGGCTGGTATCTTACCCATCAGGTCGTACCCAGCAATCCAAGCAGAAACACAGCAATTCTTCCCATAGTTCCAGCAAAAATTCCAGGGCTAGTGCCTATGGATTCTGATTAACTTGGCTTAGGTCACATGCTCACTTCTGACTAATCCCTGTGTCCAGAGCTGTGTATATTCCCATTAGCCGGGCTGGGCTACATGCTGCATGAGATAACAGTGAGGCAGAGGCCATCCGAAAGGATAACCAGTGGGAAGCTCTCACTAGAAAAGGGGGCCGGAAGATGGGCAGGCAAAACAACAGCCGTCTGATATTCAGCCATAACTTGAAGAGTCCTTAAAACATGCATAAATAATAAATGGACGCACGGAAGGCTTCAAACCATGGTGGGGCTAGGGTCATTGATACACCATAAAACAAGAAAGGTTGACCTCAACCTCCAGGACCCTTTGCACCTGGCGCCCTGGCTTCGGCCCCTCAGAGACCCTGACCTTGCACCTGGCTGTCGCCCTCCAGAACCTGAAGCGGGTGGCGGAAGTGTGGATGGACGAGTTCGCCGAGCACATCTACCAGCGCCGGCCAGAGTACCGCCACCTCTCCGCGGGGGATGTAGCCGCCCAGAAAAAGCTCCGCAGCTCCCTAAACTGCAAGAGTTTCAAGTGGTTTATGACCAAGATCGCCTGGGACCTGCCCAAATTCTACCCGCCCGTGGAGCCCCCGGCTGCAGCTTGGGGAGAGGTGAGTGTGGAGGGCAGGCCCAACTGCACGATTGGGACCCAGTGCAAAGTACATGTGCAAACCCCATTTCCAAAATAGGAAAAGTGCCATTGAAAGTATACAACGTAAAATTTTTCCTTTCCTGGTCTCCATCTAGCCTTGTCATTGTGGTTTTTTTATTTGCTGTTTAATGATCTAAGCAGGGAAAAATTAAAACTTTAAGTGGTTAGCATAAAGTTTACCATTCATCTTTATATTTTAAATGCACACAGGGTGGCATTTAACTGGCGTGCAGAATTGGTGAAATTTCACCATCTGTGTTTCAAACCTTGAACATGCATGTGTAGTTCTTACCAGACAGTGGAGACACTGCACGAAACGAATTCAGTTGGTTTTGTTTTACTTACAAACAGTGCATGCTTTCCACCAACTCTCTCCACCTTGGGCCTACTGGTGAGTGAGGAAGAGCTGAAGGAAAGGGAACCGTGAGTGTTCCTACACTTCCCTTTCCTTCTGTGTCATCATCTGCTGCTTAGGTGGTTGGCTAGAAAAGTAACACGTGTAAGGAAGGACAGAATAGAGCTCCTGGGTCCTCCCTGTGTCTTAGAATGCCGGTCAGCCAAAGCGAGTTCTGTGGGAAAGCGTGGCCTCTCAGACCTGCCAGCATCCTCACTTAGCCGTAGATGTCGCACACGCGCTTTGAGCGTGGCTGAACTCCCCACACACAAGACCCCCCGAATTCTGTGCTTGCGGGGGATCGCAGACACTGCGTGCGGCGCTGCAGAAAGGAGCAGCGGGTGCTGGCATGGCACGTATCACCGCTGCTCACAGGAGTGCTCCATTGTCCCATCACATTTACCTACAGGTTCAAAGATGAAATTATTACAGATTTAAAGACAGCTACAGCAGAGCTTTAAACCAAACAAACACAGGCCCTTCTGAACTAGCGGCCCTGGGTGACCACCAGCATCATACACCCATGAAGCTGGTCCTGCCGGAGGAGGCAGACAGCCAGCCTTACCAGGGAAGAAGCGCTCTGTCACTGGCTCCTGGCTCCTGGGTCTCCGAACGAAAAGGACCCACTCACATATACATGGATATATTGGGGTTTAGGGAGAGGGAGCATAGGAGTCAGTTACAGGTGACAAAGTCCAATTTAAAGTGGCGCGCTGTTGTAAGTGCTGGCTAACCGTAGAGCAGCCTAGCCCTTCGCGCTCCCAGCCCGGTGTGCGTTCTTCCCAGCACGCCACGCCTGTCTCAAGAGACCACTGTGGTGCTTTAGATCCTGCCACTCACCTGCCCTAACTAGCGGAGTCCAAGACCCTACAGCAAAAAGTCACGTCCTTTCTAGGGTAGTTGTCAAGGTGTGGTCCCTGGATCACCTGGAATGGGGTTAAAATTTGATTCCTGGACCTCTTGGATCAAATTCTCTGGGGATGGGGCCAGGGAGTCCTCCCGTTAACACGCCCTCACCTCTGGGCCCCACCCACCCTGAGTCTCTGCATGCTCTGGGGCAAGCAGAGTTTATCGGAGCTCCTCTCGTGGACTGAGCATTCTTTTATCGAGGGGCTCAAGGCACTGCTGCCAGCCAGGGCAGGCCTCGTTAGGAGGTTCAGAGCTCAGCCCATCTGGTGTCTGTGCCTTGGTTCCTTCTTCCGCCCCCACAGGGGCCCCAGTGGGTGCCTTGAGATGCCTCACTGGTCCACTCTTCCCCTCTTTCTCATCCAGATTCGTAACGTGGGCACAGGACTGTGTGTAGACACAAAGCACGGGGCCGTGGGCTCCCTGCTGAGGCTGGAGAGCTGTGTCCGGGGCCGCGGAGAGGCCGCCTGGAACAACATGCAGGTAAGGGCCGCCCCCAGGGACCGGCAGCCAGGTTCTCTGTACTGTCTGTGGTGGCCTGGAGTGATCACGTGATCTGGGCTGAAAGGGAGGGGCCATGCGCCAATGCTAAGTGACAAAAGTCAGCCGAGAGGATGAGTTATAAAAGCTTCCTGAACACCTTGGAAAGGGGAATCCTTCACAGTGCAATAAAACCCTCAGCCTGGCCTGTTGGTTACAGATGATGCACACATGGTCCAACTGGCCTTCCACAAAAGGAGTTATTGGCTCATGTCACTGAAAAGTCTAGATGATGTCATTGGGATCTCTCCAGGGTCTAAACTCTGCTTTCCTCTCTGTGGCTTCATTAGTAACCTGGCTCTTGCCATGTGGTGGCAGATGTGACCCCAGCAGCAAAGACCTCCAGCCCCGCAGTAGGAAGGTGTGTCCCTTCCAGCAGCTCTGGGAAGCCCCAGGGCTCTCACATGTTGGCTTTCCTGAGTCAGTCTCAGTGGGAATGCGAGAGGGTCCTTATGTTGATCGGGCCTGGGTCACATGCTCACTTCTAGAGCCTGGGGAACGGTCGCCCCACCTGAAGGAGTGGGATGGGGGAGAGGGGATTGGGTCCCCAAGGGATCATTCCCAAGAGATGTTATCAGAAGAATGAAGAGTGCAAGCCAGCCTTGGCCAAGACCTTGATATGCCTAGGACTTAACTCAAAGTAAGTAGGAGTGTGGATGGAGTTCCAACAAGATTCAGTACGAGTTGGTAATTGTTTAAGCTGGGTGATGGGAACAGGTGTGGTAAATATGTTCTTTTTCTGGATCTGTATATTTAAAATTTTCCATAATTACAAAAAAACAAAACAAAACAAAACAAAACAAAAAAACAAAGTCCTCTAGCTTTGCCTTCCCTATCATGATGTCCCTGTGTGTACAGGTGTTCACCTTCACCTGGAGAGAGGACATCCGGCCTGGTGACCCCCAGCACACCAAGAAGTTCTGCTTTGATGCCATCTCCCACACCAGCCCAGTCACCCTCTATGACTGTCACAGCATGAAGGGCAACCAGCTGTGGAAGTACCGCAGAGTAAGGCGGGATATGTGGGGGGTAGGGCAGCCTGCTTGATTTCCAAAAGAAAGAAAAAAAGAAAAAAGAAAGCAATATAATACCTCACTCCTTCCAGCAGAGTCCACTCACTCATGCATGTGTTCCACAAACCTACCATGCCTGACTTTCCAAAAATTCAGGAGAAACCAGAAATCCAAATTTTTATGTGAAATCCAGAATCTTAAACATTGGCAACTGAGTCCATTAAAAAAAAAAAAAAAAAAACCTTGAGAACCAATGGAATTTGACTGGAGACAGGCAGTAATGAGGGCCCAGGCCTGGAAGTGGCACGCTTCATGTCTGCCCACACTCCAGTGGGCGTGACTCAGGCACATGGCCACACCAGCTGCAAGGGAGGCGGGGCCACGCCTCACTGCGTGCGCAGGAGGAGAGCCGGACAGCCCTGCGAGTGCCTGGCCGCTCACGGCCCCGCTGCCTCATCACTGCAACTGCTGTTGCTGTTTGCTCGTATCCCCAGCACTGTCTGGCTGATAACCTCCATGTTTTATAGGACAGGACCCTGTACCATCCGGTCAGCAGCAGCTGCATGGACTGCAGTGAAAGCGACCACAGGATCTTCATGAACGCCTGCGATCCCTCCTCTCCCACCCAGCAGTGGCTGTTCGAACACACCAACTCGACGGTCTTGGAAATATTCAATAGGAACTGAGCCCACACATCCCTTCAGCAGGCATGGCCGGGGCCTCCCTGGCACTTACTGCAGACTTCCTCTCCCGAGGGAGGCAGGGCTTCCGCGGCCACCATGGTGTAAAGGTGCTGGCCAACCTGTTCGGGGCGAAGGGGGCTCTCGACGCTGGACCAAGGTGTCTGCCTGGTCCTTGAGGCCTGAGCTGTGGAGGTAGCGTGGGAGCTGACCCCCCACGAGGGTGCAGAGGGTGCTTTGACCCCTGACAGCATCGTGGAAATCCAGGAGGGCCTTTTCAACTTTGTCACCATGTTCCCTTGAGCATATGCAGGGGAAATGCCCGGGCAGCCACAGGCCATCCAAAAATGAGTCCTACAAAGTCATCTGGCCTTCAGATGGCTCACTCGTAATGGTCCTTTAGAAAGAGGCAAATTTTGCCTGTTTGGGCCACTTTTAGCACTATGGCCACCCAACTGCAGCAGAAGAGAAGGAAGGAAGTCTTTCTCGGGGTCACTGGTTTTAGTCTTTTAGTGTTTGCCTGTTGTGGGGGTAACTGTAGTTACTGTCCACCTTCTGTTCTCTGTCACAGCCCCAGGTGACACAGCTGATGGCCATACTTGGGGCCCTCAGACTGTTCAGTACTGAACACTGGCCAGCTGCCAGGCCTGGGGTCAGAAGCTGGACCCTCAGATGTTCCTTCATTGCTGTGGACATACGGGATGTCTCCCTGTGCTCTCTGGGTACTGGAAATGCCCATTTTAGAGCCCTCCAGGCACGAGGATAACCCAGCCAGCAGCTTTTCAGGATTGTGTTTCAGATGGCCTTGGGCCCTTGGAAAAGGCTTAGTAGGAGATCTCTATACTAGAAATTCTGGCTCAATTTCCATCAGTGCTTCCATTGCTTTGGTCTCTCCCTTTCGCTTGCTCACTCTCTCTCTCTCTCTCTTTCTCTCTCTCTCTCTCTCTCTCTTATATGCTCTCTCTCTCTCTTTCTCTCTCGCTTGCTCTATCTCTCTTCTGGCAATTACCTGCCTCAAGAGTGGTATGAAGTGTTCACCTCACAAAGTCTGGAGGCCTCCAGGGTGGACCATGGCCAAGATGCCTAGCCTCTGACCTCATCATGGTTCTAGTTCTCATATAGAATGCTAGAATAGAGAACTCTATAATTTGATTACAAACTAGAATGCCACATAGGATTCTGGTATTCTAGCATCCAATATGGATTTCTAGAATGTTGTGTATAAAGGAGCCAACCAGGTATAATACAGTCAAGGCAGCCCCCAGCCTAGAGACAATCTATGGAATCTCAGGCTGGTGGTATTGGGGGAGGGCGGGGACTGGGTCCATGAGCTCCTACCAGAGGCCTTGGTATGACATGGTCCTCAACACAGACCTAAAGCCCTGCAACCTCCCACCATCATCACAGCTGCAGTGAAGAAAACCTAATGTCCCAGAAACAGATGCATACCCAGCTCCATGCCAGTTCTGCCTGTTTACCTTTTGCTTTGTTAATTATGTGTCAGACTCCCAGAGGGCTCCCAAACTAATAGGAAGCATTTCTGTAACCAGCCTGCCACCCACTGGTTCTAAAATGGAAATCGCATTCTACAACCTATGGCTTCCATTAGCTAGCCCAGGAAATACTTGAAATCGGTATTCCAATTAGAGTTGGGCCTCTTGATTGTGTCATTTACCAATTAAATAACTGAGACATAAATCTGGGAACAGAGCCACGAATCTGCCTTTGAGATGCTGGCTGATCTCAAGGCCATCAGTGATCTGGGGGGATAAGCACTCCCAGCCACGACCCCCCTGATTTAAGCATGCAGCTGGCGAAGCATCACTTCCCCTTCTGCCCTCGCACAAGCCCCTGCGCTGGCCACCTGTCTGCAGGAGAGGCGGCCCCTGTGCTTGTGACACTTGCCTGTCAAGCCCTAGAGTCTTTTCCAAATGAGTGTTAGATCTTCAGACGTGGCCCTCGACAGGAAGGAGTCCAAAGATGAGGCCCCTTCCTGAATCTAGGTTAACAAGACTGTTGCTGTTTGGAGAGTCATGTTAGGATTCATTATCGGAGAGCAATGCAGCATCATTAAAATAAAAACTGTGCCTTTTAAAAAGAAAAAAATGCAAATGTACAGCAAATCCCTAAACTTGAACCATTTCCTAGTGCCTTGCTAGACAAATATAAGGGGGGAGGCATTTTTGGTGGTGTGTGTGGTTCCTACTGGATGCATGTGTGTTTGTTAATGTCCAATTTCAAGCAGGAGACGTTGGGCCTAGAATAGGGCCTGAGATGGAGGTGACCACCAAGGGCAGAGGCCGGCTGTTCTTGTTCTTGTCAGTGACACTCCAAATTAGAAGGGCAGCTGGACAGCTCGTTTAGTCTGGCAGAAAAGGGCCTCGGCAGTCCCTGGGAGAGGGCCCGGTGTGGGAGCCATGCCTGTAGTCCCCCATCACAGCCCCGAGACAGTACAGAGCACTGGCTGGATTTCCAAGTGGTCCCACTCCAAGTGGGTGACAGTATTCTTGGCATGACCAGGACTCATGTGGAAAGCAGGAGCAATAGTAAACAGCCCTCAGCCTTCCCCTCTTTTATCCTTTGGGTCTCCTTTTGAGTCCGGTTTCCCACACTCAGCAAGGGACGGGCACTCTGACATCTGTCATTGCTAAGCCCACATCTGTAGGTGCTGGCAGTTGACAAAGTGCGTAATAGGAGATGGAAGGAGATAAGGCCATTGCTTAGCTGACCAACTGGCTGATTGTAAATACTGTCTACTCATTGTTCTGGCCTCATTTTTGAAATCCACCTGCCTCAAGGATTCAGGTTCCTGCTCGCACCCCCAGCTGATGCCCAAATAAAACAGCCAGGAGCCCATGGAGAGGCTGTCATCCAGGTAAGGGGTGAAAATGTGAGCCCCTTTATCTCTAAAACCTTTATCCTGAGCATGAAGTCACAAAACAAAGGAGTGGCTAGAAAGTATGACTATGTGACCCACCAGCAGCCTTTCCAAAGGGGGACTCCAGAAACAGTTCAGCATACAAAGAGCATCTTTACTGTGAGTACAAGGCCTTTGGAGGTGGCTACATGTGCAAGCACATGTGTGAAAAGCCATCCCACCTTCTGCTTCCAGTTGGAGCTTTTAACTTGTAAAACAGTCCAGGAACTGTCAGTTCTCCCTGTTAGGGAAAAATAGCTCAGAGGCAGAAGGGGCTACATCTGTAGAAGAGATCTGACAGTGAATATGACATTAGGTCGAGAGGAGAAAGCAGTTCTTATTGAAGATGGTGCATACGCATTCCCAAAGTCCACATTATGCTCACTTTTCAAACCTTCTACCTGTTGATTTCTTTTTCTTCTTAAGAAATAGGTGATGTCCTTGAAAATGGCTTCATATTTCTGTGTATCTCCATTTTCCTAATCTCTGGAGTCTCACAAGAGTGGCAAAGCACTTTACAGTAGAAACTGAGACATCTGGAGCCCTTGCTTCAATGATCCTTACTTTGTACAGATTGGATGATCTCATAATTCATATGAGGCAGTGCATTTTTAATGTTTTCTGAAGATTTCTAAGTATGAGAGAGGGGCAAGGAGTGCAGTTCTGTTCTGGATTTTTTTTTTTTCTTCTGCTTTTAACTGATGCCCTTTGTGAAAATCCAAGTTATATTTTAGTTCAAACTTGATCTTGAGCCAAGGCCCACTGCCACTTACATTCCAAGTCACAAGGTCCTCTTAACATTCTCTCCCCACATGGCTTTGACTCAGCCATACGAGACAGCAGGATTGGACTCCTGTTTTGATTGGTCTTGAAGACGGGTCGGGGACTACAGGCAGGGACTATTTGAGAAGTCAGACCAAGATTACATAGAGAAAGCTCAAGACCGCCAACCTGTCTTCTCCTGCCTGGAAGAGTGAGCCTTTGTGAAGAACTGACTTACATGTACAATTGTGATTGTGATTGTGGTTGAGTAAATCTCCAGACTTTCTCTAACATGGTCTCTGGTTTATTCCTGGTCATGCGCCATTCTTCTTTTCATTATTCCCCACGTATTCACTGAGCACCTACTCAGTACCCAGGCCCTCTGCTGGGTACTGAACAATTCCCAACAGCCTTCCTTCTAGGGAGAAAGCTAACCAGGATGATTTCAGATGTGAATAAGGCTAAGAAGGATATAAAAACAAGATATTTTAAGAGACTGGGGTGGAAATCAACATTAGGTAGGATGGTCATGGCATGCCTCTCTGTAAGAGCTGAAAAACTCGAAGGAGTGTGAGTGAAGAGGCAGGTATGGAGCTAAGAGCTAAGTATAGGTGAGAGAGTTCCAGGCAAAAAGAACAGCTAGTGCAAAGCCCCTGAGGCAGGAAGAGGTTCCCATGTTGGAGGCACAGAAAGAGGTGAGTTCACAGAGTTAGTCGGGGTGGTCCACAAAGGGATTTACAGACTACACCCAGAAGTGAAAGGTTTCAGAAAGGCAGTGACTATATGAAATAAGCTTAGCTTTGTTCACCCATCAGCCGCAATTCCCTACTTACCAAAACATTTTGATGCTGGAGTATTGGATTTGTTTAATACCATATGGTGGAAAGAGCATGGGCTCGGTGAGATCTTGTGCAAATCCTGCCCACTATCTAGGCTTCAAGTTTTCTGCAGTAAACTACGTTTTTGGATAATGCTTCCAGCTCCACCTATGGTCCTGTAGTTGAGTCTTGGTGTGGGGCTGCAGGTGACCATGAGCATAAGCTGCCCACTAGTGCTGTCACTCAGGGCCCACCAGAGGGCGCTGTGGACCACTGCTTGGAGAAGCCTGATCAACCGAAAGCAGGGATTTTTGTTCATGGGCCACTGTGGCAGGTTGAAGCCCAGGGAGGTTCAATATTTTCTTTTTTAACATCCACTGTTTTTTGAAAAATCATTTACCACCCATGAATAAGATAATTTTCTTCTAAGAATTTTGATGGTTTCTTTTAAAAGATTAAATTATTTTACTAGGAAAAAAGAGAGAGAAGAACATTCCAGGTGTTGGGGACAGTGTATGAGAAGATGCTGTGGAGGGAGATGACAGATTTGAAGGTCAGTGAGGCTGGAGCAGAGAGGAAGAGAAAGCAGAGACGTGAAGTAGAAGGCAGGGAGAAGCCAGACCCTGGAAGGCCATGTGAAGGAGTTTCTGATCTTTATTTTAAAAGAAGTAGGAATCATTAGAGTGTTTTACACTGGGCAGAGTGAGAGTGTCAGATGTGCCCCCTGGCTGATGTCTAGAGCTGGGAATGACTTGCCCAAGGAGCTGAGCACATAGTAGGCACCCAGGGCATACAGAATGAGAAACAGATCCAGGGGAACTGGCGCTCGGTGCTCCCTCAAAGTCACTGACCGTGGGAGGAAAGGTCTGTCCTCCCTAGCAGGTGGGACGACAGGGGAACACGACATTTCTCATCCCTTTAGCTGCTCAACGTCTCAAACCCACAAGAGTAGAAGAAGCCAAGGTAACTACAGCATTATGCTGGTGGTAGCAGAAACTGATTTAGAGAACTTGGCAATTTGCTCAGTTTTGAATTCTATTTTCCTCTGTTTTTCATTGAGATAGGGTCTTTGAGGCTCCTAGTAAGGGATCAATAAGTATTTAATGAATCGACAGATATAGTTTGAATAATATAGTTTCAGATTACACTTTCAGCCTTTTTCCTCTCGGCTCACAGCCCACAGACCTCCTTCTGATAGAGTGCTCCCACATTTGTTATATGCTGTGTGCCCTTGAGAAAGTCCCTTCCCCTCCCTTAGGCCTCAGATTCTCCATATGACAATGGGAAAAGGGGAACAAATTAGATAATGGTCAGCCTGGACTTTGATAGTGCTACAAGTCTTGCATCTAGTATTTTGCCGTGGCCCTGATCTTGTTAAGGATTTCTTTTCCAAGCTCAGAGAGAGCATGAGAGTGAGACAGCCCATTCCCCCCCCCCCACCCCCGCTCTGGTTCTGTTGGTGTCTCTCACCCCAGGGCTTCAGGGCTTTTGCTGAAGTGGGTCCAGGATTTAGTATCCAAAGCTTCTTTCCTGCAGCTGCTCACAGCTCTGCTAACCTCTGGCCTCAGGCAGCTGCCTCCTGTTTTGTTCACCCTGGGCCACCTGGCTTGGCAATACCTGGGCTCCATGGTGGTTCCCCGGAGCAGCCTGCAGTTCTTACCCTGAGGTCTTACTTGATTCAGTGCTGGCAGGGGAAGGGCCCTTGGTGCACTCATATTCACATACACAATGCCAGAAAAAAACAAAAGACCACGCAGTGAACCCTCAGAAAAAGCAGGTTTCTTAGCAACTTTACAGTCTTTGTTCACGAGCTACTTTGAACTGAAGTAACGTCTGATCTCCTGCCAGCTCCTGCCTGGGCATGGGGAGAAGGGGATGGCGGATCTGCCTTTGCTGGAGCTTGGAGCTAAGCTTCCCTACTATTGCTCTGTACTTAATATAGATGATTAATTCGTTAACATTGAACTCATGGCCAATAGCATTCTAAATAACAACGCAATGAAACCCAGCACATACACGTTCTCCACAAGGCACATCTTAGTGCCTAGTAACACTGGACAGCAGCTCGGCACTATGCTTGGGGGCCATTTTAAGCCAAAATCACCAACAAAAAGCACAAAAATATGAAAAATATGGCACTAAATAGACCACACGCACACACACCCAGACACACACTTGTGTACAGCATGAGAGCTGAATTGACCCCAGCTGGGAACATGAATGTTGGGTGACTCAAATTTTTTGCCACTCAGCACATGCACACGTCCACAAGTGACCTTGAAGGTGCCACCAGTATTCGTTTTGAGGTTACAGATACATTTTAATGAGTTGGCATTATTGTATAATTGCGCAGTCCCGCAGCTGCTGGTAACTGCTAATCTGTCTCACTGACAGACAAAATCAGTGAATAATGAGAATCTTTTAATTACTATTTTATTCATTCATTTGTCTATTTAATGTCTTTCTTCTCCACTTAACTTCTGGAGGACAAGGCTCTTTCTTTACTGCCCACCATTTTATCCCCAGCTCTTAGCAGAAACTGTTGAGCTGCCGATAAACCAATCACTCACCTCTGGAATTTTAGTTTTATAAAAATTATTGGTAATCCTTATTATTTATATCACCATTAGCTACATATTCAGTTAAGGCCAAAATAAAACAGCTTTCCCGGGCTGACTTTTCTTGACCAAACTCATGAAAGACTGATTACACATCAGACGTTGTTAATTTTTTCATGGGCATTAGAATTTGCCCATGACACAAATAATTACGTGCAGTCTCCTAGTACCCGCTGAATTATTCCATGTAAAAGTTTACTCGGTGATCTAGCGTTAAAGAAAGAAGTGGAGGGGCTAAGTGATCTTTTACTTTCCCATGACAGAATTTACACAGGCCCACTTCCATTCATAATTGATTTTCGAAAATGTGACTAATGTCAAAAGTACAAAAGTCAAACAACAAATTTATTCTAGCAACAGGGCACATCTGTTCCTAGGGAATAAAAAATGGTATAACATTTCCAATTATAACTGCATTTGGAGACACAATCTTTGATGATATATTTTATACCTTTTCTAATTTTCAATTTGATTCTTTCCTTCACTAATCAAAAAAACAGGCTTAAGAACATCTAGTAGAAGCTAAAGATTCATCCCTTTCAACAAATCTAATGATTTCTCTTTGTATCAGTTATAAAGAGTTAATGATATGTATACTTCCTTTATTGAGATACAACTTATCTATTTAAAGAGTACAGTGTTCATAGTATATTTACAAGGTTGTACAACCATCACTGCTTCCTAATTCCAGAACATTTTTGTCCCTTCAGATAGAAACCTTGTACCTATTAGCAGTCACTCCCTACCCCAACCTCCCTTTTGCCCTTGTAGTCCCTCAGCTGCTGGTAATTGCTAATCTGTCTCTGTCTGGACATTTCACATAAATGGAATTATACAATATGTAGCCTTTGTGTCTGGCTTTCACTTAGCATAATATTTTCAAGGTTCATCCATATTGTGGCATGCATTAGTATTTCCTTTTTATTACAGAATAATATTCCATTGTCTGACTACACCACATTTTGTTTATCCATCAACTGATGGACATTTGGGTTGTTTCCACCTTTTGTCTATTATAAATAATGCTACTGTGAGCATTCATATACAAGTTTTTGTGTGGAT
>CM053515.1:14755354-14855449 GCA_028627145.1 Eidolon dupreanum | reverse complement strand
CTTCACTGGCCCTGTGCCTCGCATAGAGTAGGCATTCAATCAGTATTTGTTGGCTAATTGAGCTGTCACTAACAGTGCCAGCCTTGTAACATCTGCTTCACACCTCTAGTTAATGAGACCTCTGCCATTTCTGTGGTTCACCACTTAAATTCTAGAGTGTGGAGGAAATCCTGATGCACCAACAAGAAGTTTCAGATCACATGAAGACTTCAGGGCAGTCGCATGTGCCAAGCTGGATTTGTGGAGGTTCCAGAAACACGGATACAGAGACCCTTACAGGAGACGCAGCCCTTTGCACACCCCTCTCTGCTTCACTCTGAGGGGAAGTTATATATCATGACTTCAGCCATTCTCCTGGGCTGTAAATGCTTTGGCAAACAGACATACTTAGTGGTTTGGGGCTCATATTTTCACAAGTACTAATCCATAGTTCACAACCACCAAGAAAGCTGCCAAGGTCCACGTGATTCCTGCTTAGAAGCCCAGCTCTGGGATAGAAAGTCTGACTGACCTTATTACCCTAGGCTCGGGGATCAACAGCAAATCATGGGTTTGAACAACAAAGGTCAGTGCCATCTGATCCTCATTTTTGTGAGCAATTTGCCTCCCTTTTAAGGGGAAAGATTGCTAAAATGATTTTTTTTTTTTAAGTATTAATAATTACCTGATTTTTTTATGTTCAAAACTCTGCTTCCTCAGTCTAATTATATCACAGCCAAAGTACCCTTTGAAAACAAAGCTTTATATACAAAAGTCTGCTTTTCCAGAATTTTCTAATCAGTGTTGTGGGACAGAGGGTGTGGATAGGGAATGGGAGAAAAAGTGAAGGAAAGGACTTGGATGCTAATTTCTGACCATCTTGACATATACTGTGGTCAAAAGTATCATTTTCTTACTCAGTTTTTAATTCTGAGTTCTTTCTTAAGCCTTAAATACTAAAAGGAGCAGTGGACAGCCTGGCCTGGCAGAGAGTTTTAATGTCTCATAAATGGCTTAATCTGAGCAATGATACAGAGAAGTCAAAATGAAAATCCGCACTGAGCAGGGTTGTGGATTCAGTTCTGTGGAGCAGAGTGCCATGCTTTCTGTGGACTGGGGACAGGGCCACCTCTCTTACTGAAACACAGTGTTCCATTGCAGCGAAGCTTTCACCAGTGTTCAAAATGCATGTCTAGCAGATTGCAGCCTTTTTACATATGTATAAATGAATGTATATAGAACATACTCTAGACTATGAGGGGGTCTTATTTTAATACACCTGACTGTGAGTGGCACATCAGGGTGCTCTCTGAGTGTTTTAGTCATTCAGATCCAGTATGTATTTAAAGATTGTCTCACTACTTATAGCTGAAGGATGTTGATGTTTAGGCATCAAGAAGGCTCCAAGGTTGTGGCTTATCTAGGTTTTTTTTTTTCTGAGAGGCTGAATTAGAAAGGCTTTGAAGGCATCAGATACCTTCACCTGTCAGGGGGCATGTTTTCTCACTAGGCTGGGGTTTGGGAGGAGCTGGGGCCTGCAGGTTAAGGCATTGGTAACCTGCTCTCTGGCAATGTCCCTACCTTATTGAGAAAGATTATCGTTCTGATGTTTAAACCAAAATGATGGATGTGTAGGTCATGTCACTGTTTCTCTAATAGCAAATCTGTTTTCCCAGTTGAGACAGACAGCAGTACATTTCTGTACAAGAATATGTGGTGTTAGGATCCATCTGTTCAAGAATGTCTGTAAGAATGCTTTTGTTCCAAAGTGAAGCCTGGGGAAATTTTCTACCTTCAGCAGGATGCTCTGCACACTTGACTCCCATGCCATCTCTCCTCTAAAGAGAGCTACCTTTGGAAAGTGGAGGTTGTGAGTATATTTTCCATTTTTGAAAACACGTTAAGATGAGAGAAAAGACAGCTATCTGAACTTACGTTTTTCCTGTGTGCAGAAATCTGTTCTTTCATCAAACCACTAAACCACTTGCCTTAGTCTCTTCTGCAGTTTCCCATGGCTTGATCTGTGGGCAGGAGACTTCTGCCTGTTAGAAATGACTGGGCCCTCCAAAGCAACTGGGTCTGGCTTCAGGGAGCAGTGGGGTTTGGGAAGAGCAGTGTTCATCCTGGCTGCCTGCATTTTTACGCCACCTGCCAAGGACTGTTCGCTTCTCTCCACCTGTAATGTTGCAACATTGCCTTCTCTCTTCTCGGTGCTCCTGGGCAAAACTGGAATTTGAAATAGAACTGGCATTGCCTTCTTAAAGAGTACAGTTCCTGCCTCAGTTCTGGCTTGGTCTGGTTCTTTCATATGCCCTGAAGGATGTCACGTGGAAATGTCAGTATCCTGCCATCCATGTTGCTTCATTTTAAGGTTTTAAAAAAACAAATGGACAAACTTCTTATTTCAATGAACAAACTTTTAGGTTGGCAACAGCACATGAAAAAGATCATAACCTAATCCCATGAAAGACTGAAACCAAAGGAGTCAAGACCAGTGTGGTAAAATGAAGAGGAGTTTCACTTATGTGTTGTTACAGCTGCCAAGTCGTTAGATGCTCCTGTCATAGCTAAATGTTCGCTACTAGCCGTCCAGAGAACAGATATTGTTTATAACTGGAATGTTGCATCTAACCTTGGCATTTCAGCTATTTATTTTGTGGGAACTTTTTTGTTAACATTCTACAGGACAACTGCCTGCCTGTGGGAAGGAGGTGGGAGAGGAAGCTTACTCTAGGGGCCTTGCCTACTGAAACAGGCAGTCCCAGCACAGAGTCGTTGCTTCATGGCAATCATCTGAAGTCTCTCAGTCATTTCAGTGACAAGAGTTGGGAAAGGCCCTTTAAATCATCCAGTCTCCCCACAGGTGCTGACATTCTTCCTACAACCATCCTCTTAAGGGTTTGAGTAGTCTGGGCTTAAACACCTCTGAGGACAGAGAACTCACTACCTCCTAGGGGTATCTGGTTCTATCTTGGTAAACCTCTGGCATTTCTATGTTCTCTGTAACTTCCATCCCAGTCTTCGCCCAGTGGGGGCCACATAGAACAAGCTGTTCATCTCAGCCAAGGACCTAGTTGCTGGCAGTGTCCCAGGGCATAGCAGTTGTCCTTTGAAAAAGAAAAACTAGAAAATAGACACTTTGGTGTCCTGATTGTCCCCCCCCCCTCACCTCACCCCCACCGACCTCCTGAGTATTGATGCATTTAGTTTCTTGTTGGAGAATGTTGAGAAACCCATCAGCCTGGTTGTTCTTGCTGAAGCTGATGGAGTTGGCCAGGGGAGGCAGGGTTGCTCTTGGCCTGCTTTAAAAAAAAAACCTAAGACAGGAGGCCTTAGTTCTGTGCTTGTCCCACAAAAACTAATGCCCAGTATCACTTGGAAAAGCTTTAGCTAGAAAATTTTAAAATATTGCTCTGTGTGGAGTTTAAAGTTTCCGTGGCTGCTGAGGGCTTTATACCTTAAGATTCCTGCCAGTACTTCACGTACTCTTTTTACTGAGAAAACTTAGGAACTTGGGGGAGTAGGGAAAACACATGTCTCAATGTCAGAGAAGTGCCATATTTTTATGCTGGAAAGTCCTATAAAGTTGCTATTGCCCAATTCATTTTTAGAGATGGGGAAACTAAAATTCAGATGACTTGCCTGAGTCACACAGTATTACCTGGACTAACCTCTCACCCTGGTGAGCTGTCCTCAGGTTCTTGAGACCTTGCAACTGACTAGAGGTTCCCAAGACTAACCTGCAGAATTCAAGGTTGAGTGAATGATTAGGAAAGCAGTCAGTTGAATTTTGCAATACAAATGGGGGAGGCGAACCGAACTAGCCCTCAATTTAAGACCAGGGTTCAAAAGTCCTGGTGGGAGATGTAGTGCTGTCCTAGAATCTAAATTCTCACGAAGTGGCTTTGCTCTGTGATCTGTTGGTCAGACTTCTGCCTTTCAAGTGGTTCTAGGAGCTCGTGTGATTCAGTTGGCCCTGACTCAGACAGACTCAGCACTGTGGCCTTGTGATTCGCAGTCTCCCGACCCCTTACTGAGCTAGGCAGTTGAACTAAAGAACAGGTGAGCTCGAGATCATGCCCTGGGAAGCATGGTGCTTTAGGGGTGCCTTTTTATTCCTTTCATTTTATTACAGACTGTTTCCAAGTTTACGGTTAGGAAGGGTAAAGGTGATCTGACGTTTTCAGGTGGAATCCAGACTGGGGCAAAGTGGGACCTTTTCTTAAGGTAGAAATGTCTACATTGAGTTATTTCATCTAGCTTGCATCTTATAATACAAACGCTTCGGTTGCTTCCACTTAATGAACACATCTTTGCCAGTGACAGGGTTAAACAGGATCCCTGTTTTACATTTCTATTATCCATTACGCCCATCAGAGTGTTTTGAGGGTGTGGGTTTGGTGTTTTTATTTTTGTTTTTTTCTCTCATTTTGTAACTGCCTTATTGAAAAGCAAGTGCCCTTCCATTCCAGGCCTCCTCATATTGTACATGTTTCCTGCCAAACTTGGGGGATCATTTGTATTTTAATTTTGTAATCTATGGCTCTGTACTGTTGAAAGGCTCTCAATTCTGTGGGGTCTCCTTAGTAATGTATGTGACTTTTCATGTTGCAATATCACACAGATGGGACGGCCCAACTTTTGCTCTTAATAAACGATCTGAATGAGTAACAAAAGACTCACATGGTTGCTCTCTTTGAATGTCCACGTGGAACTGGGCACTTTCACTTTCTCATCTGGTCCCTGGCTGTGTAGTACAGTGATTGATGACAGCGGTCTCTCCTCCTGGCTCCAAGTGCTAGCACCTCCACTCCCTGTTCAGTCTCAATGAACAGAACGAGTTTAGATCATGGAAGTTTGGGCCCTGGTTCTTGTCCTGCTCTGCCACTGCCTCACGTGGAAGGAGACTGACGGGGGTCTCGTGGCCTCAGTCTGGAGCCTGAAGGCTGCATAGCATACCAGACACCCTGTGCAAACAGCTTCACTCTCTGGATCTTCAGTTATCATCCGCCTATAAAATGAGAGTCCTAAGTAAACCAGATGGAGAATTGCAAATTGAAATGATTGCAGGGGCCATGCTGCAAACCGGAAAACTCAGGTCCCTTCTAAGGGCAGCTGCTATTAAGCTCCAGCCCATTTTTGCCATGTGGGAATGCCAGCTCTGTGTGGCCAGGTCTTGCAATTTGATAAGAGAAGCTAGAAGTATAGACCTTAATGTAAATATCTCAATGTTTAAATGTCTCAAAAATTGATTTTTAACAGTGTGGGACGAGTGTTTCTTCACCTACAGTAGAACCTTGATATTTAAAATTGATCTGTCACCTGAACGCTTGCTAGAAATCTCTGCCCACCCCCCGGACTTGCCAAGCTGTCTCTTGAATCAGGATCTGCATTTTAACAAAGTCCCCAGGCTTGATGGGGTTATCTGGCTGAGCTTTATTGGTGGAGTTCTCTGAGGACCCACGGGATGAAGCCCCTTGCCCAGCCAAGCCTCAGACTCAGGTCTTTTACTTCAAATCTGTCACTAGTGCCACTTTAGCATACCTCTGTCCTCAGCAGAATGAAAGTGAAGAAATGCAATAAATTTTTTTCATATTAACTAGAAGTAATAGGTGCTAGTTCTAAAGTTATAGACAGCACCAAAATTTACGAAGTGTCCTTCCTCCTCCCCACCCTCACTCTCTCCTACTCCACTCCTTTATCAGTAGTGTGGAACTGACTTCAGGAGGCGTGTGGAGATGAGGAGGGCAGGAGTCTTGGCTCTCAATGGGGATTCATGATGGGTCGTTGCTGAAGGATGCCATCATTTAGGGTCCCTGGGTTGGTTTCCTTCAGAAAGCAAAGGGAGTTCCAATTTTCATAGCATGGTGCTGCTGCTTCTGAAGTATAACAAATAGATCCTTCTGCTCCTCTCCCTGCTGCCCTCATTCTTTTATATCTAACCGTTGAGGTCTGTCTGCTGTCCTCTAACTCCTCACACACTGAACCTCAAAGAGATGCTTTGTCCCCAAGCTGGCTGACCCCTACTGGGGTCAACCTCCTTTGAGGATCACAGACATCAGTTGTGATGGAAGGGTGACCCCACATCTTAATGTGTCGGAAGTTTCACTCTTTTTTAAAAACACCTTTAGAATATTGAATATTAGATCATCTGCGGTCCAGCATTTTTGAAAGTATGTCACTTGCCACCCCACCCCCTCAGAATCTCCTAAGAACTCCGTTACAGTGTCACTTCCTGGGATCCCGTCCCAGGGTCTCAGAATGGAAAGCTCAGGGGCTGGATTCTAGGAATACTATTTTAATTTCCCCAGGTAAGACTCAAGCAAGAAAAGTTGAGAAGCACTAATCTGATCCAGAAGTTTTCTAATGCAACAGCTTCAACCTCATCTGGATACCAGTTATAAGTTCCCAGTGAGACCTACTAAACGAAGATCTCAAGTGGGGCCCAGGAAACTATATTTACAAAATCTGGGGAATTTGTATGCACGTCCAGGTTTAGAAAACCCTGAGTCCAGCCCCCTAAGACCCAGGGAAGGAAAGTAGCTATGCTCAACCTCAGACAGCTCAGAAGTGTCAGAGCCTGAGCAAATACAGTGATGTGTATAGCCACAAAGACATTATTAAGTCAAATCATTCAAAGGGATGATTTTCAGTCTGCATAAAATGGGAATGAAAGTAATCCACCGTTCCTAGCACAGTGCCTGGCATGTGGGAGGACACATTTAATGTCTGAATTGAATCTTCCACTTAACAGTTTTTTGGTTTATAAGGACCTTTCATATCCAGAAACAATAATAGCTATAAATGCAGCATGCATGCCAGACAACATGCTACTAGTTTTACATTTTGCATTGATTCATTCAATCATGTAAAGTAGGAACAGATATTAACTCCAGTTTACAGAGGTATAAACGCAGAGAGGCTGAAGAACTTGCCCAAGTGACAATGAGAGCTAGAGGCACTCCTGGGATTGGATCATCTGGTCCCAGGGACACTTGTCAACCCCACTGTCAAAGAACTCAGGAATGCCACGCTTTGAAGTGGTGCAGCCACAACAGTTACCCTTGTCCCCATCAACTAGATTTACTAAACTTTAATGAGGGATTCCTAGAAGTCACTAAGACTGTAGGTAGGAAATTTAATAGGTTTTATTGGAGGTTAACAAGGCACATCCAACTTTCCAGCCAGGTTTTAACTTCCCAGAGCTGAACGGAGATTAACAAGCCCAGGAGGTGTAAAGGCACCTGCATGATTTAATGGGGTTAATGAAACTGTCAGAGGTTGGCCGAGAGGGACAGAGCTGGAGCATGCCACTGTTAACAAGTCAATGGCTGAGGTCAACAGACATTTATTAAACAGCTGAAGCTTGCCCTGTCCTGCCCTGGGCTCCACAAGGGTAGCAAATAAGAGGAGGCCACAGCCAACCAAGCTTAGTCCCTGTTGCTAGGGTTTGGAGTTTTACACTCTCTGTGCTTTTTTGGTTTTGTTTAAATTGTTTATAATGGGCCCAAACCATTTTTACCAAATCTGGAAAATAACAAAGCAATTTTTTTAAGAGTCCTCAAAGCACATACTCTCTGCTCACATAGTTTAAGTTACATATTCCTAAAACTTGTTGAAAACAGAGAAGTAAAAACAACAGTAATACCATCTTAACTTTGGGCAGCACTTTATTGTTGTAAAGAGTCATCGCCCATTATCTCCGTGGGTTGTCACATACTGTGAAATAGTGATACACAGGTCACACAAGTCAGTGGGGAAGCCAAAACAAATGGTCATGTTCTGCCTCCCAGATTGGTGCTGTTTTTCACTGAGGACTTACTATGTGATGGATTCATTGTTAAGCACATCACATGCCTCATGACCCTATGAAATGAGCTGGGTTATTCTCTCTATATTATAGACAAGAAAACAGGAGTTTAGAAGGTGAAATGGCTTATCCAAGGTCACCCAAAAGCGGCAGGGATGAGAGCCAAACAAAGGTCTATCTGATCCCAGAATCCACTGTGCCCTGCTGCCTACTAATAGGATAAGCTAATATTTCATAGGAGTATGAGATATTTAGAACAGTGAAGAACTGGAAATAACCTATATGTCAAATAATAGGGGACTGGTTTTAAAAGGATTATACTTTTATATACTTATAATAATTATCTATAAATTACATTATAATAAACAAAATATATATAATTTTATATAAGTATATCTCAAAATTGTAAAATAATATTTAATGATGGACATTCATATCAGTTTATAAATACTAGATATGTACATGTCTAGACATCTGTACATATGTATATATGAGTATATACAATGTGGATATGCATAGTTATATATATGATATACACATATACTATATGTATACACAAACACGCATACCTGTTTGTGACTATAGCTTTATCCATAGGCATGTCAAAGCGCTATTTACCATCTCCATATGTAGCCATACTATATTTGTACCTATAGGATTCAGAGTAAGGATAAAATAGGAAGAAAAAAACCTTTCTGAAAATCAAGGGAGCTTCCTGGAGAAGAGTCTACTAAGCAGGCCCTTGAAGAAAATGTAAGGTTACTCAAGAGACTAAGGGTGAGGGGAAGTCCAGTCTGTAGCAGAAAGCCTCAGATGCCAGAGAAAGGGGCTTGGACTTGGGAGTCACATAACCTGTTATTATTAAAAACCAAACCAAACAACGAAATGTCAAGAAAAAGTATGAATGACTGCTGTGTGTCAGGTACCTGAGGGAATCTGGAAATGGACTGTCCTCCAGGAGGCGGGAGTTTCAGAGGAGTTAATACTCAGGTAGCGGTGGAAAGTAGCCCTTCCACTGCTAAAATCCTAGGATCTACAGGAAGCCTTGGAGCCCCGTGCTAGCCTCACTTCTGAAAGAGGAGCCCTGGGTGCGTACCTGGGTCCGTGTGTGCATAATGGAATCTTGCTGTCTTAGAGGAGCTAATGAGGCTTAGCAAAGGTAATGAGCTTAAGCTAAGGCAGCTAAGGATACACCCTGAGGGCTTGTGGCCACCAACAGACTGGGATCTGCTAAGTGAACCGTGGGAAGACTCCTCTGAGGATCCTGCTTAGGAGATGGTGGCATGAAGGAGTGGATCAGGCTTCAGGGGGAGCCCTGCAGTCAGCTGGGCAGGGTTCAGACTCAACCACGTCAACAAACAACTGCCTGAGGGTGGAATTGTATCTAGTGAAGCCCAGCAAGGCCAGAGAATGAGGACTGAGGGAAGCAGTTACTGACGAGTCCCCAGCCTGCCAATGAGGTTTATCTTAACTAGACAAAGTTGAACTTGGCCGAGCCAACTTTAACAATTCCAAGGAGGCTCCACCATCTTCAACAGTAAAGGTGTTTTATTTCTGGTTGCCAAAGCCATTTTCTAACGCATTCTATTCAGGTTTCGATCTAGGAATATTTTCAAAGCTGAATATGAAAACGTGATCAGGATGATGTACCTGCAGAAATAATAGTTATTATTTGTTAAACACGTCCTAGGTGCTAGACACTGTGCTAGAATATTTCGTTCTGTTCTATTACTGTTTCTGGTCATAACTTTCACACAAACTGGCAAAGAAGCTATTATCTGTAATTTTCAAATGGGGAAACTGAGGTCCAGAAAAATTAAATGGCTTACTTCAGGTCTGATGGTGATCTAGAACTTGAACCCATGTCAATCTGACTCCTTTGTGTACCATTCAATTTCTACCACAGAGAGAAGCAGAATAATGATAGTGGGGGTTAGAGATAGCAGGGTAGTAAAGGCTGTTAGAACTCAGGATGCCAGCAGGGTATTCAGTACAGGGAGAAACAGCCCTCTGCGTTCCATTAGTCTAGTGCAATAGTGGCAAAAGGATTTGAATTACCAGGAGAAGATTATAGTTTTTTTCAGTGGCTCCTATCCAAAGAAATAGAAGAAAACGTGATGTATTTAGACTTTACATAATAGGGAAACACAGACCCCTGCTCCAAGGTGCCTTTAGGGAAGAAAGCCTCAGAGACCTTGGATTATAAAACTCCACCGTTCCATAGGAGTTAGCCTCCTGCCCAGGACTCCTGGCTCTGTGAACTTTCTAGGCCCCCTCTCTGTTCCCCTGAACTGCCAAAGGAAGTTAGTAAAAGTGTGCCCTGGGAGCTCGGGAGTCGCTGCATATAGGAGTCTGGAGTCCTGCTGGTTTCTCTACACGGAACACAGAGGAGAGTATGGCCACCAGGTGGCGCCCTCCCCTTAGTGGTAGCCCCAAGCCACAGGGGAAGGCTCAGGGGCGGTTCCTGTCCCTTACCTTTGATGAAAGCTTTGAATCATATTGTTTTAAAAATCTAGACAGTCAAAGCAGAAGGGGACTTAGATCTCTGGTCTCACCTTGTTTCACAGATGATGCCGAGGTCCAGTGGGGGTAAGGAAATGCCCAAGGTCACACAACAGGCTGAACCCCCTTCTCTTGACCTCTGAGTCAAGCGCTTTTTTCACCACACTGTTCTCACACTCCCACCAACATCTCTCACACGGCACCACTGGACTGCCAAAATACCACCTGCAGCCAAGAGCCAGGTCTCGGGGAGCTGGGGAAGGCCATGCTCCCTTCCTCCCCTTTCCTTGCCATTCCTATTGCTTCCAAGTTAGGCCCTGCAACCCAGGCCCAACTGCGACAGCAGCAGTAATAATAGCTCATGTTTACCACTCTATTCTGCACCAGGCTAAGAGATTTTGGATCTTCACTTCTCTGTGAGCTATTCTGCTTTCCCTTTAAGGAAGAGGGCTCTGAGGCTCAGAGAGGTTGATAAACCTGCCCAATGCCACACAGCTCATCTAACCAGCTCATCTGAGTGCCAGTCAAGACCTCCCTGTTGACCTTGGCCCCTTCTCTTGTGCTACATTCTCTATGTTTCTAAACACTTTCAAAGACTTTTTCCCATCTTAACCTGACAAGAGTTTTGTGGGTTGAGGAAAGGTATTGTTAGCCCATCTTAGAGATCAGAAAACTGAAGCCCAAGAGGATGATTGGCCAGAGGTCATATAATTCATGGTAGACTTGGATCTGGAACCCAAGGCTCCACCCACTGGATGGAACCTTCAGAGGACCCTCCGCATCTCACTGTCCAACTATAGCCCTGAAATGTCTCTGGAAGTAAAGGAACTCCGCAGCTAAAATGGCAGGTTTGGGAGACAAATGGATCTGGGTCTGCATACCAGCCCTGCTGCTTAATAGTTATGTGGCTGTGAATAAATTACCCTCTGTGGTTGTTAGGAGGGGCAAAGGAGCCCATATATATTGAGCATTGCTGCCTGGTACACAATAAGTGTTCAGTAAATGGTGGCTATTTATTGATGTGATTAACTAAAGCTACGTGTTTAATATTCCTGCTACATGAGCATTAAGACCTGCATTGTTCAATATGGCAGCCATTAGCCACATGTGGCTATTGAATGCTTGAAATGTGGTCCAAACTGAGATGTGCTTTAAATATAAAACACACCACAAATTTTGAAGTATGAAAAATATATATATAAAATATCTCATTAATAATTTTATATTAACTACATGTCGAAATTATATTTTAGGCATATTGAATAAAATATATATAAAGAATATCATAAAACATATTACTAAATTTAATTTCACCTGTTCCTCTTTACTTTTTTAATGTCACTACTAGAAAATTTGTAATTACATACATGGCTCGCATTTATGGCTTGCTATATATTTCTACTGTATAATGCTGCCTTAGATGGTTTCAAAAATTCAACTGCTACAGCCTGCCTGCTCCTCAGTTTACTTTAATGATATGGAATGTGAAGTCTCTGAACCAAGAATTCACTCACTGGCTGTGTGCCCTTGGACAAGTCACTGCAACCTTACGTGCCTGTCAGAAATATGTCCCACCTTTCCAAAACGAGCAAACAGACCAAATAAATCCTTAATACCTCACAAGCTTATTGTGAAGATTAAACGAAATAATAAAAGTGGCTCTGTGGTGGACAACATGCTGAGTACTTTGCACACCTTATTTCATTCAATCCTCACAAACTCTAGGAAGTTGAGGAAATGATTGCTCCCATTTCATAGATGAGAAAACTGAGGCTCAGTAATTTGTACAGAGTCTCTTGGCCACTGTTTTGTTCTTTATCTTGCACTAGAAGTCGAGGTGTTAAACAGACAAAGGGAAAAAAATATACCTTCCTGTGTGACCTTGGGCAAGGCCTTTGCCCCTTTCAGCCTCAGTTTCTCTTTCTGTAAAACGAGGGAAATGTTTGAATGGTGAGTAAGGATCTTTGAGGTACCAGTGTCATGGGGTGCTTTGAACATTTTAGTGAAAGTAGACTTCTGGAACTTCTTGAAAAGTCCGATGCCTTCCGTTGTCCATTCTGTGGGGATAAATGTGTATTTCTGTTTGTTTTAATAACATTTGTAGGAGCTTTATAAAGTGTCTCTGTCTGCTTACATTAGATGCTGTGTATTATAGTTAAGAGTCTTTCACTATTTCCCATATAAACCTTGTTTTTTATGGGTTTGGGAGAGCTCAGCTGTAAAAACTCTCAGCTGAAAAAAATTTTTTTCAAACAAATTAGGTTTAAATCAGGAGGCTGGTTTCAGACACTTTAGAGCCTGCATATTTTTTCTTCCCAGTCACTTTTCATTTAAAAATGAGATTGGCTGATTTCTTAGTTTCGTTTCTTTTATGAGGATTTAGCAAGACCATAAGCTTAACTGCTGGTTGGAGGAAGAGAAAGGATCCGTAGCCTTTCCCAAGAGAGCCCCGTTCGGCAAACTGCCTTCTAATCCCTTGACTGGTTGTGTGACCCTGAACTGGTCACTTCACTTCTCTGAGTCTTCCTTTCTCCTATCCTTGAGAAGCATAATCCCTGCCCTGCTCCCTTCTTGTTTCTGGGGAGAAAAAATGTGCTCAGAGAAGTGAAAGTACCAAGGAAAGGTGAATGCGCTATGCAAACATCAGAGACTAGTGCAAAGAAGAACGTGCTGAGTTTTTCATGAGCAGGAAGTCGATTCCTAGAATCGGAGTGTTACAGTCAGGAAAGAACCTAGAGGTGGAGGAGCCCACCCCCTTCCTCATTTCATAGATGGAATCCACTAAGAGGAGGGACGGAGGAAGAGAGTTCCAGGTGAAGGCTGGAGTTAGAATCTCAGATCCCTTCACAAACCCCATTCTTTCTTCATCTACCTTCCTTTGGGAACTAAGGAAGATCAGACTATGAGGTTGTATTTGTATACACGCCACACGCCACACACACACACACACACACACACACACACACACACACACGAGATGAGGAGATGTGGGGGAAAAACCAGGTCTGGAGACAGCCAGACCTGCCCTTTGATCTAAGCCCAACCTGCCTTTACCAGTCTATATGACCTTGAACAAAGTCCTTCACTGAGCCTCAGCTGCCTCAGTATTAACCTCATACGGTCCTCATGAGGATGAAAGACTGCATGCCAAAGGCTTAAATAATTTCCTTAACCAATTTTAGCTGTTATTATTTCATGCATTAATAGATTTTAAACATGAGAAAAGGACTACATTTACCACAGAAGGAATAATCAACTCTTCATGATGAACATTTACTATTATACATTAATTGGTGGTGATTATATGGATTCTTTCTTGCACATTATGTTTATATCCACAGTGCCTAGCACAAGTGGGTGCTCAGTTAATGTATGTTAACTAAACAGTGTACTGAGAGTACACTGGCCACAGGAGAAATTAGAAGGAAATTTCATCTTAATTTTTTATTGCAAAAGTAATCCTTATTCATTGTAAAAAATGTTGAGAAATATACCTAAGCAGGAGGAAAAGTCAAAATTATCCTTATTCCCACAACTCAGAGGTTGAGGTGTAAATATGTCGATGCATATATTCTTCTGATTTTTCTCCTTGAATGATAATCATTTATCCATTCATTTTTACGTAAAGGAAGTCAGAATGGACAGTCTTCAGTAACATGGGAGGGGTCCCCACCCACTTAACATATAATGAACAGTCTCTATGTCAATTCTCACAGGTTTTCTAGTGGCTGAGTAGTAACCCACTGTACTGATGAATTTATTTAGCCAGTTATAATTCTGTAATTACAGCACATCTGGGTCCCTTCCTGTTTTTCACTCCTTAGTAGACTAGTCCTGTAGTTAAAGATTTGTAACATCAAATGAGTATTTCCTTACGAAAAATTCCTGGAATTTACTTTTAGGTTTGTGACCATTCCATTTTTCCTAGATTAAAAAAAAATAATTAAAAAAGTGGCACTGTTAATTTAAAAATAATAATAACGACACCGCTCTGCCACAGCCAGGTTGAGGTAGGTTTCTGACAAACCGCATTGAACCCTGGGAGAGAATAAGAAAATAAACGTCAGGCTCTAAAGCCGTTTCACGGGATGGGAGGACTAAAGAAGGGTGAGAGGCTCGAGAGCCCGCAGCGGTGGGAAGAGACGGACCGAGGCTGGAAGAGATCCCGGCGCAGACTGGTTTGTGAAACCTGGAGCAACTCC
The DNA here is from genome assembly GCA_028627145.1 of Eidolon dupreanum. Classification (NCBI taxonomy): domain Eukaryota; kingdom Metazoa; phylum Chordata; class Mammalia; order Chiroptera; family Pteropodidae; genus Eidolon; species Eidolon dupreanum. The sequence goes on along the minus strand of CM053515.1, from coordinate 14,840,956 downwards.
GTTACTCTCTGGGGTCAGGCTTTTGAGCCAGGGAGTGAGGGCTGGGAGCGTGGCCTGGGCATTCGAAGTCCCTGGAGTAAGACTCGGGGAAAGTGGGAGGACATCCCGGTGACCCCCTCAATGGGCACCGGGCCCCTGTCTCAGCTCCCAGGTCGGAGGCTGGGACCGGACGTGGCGGAGGCTGAATATGAGGCTTCACCCCTTCAGAGGGGGTTTGGACCCGGCCGGGTGCGGTTTTCCGAGCAGGGCTGGTTATGCCAAACGTGGCTCCGGCCGCGGGGGGCGGTACCCCTCGGGACCCTTGCTTCTTTCACTGGCCAGGGCTACAAGAAAGCAGGACCTGAGCGCGCATTCTTCCCGTGCCTAGGATACTTTGGAGGCTAAAAATAGTCGCCGGAGCCGCGCTGGGTGTCTAGCTGGAGGACCATCTGCAAACTAAGCTGGAGTCCTGGGTTCGAATCCAGACAAGGCCTCCCTCCGTGTCGGGGCACCTCCGTCGGCTTGCTACCTGAGTACCAGTTCCCGTGCGCGCCAAGATTTCTAAGGGGCGTCCTAGCTCTTGGAAAGAAAAAGGAAAAACCCTTGATTTTTCTTTTCTGCCCCTGCCCGAGGAGCCTTGGGGCCCGGGGCCGGGAACTGGGGCCGGGGGAGGGGTGTGCCGGGACGGCTCATTACCGCGAGGTGTTGCCCCAGTTAAATCACCGGCCTGTTTGATCTGGCGGCGGGTGGCGAGAGGGAAAAAAAGGAAGAAGTAGGGGGGGTAAGACTGGAGAGAAGCTCACACCTCCCCCACCGTTTCCTCGCATCCATAAAACACCTTTTATTAACTCCTTCGTGTCCGGAAAGGCCCGCGTGGCCGCTCGGCCCCTGCCACGGTGTTTACAGCCAAGACTAATGGGGCCCCATATTCACCCCGATGCCGGCATGAAGAGCCTGGAAATGCCTGGCTCCAGAGCTGCCCCGGGCCTCCTTTCTCGGCCCCAAGCCGAGGGCCCCCAGCTCCGCGCGTAGGGCGAGCGAGCGCCCGGGGCCGGTGCGCGCATTCTCGCGCCTCGTGCGCAGGGAGCGCCAGAGACCCGTGCAGGCCCCGCAGACCGTGCGGCCCTCGGGCAATCGTGGGAGCTGCTCAGAAGCATAAAAGCGCTTAGCTAGTGCCTAGCACACATTCGCGCGCCAGTAAAACGACTTGTCGGTAGGCTATTATTCAGGAACACGTTTGCCCGCCCCACTTCAGCCCAGCAAGAGCCCGCGCCTCGGCGAATGCACCGGTTTTTGTGCACCCCCGCGCCCGGCCACGGGAGCGCACGTGGGGGAACAAAGATAGCTCTTCTGCACAAGTGCCAGAATTAGTATGCACATACTCCATCCCTTTGCACAAATCCACGTGTTTTCACAATTATTTGTTGAGTGCGTCGTTGCTGGAGAAAAACCTAAACGTCTCAAATTTAACCATAAGCACTCGCGAGCTTATTTTACTCAAGTATAAAATAATAGCTGCTGCGACTCATCGAGTCCACTGAATGCTGGGAGCTGTGCTACGCAGACCCTCAGAGCCTTCCTCTCCACGCCCACCCCCCAACACACACACACACACACACACACACAGGCACCAGGCTCCATAAGTTCCTGCACCATTACAGATGTGTTCAGAATTTCATATACATGAACATTGTATTCCTGAGCACACTCCTCTCTATCCAGCTACACTACCCTGGGGATGATGCCCTATTCCGGGTAATCCCAAACCACTGCCTGTAGACATGGGTGTGCATACTAATCTCATGTTAGACCATGTCGAGTTACCTAAATCATAGCCAGTCTCTCTGGGTCTAATGCCTTTCCAGTTTTCCTTTCTGTGGGTTCACTAAAGTTATCCTGTCTCACAGTTGCATTATAAGGAGAACTTTGTTCTTTGTTCCAGGAATATGTCCTTTATCTGCCCCCTCCCCCTTGATTGATTAGTAGTTTGGCATTTATCAAAAGGAAGTAGAAATAGGACGCTCTCCACCTAGCAGAGATTATGGAGCCGGGATACCCACCAAGACATCACACAGGCTTCCTCCAATTTCGGAAAATGTTTTATTGGTCAAGAGCATAGATACTGCTTTGGCGAAGGGAGGGGGCAGTGACTTTGAGGTAGAAAAGGGGTGGGGATGGGGGAATAAACAAACACCTGAGCGCAGCAGGCTCCGTAGGTAGTTTAAATACATAAAAACTTTTCAACATAGGGAAAACGCTTTTACTTAGGAAAGGAAGGAACGAAGGAAGAGAGAAAGAAAAGAAGGAAGGAAGAGAGAAAGAAAAGGCAGGCAAGCGTTTCCCTTGGAACTAAGTAGGAAGTGCAGCAACAAAAAAATAAAGTAAAAACATCACTGTTTGAGGGAGACCAACAACAAAAGGCAGCCCTCCATCTTCCTGGTCTGCTTCTCTGTCCATGGCAGAAAACTATTGATTCCTCTTATTGCATTTTAATCAGGGGAGGGAGCGCCAGAGAATTTTGACGAGGGGGGTGGGGGTGAGAAAGAGAGCCATATAGGTAGTGGGGAAGGCGCTGGGGGTTCCAAATTCGCCCCAGAAGGGTTGGAAGGGTGCGTCTTAGCCCACTCGGGTCCTGCAGTCCCTCCCTCCCACATAGTGCCTCCAAGAGTAGCCCTCTCGGTTTTGGGGATGAATATATATATATTTCTCTTTTTCTTAATGTATTAAAAACAATTTCAAATGACATTGCACGTGCGATCCAAGTGTGTTGTTGCAGCCGGCGACCTGCCAGCAGGCAGCAGAGGCTCGACAGGAAGCGCCCCCATAAGCCCCTGGCACCCAGAGCCTGGCACTCGCTGCCGCCTTCCTCTCCTCCCGGGCTCCGGGTCGGGCCGCGGTGGCGGGGTCCTCGGCTCACTGGTTTAACTCCAGCGCCCAGACTTGCTGCGGCCAGCCTGTGCGCCCTTTAATCCTCTTCTCGCCTGGGCCCAGGGCGGGAGGAAAGCCTTCGTGCTGCTGCTGCCAGAGGACACACATAAGAAAAGAGGCGAGAGAGACAGGTTTAAAATTTTCTGCTCCAGCCGCCTGGGCGTAGAGTGGGGTGGGGGGAAAAGGTGTTGGGAGCAGTAACTGGGAGCCTTTAAATAAGTGACAGATTTCTGTTTGTGAAATAGGCAAACAGGCTCATAAATTTGCCTTTATGCACCGAGTTCCCGTGGGGGGCAGGATGGGCTGGGCAGCTGCGTGAGGTTTGGTAATGAGAATTTTCTGCGTCTTGTGAAATTGATGCGCTTAGGTTTGGCTAAATGGTGTCCAAGAGAGACCGCAGAGGTTGGAATGGGAGGGGTGGGAATCAACAGTTTTCTGCTCTTGGACCTGCTCCCCCAACACATCCCACCAGCTTTCCTACCTGGTTTAGCACCTGAACTTGGATACTAGGTGTTGGGTCCCCACCAGCCGGCGCTAGAAAGCCTCTGACGGCTATGTAAAAGAGAGGCAGTCGGCCTGGCCTAGCATCCCCCTTCCACACGCACTTTCTTAGCAGAACCAAGCAGTGCTACTTGAAGGAGGTAGCGACTTGCAGGAGATGGGGATACTCCCAATAACGGCTTCCACCAAGGCGTCACCTGAGCCTGCATCTCCTCTAGCCCCAGACCATGGCTTAGAGACTGAATACCTTTCTGTCTTCCCCACTCTCCCCAGGTGAGCTTTTCCTACAGCCCCTGAGGACCAAATCGGAGGCACAGGGCTCTCTAGTCAGCTCCCATGGGCAGTGGGCCTGAGCACACCAACCTAGAAAAACTAGTTCTCCAGCCTGGAAATCTCCACCCTCTGAGGTTCCACTGCCCTGAGCCAGCGAACCAGGCTTCAGAAAGTGTCGCCCTCACTGGAGAGGATCGAGAAAGTCTGAGTGAAAACTGCGATCTACAAAGCCAAAAGAAATGGGTGAGAGTGGCCTCACTTCTTGGCATTGACACACAAAACCAGCGAGATCGCCCTTGGAACTAGTCCTTGGGAAGGCACTCTGAACTGAGTAGAAGTCTGACTTGTTTTACCCCAGCGGCACCTCTGACTCCTCGGGTAGGTGGCCATGTCAAGTCCCACACTTGAGCCTCGGTTTCCCTCTCTGTACAATGATGGAGGTAGACTAGCCTCTCCATCTCCAGCAAAGGCCCTCTGAAAACAGTAACTGAGCCCATATGGATAAATGTTAAAGTAACAACTTCTACAGCATTTTTAACCTGGCTTCCAGGAGCGCCCAGGGATGGTGCAGGACTCCCTCAAAATTGGAAGCAAAATATATGACTGGGGGGGAGGGGGGTCTTAAGCTTCCAATAGATTCTTAAAAAGGACCCTAGGACCCCCTCCAAAAAGGTTAAGATTCTGTCTTCATTCTCAGCCTTACAAACACTATCCCACATTACACACGAAATTGATTCAAATACGAGTCTTCCTCCCTTATGCACATAATTTCACATTTTGACCATCTCAGAATCCCCTGCAGCCTCTCAAAATCTCGCACACGGCAACGCAGACTCCTTCCACTACACGCTGGCCTAAGGGTGCTCAGAGCCCTATGCCCTTGGCTGGAGCCTATCGGCCCCCGAACTTACCAACTCCCTTTTCCGCTTGCTCTCGCGGCCGCCATCCACCTTCTTGAGTTCGGCCTTGAAGGCCTCAGGGTCGCCGGCCTGTGCGTCCTTGGCCAGCACATCCATCAGGTAGGCGATGTAGCTGGTGGCCAGGCGCAGAGTCTTGATCTTGGAGAGCTTGGTGTCGGCCGGCACGTTGGGAATGCACTCGCGCAGCTCCGCAAAGGCGCTGTTAATGCTCTCCGTGCGCTTCCTCTCCTTCTTGGGTCCTGAGCTTTTCCTCCGGCCCAGGCGGCCTCCGAGGGCCTCCAGGCGCCCCGGGCTCTGGCCGGACCTGGTGTCGGGACAGTAAGCGGCAGAAGCTGCTACAGCTGTGGGCGGTGGCCCGCCGGCGGGGAAGTCCGGGGCAGCGTCAGCGGGGCTCAGCAGCCAGCTCTGGAAGTAGGGCCGCTCCTGGTGACAGCGCGAGGCAGGGCCAAAGAGGAAGGGCTCGTGGAGCATGGGGTGCGCGGGGTGCGGGTGGTGATGGTGGTGATGGTGGTGATGGTGTGCGTAGCTGCCCACGAGGTTCATTTTGGAGCAGACCCTGGCCTGCGCAGCCAGCCCAATTAGTGCTGCTCCATGCACCCCGGAGACTGCCGGGGCCACGCGTGGGCTCTGGGGCCACGATCCGGTGGGCGTGGGCTTTGGGAGAGTCCGGGCAAGGTTGAAAAAGAGACGCGCAGCCCGCCGCAGCCTTGGTTTCTGTCGTGGGCGAGGATATTGACGTCGAGAGACCTGTTTAACCCTTCTGCGGCCTCTCCTTCAGGGTCTGGCTTATATAAGGCCACGGCTTTGATGTCAACCTTTCCCTGGAGCCAATGGCAGGGGGGTGGGGAGGAGGAAGGGGAGGGTGTCCGTCCCTGGTTTTAAGCTCAGCTTGTGCCACTAGCCTCTAGGCTGCCTTCGGGGACACGGAGGCAGTCCCGCCTCCGCCCCTCCTCCCCCCAACTTCCAGCTTGGTTGTGGGGGGTGAGGGGAGGCGGGGGCTACGTACTTGAGGCACAGGCCTGTCAACGCCCTGGAAGGTGGCTGCCATCCCCTCCCTCCCCCCACCCTGGACCCAAGGAAAGGAATCTAGAATCATCCAACGAAAAGAAGGCCTTCATCTAGAGCCCACCCTTTGATTTTACACACAGGGAAACTGAGGCCCAGAGAAAGAAAGGTTCTTGCTTTAGACCCTCCAGAATTCAAAACAGGAATTCCAGCGGTCCCCGGTCCCCGAGCATCATTGCTCCGCTTGCCGTCAGAGCCAGAAAATGAGAGGGAGCTGCTAGAGGCAGGATAGGCCCCGGACGTTCTTCCCTAAGCACCCCCAACCCTTAGTCATCAGTCTCATACCAACGGACTGGGAGCAGTTAGGGCACCGGTTATGTGCCCGCCAACTCTGGGCGAAGGCAGCCTCTTCTCCGCCGGACTCAGCAGGCCCCAAGCGCGGCTAACGTCGGACTGCTCCACCCAGGTCATCCCCGCTTGAGAATGTTCGATTCTATAAAGACACCAGCGCCAAAGCGCACACCAGGAGGTATCCGCGTTTGGCCGTAAATATATACAGAAGGGGCCAGGATCTCCACATTATCTGCCAGGCTCGCGGAGCAGGAGAAATGTACCGCGCATGATCTCACACCCACCAGTGCAGAGACCTGGTTCTGGCTGCGCGGACCTCCGCTCTTTCCCCTACGCGCCAGGGCCTTTCCCGGCCTGTCCGAGTCTCTCCACAGGTTGCTTTCCCTGGGCTCGTGTCGGGAGCAGGAACTCCCAGGTGGCAGCGCTTTCGGCTGGGGTTTTTGCGTCTTACCTTCCGCTGCAATAGCTTCCTAGCTGATGTCCTCATACCTGGGGAACTGGCTGGCTCAGGACTAGGCGTTTGTCCCCTTCCCTCCATCTCACCAACCTCTCCCTGCGCCCCTTCCCTACGTGGGGTAGAAGGAGTGTGCCCTTCTCTCAAAAGCGATGTGGAGGTGAGGGTGAACGGGGAAGATCAATATGGGACTGCTCTTTTTAGAGGGCAAATTCATTCCTTTACCCATTCATTTAATTATTTATTGACATGCACTGTATGCCTGACACCCTCAGTCCAAAGGCAGAGGGAGAAAGGCCAACCCTTTCCTTGTAAAGACAGAAAAAGCGAGGCCTAGAGAAGATGAACGATTTTCCTTGGGCCCGGTGCGGAGTGGGTTCTGCGGTGATCCTCTCCTGGAAATGGAACGGGAGGGGGGCCCTACTGGAGAGAAGGGGACAAACGCCTAGTCCTGAGCCAGCCAGTTGCCCTGGAGGGGCGGGGAGCTCGGCAGGGCTGTGGGCCCTAGAGGTGCGTGGGGGGAGGGGGGGGTCCTGGTTTCCTGCCTGAGGCGAGCTGGAAACCCGCCGCTCTCCGGGCGCCTGGCGCCAGCAGCGCTGGGGTTGGGCCGAGCGCGGAGCCGGAGGCTCGAGGGGAGGGAGCGCCCGGCGCCCAGTTCCGCCGGGGCTCCGCGGGGTCCCGCGCCTCCCCGGCCTGGAGGCGCTCTGGAGTGAGTACGCGGGGAGAGTAAATACGAACGGAGAAGGACCTCAGTCTTCAACACACACCCAGTCTTTAACACACACCCAGTCTTTGTCCTAATCCAGGAACGATCTTCACCCGCAGACTCTCATAGTGGCACACTCGGTCCACAATCACACATGCACACATATGTGCCCACGATTCACCTGCATACATAAAAAATCCATATACCTACATGCCCCAAAATACATGCATTCTCAGGTAACACGTATACACCCAAGCAACACAGCATTTCAATATTCATGCATTCCTAGGATTTTACAGATTATCTCTCTCTCACCCACAGAGCACGCATCCCACTGCTGAACCACTATGTTACAGCTGAACCACTCCCAAGTCTAAATGCCCACGTGCACAAAATACCATCATCCAGTAGAGGCCCATACATTCTACATAAATATCACACCAGTGCAGGGTTGTACACAACATCTTACGTCACAGTTGTGTAGGGGTACAACCAATTTGTATTTTCTTACAATTCCCCCACAATTGTATTCGCAGCACAAACGTCTGAAAACCACATCTGAAAACCACATCATACATTTTGTGTATTGTCAGTGTCACCACTAAGCCAAACACACACAAGTACATAGCCATGATTACTACTGTATGTGCACAGATGCTCAGAAATAGATGTTTTCACATGTTCGCACATTGCACACCGGCAACACTCAGTTTGACATATCTTCTGTCTTACCTATATAGTCACATTTGCATGCTGATGAAGATGAACAATAGTATGCCCATTTTCCCAGCACCCAGATGAATGAGGAGCACTCACATAGGTACACACAATTACCCACATACTTACAAATTCATGCTTCAGCCCCCACCCATGTGTCCCAATGATTTTCCCGTGGTTAGACATCACTCAGGGCGGCATATACCCCCCAAATACCCAGCCTGCTTAGTGTGGTGGAGAATACATTATCATTACTGGGTGATGAGTTCCAGTCCCATCAGACCCCTTGAGGGCCCCTGAGATTGCCCAGCTGCCCACCCCTGTGAGCAGGGTGCTACCGGCCACCTGGGCGGCGGAAAGCGATGCTTCTCCTTCTCTTCCCGGCAAAGATTGGGAAGGATTCGAAGTCTTCGGATGAGCTGCGTCAGCTTTGAGAGTGTGGCCCTAGGGACTCCAGGCCGTGTGATCTCCAGCAGAGTGGAGGCCAGGGAGATGCCTGAGTAGACTGCAAGGCGCCTGGGCTCCAGACCTGGCCTCCTGGGAGCCCCCCAAGGCGCTTTTAATTCCAGTCTGGCTCAGGTGCTTTTGGAGTGCAGCTGAACGGGACAATGGGGACCGGGTGAGGATGTTCTCTTTGCCCCAGGATACAGCGTGTGTGTGTGTGTGTGTGTGTGTGTGTGTGTGTGTGTGTGTGTGTGTTGGGGGGGCGGGTCTGGGATCCAGGAGTTTGGCAGAAATTGCTTTAGGCGGGGAGGCAAAAGAGTTCTGGCTCTACCTAGCACCTCACTGTGTTTCTTTCCCTCTCAAAGTCTCTCAGTTTCTCCATTTTCAGAAGTCTGGAGTTCTGTAATTCCTCACCCTGGTTCCCCTCTCATCTCATGCAGATTTAGTGCTCAGCTCAGGGAAGGACTCCATTCTACCTGGGCCCACATCTACCCACCCAGGAGCCAGGGGTTCCAGTTTCCTACCCACTAGTCCATACTTCCCCTTCCTGGGGGCCTCCCTTGGGGAACCCTGCAGTGCTCACCTAGATATCACCTTCAGAAGGTCGAGTACTCAGAGCATTTTCAAATGCACGCTTCCTCCTCCAGTTGTGCTAGTGAGGTCCGGCAAAAACTCTCACCCCATTTGCCAGGGTGGAGAGCGTAAGCACAAAGAGGTTGGAAGTTGGACTACAGGAGTGCTGAAGAGAGCCTGTCGGTGGAATCAGGCATTCCTCCAGGTGTGAACCTTCCTATCCTCAGTTTCCTCCTCTGTAAACTGGTGGGGGAGGGAATAATAACTGCCCAGCGGGCTGGTTTAAAATGAAAGGAAATGATATAGGTGAAGCTCTTAGCACAGTATCAGTAAATCTGGAAAAACGGTGTCTCTGTTTTTGGAAATGTTAATTTCACAGGGGAAGAAATGAAGTTACCCATCCCCAGGACTACATCGCCCTCGAGAGGGATGGTAGTCCAGGCCAGGTTCCCCAGGGGCTCAGTGCTCTGTTCGGATCTGACCAAGCCTTTTTTTTTTTTTTTTTTTTTTTTTTTTTTTTGACGGCGTTGAGTCCTTCTCTTTCTCCACTGACCCTACAGAACTCCACTGTCATAAGGCTGGATGTGGGGGAGACCAAACCAGGCGTGGGGATGACTTTGCCAGAGACCTGAATTCCAGCTCCAGATCACACCCACCCCCATTTCATTCGCTGTGTTTTTGTTTGTTTGTTTGTTTTTCTGTTTCTTGTTTTTGTTTTGGTTTTTGGCGAGGGAATTCCTGCCTCCTCCAGGACTCGGTTCCCGCATCTTTGGAGTGGACCGGCTTTACTTCAGCCTCGGACCTCCGGAGTGACAGCAGCCTCGGCTTCGGGGTCCCTCTCCCCTCACTCCCACCCCCTGACAGGCAGGCCTCCGAGAGCCCACGCCACGGCGCCTACCGCAAACTTTCTCCCGCCGAGTCCCGTGACCTTGACGCCACCGGCAACCCCCGCACCGGACCCTTTATCTAAATAGGGCCGTAAATCAAGGACCTGTCAGGGCGCGGGTAATTACAGGAACTCCATAAAAAGGACCCGGCCGGCCGCCTGTTTATATTAGCGCGGTGTAAAATATTCTCGCTGTCTTGGGGAATCGCGTCGCGCAGTAACGCGCCATAAATCAGCCCGCGGGCCATTTACCCCGCAGCTTGAGCGCGCAAATCCCTTAAACATTTCTCTGTTTCATCTAGAGTGTCTAGGACTTTCCAATCTGACCCAACCTGCTCCCCGGAGCCGGGGGACAGTCGTGGCAGGGAAGAAATAGAAAACGGCTCAATTTCTCCCCTTAGAAGCTCAAACGGTGAGGCCTCGTTGCTTTGGCTGGTAGGGAAAACTAGCAAGTCTACTGAGAGATCCTGTTAGGACCGACAGGGAAACCGGCCCAGAGAGGGGAAGGAGCTACTCGAAGGGCACACAGCCAATGAGTGGCAGAGACCAGCCAGACCTCCAGGGGAGACTTAGGTACCATGGTAGCCTCTCTCTTTCCCTTATTCCCTCCTTTCCCGGGATAGGGGGTGATCTGGCCAGAGAGGGTACAAGCCACTAACAAGCTGACATTCTCTACCCTTTAGATTATGTTGGTGGGGGTGGGGGTCCCTGAGCTTCCTGCGGTAGTGCAGCGAATCACGTGTGACTGCTCTTGTGTGCAGCTGGGCCCTCTGACGTCTAGTCTGGTTTCCGTGGTTTGCAGGTGGCAAAGACAGGCCCAGAGCATGGGGCACACAGCTAGAAACTGAAGATCCTCCACTGCTAAAATAATCCATTCTGGTTTATCTCCCCCACACTTTATCCTAAAGAAAAACTAAGGGAGGGGCAACTCTATCCATTCTTAGGTTTGTTACAGCCTCAAAAATACAAGATCTATTTAAGGTAAACCTGATGCTGCCCATTGTCTAATGAGTAACACAAATCAAGCTTATGGAAAAAGAATATTAAATTTTCCGTGACTTCCCTCGGGTCTGGGACCTGAGGATTCAAGAGAGAATTAAACATCTTCCTCCCCCATTCCCTTTCTCTTCCGAAGTCGGTAAATGACAACGTGTTTACATAAGTTTTTATGTCGTCTGAGCTTCATCCAGGCTCCGTTTCCTCCTCTGTGTATTTTCCGCGTGGAGAGATGTCTGCTTCGGGACATGGTCAACCTAAACAGAACCCCGTCTGATTGGAAAATGTATTTATTTGAAAAATCGTAACTCAGTTTTGGTGAAAACGGCCTCCAAATTTATGGGATCGCTTGGGGCGCGGCAGTTGTAAATCAAAAAGCACTGGACACCCCCTCCCCCACCGGGTCCCCGCAGCGGCTCCAGGCAGGTTCTCTCGGGCAGCAGCAGCGGGCGACAAGCCCCCTCCCTGTCTACCCTGCGGCCCTCTGCAGCCCTCCCCGCTCCAAGTCCTGGCAGTGGTTTGTTCTGAGCTAGCAGGCAGGTGGATTTCATTCTGGCTCCTTTCAACCAGTCCCGTTGCTTTCCGGGCAATTTCATCCTGGTCAGTCTCACAGCGATCAGTTTCAGGTGGTCAGTGAATGGTGTTCTGTTGTGCGCCAGTCTGTTTCAGGCATGTCTGTTTTTTTCGCTCATGGTGCGCTGGCTAGTTTTGTGGCCCTCGGTTGCTCCACGAGTCGCTTGTTGGTCCCTAACGGACTGATAAATTGTGTGCCGGGTTGTTTTATGCCAAGAGGTTTATCTCTGGTCAGTTTCACCGCCTGACTGTTGCTTCCCAAGTCAGGGAATTGCCCCCCTTTCCTAGTGCAACACGAATTCCCGGAGAACGGGATCAACCCACTCCCCTATCTCCTGAGTCCTGATGTTATCCGACCCCAACTGAAGACTGGGGAAAGGCCGGGGCTGGGGATAAGTCCCCAAAGACAGACACCATGGGCCCCGTAGGCCTGGGAGCCCTGTAGTCCAGGCAGAGCTGGACGCACAGGTCCTCCACGAGTCTACTTTCTCCCGGAAATACAGGGCTGAGCCACGTCTCCCCACTTTTTTTTTTTTTTTTTTTTTTACTAAGAATCATGCACTTCTCTGGCAGCGTTCCCACGGGGGAACAGGGAAAACTGTCTGCTCCAGGCTCATTCACCTAAGCGCTATTCAGGGAGAGGGTTTGAATATTCACTCAAAACTTCTGTGCCCCAGAGTAGGCAAAGGAGTGTGCTGGGGTGACCCAGTTCTGCGCAAGAATGGAGGCAAGGCAATGCGACAATCCGAGATTGTGCGACAGCTCGTCCCAGCCCGTCCGCGGCCGCCTGCGGCGCAAGCACATCCCCTGCGCTCTGCGGGGCACTGGGCCGCTACCTGCTGCAAGTGATCTATATGCGTCAGCCTTTGGCTCAAACGAGTGCAATTTTAGTAGAGAAATACATTTCGGTAGGGAAAACAGAGTCTGATCTACCTAGCCCATGCCGAGAGGTTAAGAATTGGTGCGAGGTAGAAATGGGTCAGAACAGGTGAGGAGACAGAGGGCTCCTCTTCGTTGTCCTCCCTTAAAACGTGGGTATGGGGGTAGGGGAAGACGAGCCTCTCCTTCCGTGGGCCTCAGTTTTCCCAATCTAAAATGACCTTGCTCTAATGTGCCATGGGACTTGCCCACTTGGTGACAGAATTCAGACCAAGATATGGACTTTTTAAGTGGCTTGGAGGCAAAGGTATTAATCTTGGGAAATCGATACTTGTCTGAAGAGAAGCCGGAAGGAATCTAACTGGGCTCTGAGTCGGGGGATAGATCAGCGGCTGGCTACTCTTACTGGTGAAAATTTATGAGCTCAACTCTTCCCTTCTGCCTATAGGCATCCAGAAACCCAGTCTGTGGGTAAAAAACTGTTTCGTGATCAGTCTTAATATTTTAAACGGGACCAGGCTACATCCGTCATCTTTCCCATAATGGTCAACTGTAAACACATTTCGGAAGAGAAAAACAAAAATGGGATTTAATGTTGACACTGAAAATGCTTAGCTCTGCCGTTGCTGGGGAACTGGCAGGCTCTCCTCTCCTTTGGGAGAAAAGTTAAGTGCTCCAGGTTTCTTGCTTTTTCCATTGAATTTCTAAATTTCTCAAGGGTCTTCTTTGTCTCTTTACTTTAAAGCCACATCTCTTCGCTTTTTTTTTTTTTTTTCACTAAGAACCATGCACTTCTCTGGCAGAGTTCCCACGGGGGACAGGGCAGACTGTTCGCTCCAGGCTCTCCCATCTAAGCACTATTCGGGGAGAGGGTTTCCACAGAAAGTCAGGGATAGGGGAAGGGGCCTTGGCTTCAGACAGGAGAAATGAGTGGAGTAGGAACGCTGCAAATGTAGCAAACCGAGAATTTTGATCCTTTTCATTGTCACCTCAGTCTTCTTACTGGCACCTTTAACAGTGTCAGCCTCTTTCTGCCCCACCGTTCTCCTCGCTGCAGCAGAATTTTTCTCTGGGGGGGCGGGGAGGGGATGAGAAGACATGTGAATGATAGAAAAAACAGAAATCAGAAAAAAAAAGGTGAGGGGCCTGAACGATGACTGGGAGAAGGGAAAGTACACTTCGGTTTTACCTGATTATTAATTATGAGAACGGGTTCCCTTCCAGAAAGGCTGGATTAGACCACCTCTTCCTGGTGTGACCATCACAGCCTAGCTACATGGACACCACCCTGTCGCCTCACCCACACCACAGGCCACGAGACTGTTCACATTAGCTTTCCCGAATCTCCAGAGCATGGAGGGAAAAAAAGAAAAAGAAAAAGAAAGAAAAAAAGAAAAAAAAAGTCATGGCGAAACCCAGCTCTAAACTCAAACCAATCGCTGGCAGTTATTAAATTCATTTTCACCCATGCAAGGTTCCCAAAAAGTATGTGTATGTGTGTATATATATTTATACAACAAAGGTGGCAGAAGAGAGAACAGAAAAGGAAAACCTAGAAACCAGAGCAAAAATTAATGTAATTACCTCTTTTCCCTGCCATAAATTCCACAGAGGAAATCAAATCTTTCTGTGCATGTGTATAAAGACCAATCAGTCTATGGACATCGCCAAAACCCATTATGTCTCAAACTGGGTATCCTAATTGAATGAGTCTGAATGTACCAGGCAACCACGCATCAACTGAGCCAGGTTCTTCCCAGGGTGTTTGCCAGGGAACCAGAGAAGATAAACATTGGTTAGAACCACACACTAATCAGCTCGCTTGTAGAGGAAAGGGAACCTTTCAGAACTAGGCATTGGCAGATGCATCCTAATATTTTGTATCAGATTGTAATGGAATATTTTTCATAAACAGCCAAGTGTCTCTCCCAGCCTCTCACCTGACATGTTTCTTGTTGTTTAACTTCAGATCTGACAGATGATGATAACCTGGAAAAGAGAGAGGTTACAAATGCTGGGGGCTGTGAGGCTGGGCAGTGTAAAGGGCGCCTGTTCAAGAAGTGGGACAGGGCTGTGATTTGTAGGGCCCGGAAAAGGCTGTTATGCAACCCCCCGCAGCTGAGAGGGGCTAGCCAGCGGGAGGCGAGAAGCGCTCAGAACTGAGAGCTTTGAGCTGCTTGCTCTAAAGGAGCGGGCCACTTGGTTTGTATTCCATTCTGTGAGCTAGAGAACGCCCCCTCCAGCGTACCTCTCTCCCCAGCCTCTCCACAGCGTACTCCACTCTCCCAGGCACACTGATTTATAGCACCTGTTAAAAACACATAATGGATGCAATTAGCTATGGCACTAGAGGAAAAAAGGGAGGAGTTGACTTTATTCCAATAAAAGATTAATGTGTTTGTTTTCATGAACTTACTGCATTAATTTAAATTTAAAGTCTGGGTCCATTTTTTAAACAAAATTGTTGCTGTTTTCTTCACTACGTGGAATCATTGTAATAGGCATTCCTTCTTGAAGCTCAGTGGGTAACACAATCCCCTTGTTGACATGTTTCCAATGCAGGGAGCCCTGTAGGACAGGGGTGGCCACGGGACCTGCGTTTTCAGTAATGCTCACTGCAGATTCTGATGCAGGAACTCGGCTCTGAGAATTTGACTTTAGTAGGGACTCGAGAGTAACCTATTTACTAACAAAGTACTTTTCTGGTTACCTATGGGATGTAGTAAATATAGATACACAATTAAATGTGAAACATGTCTACTGTGGAAATTTTAGAATATACGGAAAAACATAGAAAGAAGATTAAAATTTCTGTGATTCTAACAAGCTATTTAGGTTCTCTAGACTGTAGCTTTCTCCACCAAATCCTATAGACTCCAAAAGCAGACAAGGCTCTTGTCCTCATCAATCCTACCTTTAGTTCCCAGCACACATCTGACACATAGTAGGGCCTCCAAAACAGTCACTGAAGGAAATAACTAGCTAAATGAAGCCATGGGATTGGATGATCTCTAAAGTCACTTCTAACCCTCACATTCTATTTTTCATTCTCTGCCCTAGGGAAAAATATAATTGCACAAACTCAGATATATTTGTCACTGGGACCCTTGACATTTAAACATGTGTATGTTTCTTCTCCATGTCTTGTCACTTGATCTGACAGCTTTCTGCTTGTTCTATCTGATATTAGTTTAAAGTTGTCCTTGCCTGAGGCAGCTTAGCCATCACCATTGGTTGTAATTGAGTGGGGGTGGTCCCCACCTTGTACCAAACAGAAGAGTCAGAGTAGATTTTTGAAGGCTCCAGCAAAATCGCACAGACAGCCCCAGAAACAGGATGGCGGGGTCTTTGCAGTTTACAGATGTGCAGTTCTTTCCTGAAACTATGAGGCAGATGTCCCCAATCTTCTGTCACAGCACACTAACAGTGACAGCTGCATGAAGCTCTTACTGTATGCCACACACTGTGCACACATCTCTCATTCAATTCTCGCAGCAACACTATCGACCCTATTTTATATCTATGGGTTTCATGCCCAAGGTCTCTCAGCTAGGACATTGGAGAGACTGGGTTCAAACCCAGGTCTCCATGACTCCAAAGTTCTTGGTTCTAACCACAAGGATGATGCGTGTTTTGGAGGAGAGGGGTAGTTAAAATGCTAAAAATATTTTTATTTCTCTAACGATATTTTCACAACAATAATGTACTCTCATTGAAGAAGACTATGAGCAATGTAACTTCTTTTTACTCTCTTACCCCAAACACTATGTACTAAGATTCCTTTCTGCTACATGAAGGTCATGTTCATCATTTTAGTTGTACCATAAGGTACTCATCAGCTTGCATCTAAATAGATGACTCATCATAATGAAGATATGCACCCTATGAGGAGAGGAGCTGAATCTATTCAATGACTTATCCCCAGCACATAGCACAGTACCCACACATAGAAATTATTCAATAAATGTTTGTGGAATAAATGAATGAATCATAACTTGCTTAATACAGACAAGTCAGAGAAGATGCTTCTGGCATATGGTCACCCAGAAGTTGATCATATAGTCCACTCTCATCACATAGTGGGTGTTAGGAAGACATGGTTGATGGAATAGTCTTTTAGGAGGAAAGCTGGCACATGGAATTTTAAAAATAAAATCTCACCCAAATTAGTAAAATGGGACTAAAATAGGTTCTCTGCCTTAGTTAAGTCCCTGGCTGCCTCCTTCCCAAGGAAGGCTGTGGTTTCTGATTTAGCTCTATGCCCCTTCATTATGTCACCTCAGGCCCCAGATCTTCCTCAGAGACTATCCAGTCCTGATAGTTTATGTGTTTGTATGGCCCTAAGTCGTGTGTCTAGTGACAGGGCTAGACTGCGCTTGGCATGGAGTCAGACCTCAGCCAAGTTCAGTGGAATGATTTGAGGTTTGCATTTAGTCCTTGATTCTAGAAGTCATACTTTGCACCTGCTCCCATTTACAGTTAGAATGAATTTCTAGGGAAAAAGTGAATATGATATAATGTTGAGTAAAAATAGCAGGACACAAAATTAAGCATGTTGGACTTTTTCCCCCCAAATAATAACATTTTTATTTTTAAGGCAAAACAATAGCATCAAACCACATCCAAATGCAAGTAAGAGATTTCACTGGGTTTCTAAAAGCTGCACTCAAGTGTCAACTAAAATCTAAAACCATCAAATAGATATATGACAGAAAACATCTCAAAACAATCATTGTTGGTTGAGTAATTGGTGGGATAATGGATGATAATTTTGCCAACTCTGGCAATAAAAATAATAACATTTATTTGGCACTCATAATGTGATAGGCAATGTATTAAGTACTTTGTGTGAACTGTCTTATTCATCTCAAAAGTACTTCATCAGAAAAGTTCAGTTATTATTTCCTATTGAGGCACAGAGAATGGAAGTAACATTTCAAGCTTCCTCAGCTAGTGAGAGGTAGAGTTGTGACTTGCTCCCATTGATTCTCCAAACACATCTCTGAAAGGATGGAAAAAAAGAGAGGGAAAGAGAAAGAAACACAGGGGGAGAAAAACTGTCCCATTGGTGAGAATAGTTGGGTCAAAGAAATGGAATATCTGAGCATCTATTGTCTAACCTGGCATCAGAATCACCTGGGGGCTAATTAGAAATGTAGAATCTTGGCTCAAATCAAACCTACTGAATCAGAATTTACATTTTAAAAACAGTTCAAGGGATTCCTGTGCACATTGAAGTTTAGGAAGCCCAGTAATGGAAGATATTAACAAAGGATACATTTGAAAAAATAGAGAGGATCCATTTGTGTTTGTCTTGGCTGGTGTACTACCTTGTCAGAAATAGGGGTATCGCTGCATGAATCAATGTCTTTCATAG
This sequence comes from Eidolon dupreanum, assembly GCA_028627145.1. Taxonomy (NCBI): domain Eukaryota; kingdom Metazoa; phylum Chordata; class Mammalia; order Chiroptera; family Pteropodidae; genus Eidolon; species Eidolon dupreanum. The sequence continues at coordinate 14,823,394 of CM053515.1, read as the reverse complement.
TGCAAGTGATGCCTGTTTCATGAACTGGGAAAACACCTCAATGGATTGCAATAAGAATTTTTTTTTTTTAATGAATAGAATAGAAAATATCAGAGTGCATCTAATAAAGGAAGGGTGTTACTGCGTGAGACTTTTATTTCAGCATGTGTATGTGTGTGTGTGTGTGTGAGTGTGAGTGTATGAGTGTGTGTGTGTGTGTATGTGTGTGTGTGTACTGGATCTTGAGGTACAATGTCTTATGTACTCTCTGCCGAAAAAAGTTTTAGCAACTGGCCTTCACACCATGGCCTGAGGCATCCATGAAATTCCAAGCTGACATTCAGAGGTGTGGTGGATCTACTTCCTATTTCTGATAAATGTAGGAACTCTGAATGAAATCAGAGTTGGGTGGGTGGAGGGTGGGGGGATGGCCATCTCAGAAATTATCTATCTCGCTGTCTAATGCCAAAAACAGAGGCCCAGAGAGGGGAGGGGCCTGCCCAAGATCACACAGCAACCCTGAGACTTGTGCCTTTGGAAAGAAGCACCTAACAATGCCAGGTCTTTCATTCCTTTTTTGTTCCAACCATGAAAGACTTGGGAGGCTCAGGGGAATCTGGCCAAGAGGCCACGCAGCCTGGGGGACATGACTCTGGAATGTGTTGAGGAAACAAGACGCCTTCTCCTCCAGGCCCGACAAGCCAACAGGTCTACGTGTGGCCAGAAGGGACTCTGGTTATCTGCCGCCCGCCTCTGTTTCGTTTGGTCTGTCGACTCCAGCAACAAAGTGCCCCCAACGTGTGAGGCTTGATAAAGGTGGGAAGGTAAGAGGGTGGACGTGGCAGCACATTAGGGACCAGAGCTTGAGAGACGTCCCAGAACCTCTGCTCCTACATTTCCTCTCGAGGCTGGGAAAAGCCCGGTGGACGCTCCTGTCCCCCTTCACAGCCTCCCCTCCCTGCGTGTTATAGCCAGGACCCCCGACTTCTCTCGTGTGGCTGGGCCTTCTCCATCTCAAGATGGAAAAGGATAAGCTCTTGAAACTTGGATGCTGAATCAGAGGATTCAAACTTAAAAATAAATCTGCCCTTATTCTCCCTTTTATATTATATTTTAATGCAAAAATTAACACTACAGAGAACTTAGGAAAAAGACAAAAACACTTATAATCCTGCCACTCAAAACTATGTTGTTATTATGACATGTATATTTTCCATAATGTGGTCAGAGAATCTATCCAGTTTTACTTTTCTTGCTTAGCAATGGGGCATGAGCATTTTGTTGCTGTTGTTAATGACGATTGTTTACATTACCAAGATATTTGATGAGGAAATGTTGTTAGTTTCCAAAAATTCTAGGTATGACAATGATGTTGTGCCTATTCTTTTTTAAAAAGAGTCTTTTTTGAGATACATTCTGAGCAGTTTCTAAGTCAAATAATATCTGGGGTTCCCTTCAAAAAAATACAGGAAAGAAAATTGGGTGGGAGTGGAGAAAAAACAATTTGGCCATGAATTGGTAATTGTCGACACTCTTCTGACTATATTTTTTTTTAAAAAGGCTCGTTCAATATTTTTCTGTAATAGTAGTTTTCGCCTCCACCTCAAATGCATCCCCTTCTAGTGTTCTCCAAAGGAAGGTCCGGGGCTCAAGTCCACTCATGCCTGAGCCCAGACCAAGCCCCCCGAAGTCCCAGGCCATACGTGGGCCTGTTTCTGATCTGTAAAATGTGCAGGGGGGACTAGATGGTCTCTGAGGGCCTTCCAGCTCTGGTTCACTGGTTTCGGAACGAGACCTCGAAATCCGTCTCCTTGGCTTCTCACTTCATCTGTACACACTTTGCGTCTGGGAAGCCCGGTGTGTCAGCTCCGGCACCCCGTCACACATGCCAAATCCACAGACCTCACTTACAGCCTGTTATGGCAGAGTAGCACCCCCAGGAGCCATGATGTTGTAGCTGTGATCTGAGGTCCCAAGGTCAGGAGCCCCCAGAGCCAGGGACCTCTTCTGCCCAGCCTGGAGGCAGGCCAGTGTCTATCACATCCTGCTTGGACACCTTCCCTTCTCTCATGTGGGGGGTGTGACATGTGTCAAAAGATTTGGGGCTGTTCAGCCCAGGTTGGAACCCAAGTCTCATGACACAAGGTGACCTTGGGCTCAGGCTCACCGAACCCCAAAGTAATGGGGTCTGGTTTTCCTAAGTGACCTTCAGGCCTAACATTCAGGCCCCAATCTGCCACGGCCACTATTTGAAATGTCATTTCCGACGCCTATCCTCGAGCAGCCATTATCGGAACACACAAAATATATGTATTAAAGTCGAAGGAACTGACTCTTGCCCCATCTGTTCCTTTTTATTTATTCTGTGAAGCTAGTTACCTTGCCCCTCGTATGAAAATTGGGGCAGTGCCGTAAGTTTTCTGGTCATTTCAGGTAGTAAGATGTTCTACAACCAGTTGTTATCACTAAGTATAGTCTCAGTTCAGTCCCCTAATCTTCACACCTTCAGACTGGACTGAAAGCTGAGCCTCCTCCCTGCGGCCCCTGCCCCTAGCCCGGGTTTGTCGCAGGTCTGTGTGGAGCCTGTAGTTGGGAGAAGAACACATTTGACTTCCCTTTTTATCTTCTGCTTTGTGCATCTCCCTGCAGAATTTGTCACATCAGGGTGACTTGGAACATATTTCAGCCAATGAAGGTCCAAAGGAGGCCCTAGGCTCCCGGTGTTCTCTCAGGCGTGCTGCCCTTACCCCAGGTGGACTCATGAGGGCTTCTCCCAAGGGCCTACAGAACTTTACAGGCCTGCAGAGGCCGGCAGGTGACCTGGAGTGGGCCAGGTGGGGACTGTGTCAAGCTGGAGGGCGGTGCCCTGTTTTAAGGGGCCAGCAATGCTCAGTGCCGGCGGTTGTGGCCATTTGGGAATTTGGGCCCAGAGTAGCCAGCCAAATCCTGGCATTTTCAAGAAAAACAGGAAAATCTAAGTTATTATATGAAATTTCCCAATTTTTAAATCTTTTAACTGAAAACACACTTTTAATGCTGATTGGGCCAAACTAAACCCATCTGTGGCTGGATGTGGCCTTAGTTTTCCGCTTTGGGTTAAAGGCTTTGATCAACGGTATGTGAAAGCAAAAGCTCCTGCCCGCCCCCTGCCCACCTCCCGAGTCAGCAGAATCCGTCTCCAGAGCCTGAAGATGGGGTTGGTTCTGGGGGTTACCCCGCCTCTGGCTGTATGTGGTTTTAGACGCTCACTTAGAAGAAGACTCTTACTTCATAGCGTGAGTAGAGCCCAGGTGACTAAGATCTTCTCCCTGCTCTTGAAGGAGGTGAAGGTTCATGGGGTGAGAGTTCATGTTCACTAATAATGCAGGGAAAGGAAAGAAGACAGGGGTGTGTGTGTGTGTGCATACGTGTACATGCGTGCGTGTGCACGTCTTTACATGTGGGTGCATGTGTGTATGTGTGTAGTGGAGGGGGATGCGTATGGAATGGTTTCGCTAAAAGCTCAAAACTGGAACCCTGAAGTTTCAGAGTCTCTTTTATTTTCATTTATTTTCATTTGGAGAGGCAAGAAAGAAAATTAAATATTTATAAATCTAAAAGGAAATGAATTAGAACTGGTTTTCTCTCCTCAGGGTGTCCATGATATATTGTCAAGTTGTAGGGTCAAGTACAAGGTAATTTGATTTCAGTGAAAAGGAACCACAGCAACAAATCCCAGACCAAGCGTGCAGCAGGGTGTCCGCTTCTGGGTATGAGTGAGAGGAACAGTGCAGAATGGTCCTGCTCAGGCTCCCAACACTGCTTACCTCGGGGGTCGGGTGAGAGGGGGTGGGTAACGGGGTGCACATCCATGTTCTGACGCTTTGCTTGTTCGCATAAGCCTGCACTCCATCGTAATCTGAAAGTCATATAGATAAGAAAAAAATTTAAATACGTGAGCACCTACCAAGAAAATGGACTATAACTTAAACTGTAGAGCCATCTCATTTCCCCCCATAATTATTTTAGTCAGTTACACTGCTATGCATGTTCACTGTAGAAAAATCAACAAGTGCTCAAAGGTGAAAAAGGAAAAAATTGAAGTCACGAGTATTCTATACCACCACTGACATTCGGGTAGACATCCTTGTGACTTTTGGCTGTGGGGACAGCTAACACTTCCTGTGTGCCACCCCCCGTGCTGGCATTTGGGAATCCCACGATGCGGGTCCTGCCTCGCCACCGTCAGGACATGGTGATTCACGGGCCTCTTCCCCTGGATATTCTGGGTCAGGGAGCTGAACAGGACCTGGAAATCTGGACTTAGTGGGCTCCCCGGGAAAGCTTGGGGCAGGTGCTTTTCGGACCAGACGTGTTGGTAGCCAGCTGTGGTCCAACCTGCTCATCGCCAGGTGGCAAGACAGAGACCCACAGGGAAGCGACTTGTCCAGGGTCACCCAGCCCACGTGGCAGAGCCCAGACTTTAGACGCCTCGCCCCCCTACCTCCCTGAGAGCTCTCCCCACTGGGCTCCTGCAGCTTTCCTCATGCCGACAGATGTTATTGTTTTCTTATGCCGCCAATTAAACAAAAAATCCTGTCAGCAGGCGACAGGCCTAATGCACTGAGGCATTAACCAGACTCGCAACCCGACCCGAGCCCGCTCCTGTGGGTAAAGCACGTTCCCTCCACAGGCCGCCCTTGTGGGCCATCTTCCAATAAAGGCCCCACCGAGGCACCATCACCCGTGTGGTGGGCGCCCTAACCCCTGCAGAGGCCTGTGGGAACAGGAGCTGGTCGGCCTGTCACCATGGCAACCCTGCAGCAGTCTTTAGGTCCACTGAGATAGCCTTTCCTGGACACTAGGAAGATCAGAGCTGGGGAAACTGAGGCCCAGAGAGGTGAAGGGTCCACCTGAAGTGACCCATCAGCTGGGGACAGAACCTCTTGCCAGCTTCATTTCAGCTTCGGGCTATGAAGGGAAGGGAGGAGGTTGGCAACCCTGGGCAGAGGTTCTCTGGGAACAGGGCCTGCAGGAAATGGGACCGTTGCTAACATCGGGGCTGGAGTCGTTCCTGCATTCCTGCTCCTCGTCCCAGGCACAGAGGCACTGGGGTGTGAGGGGAAGCCGTGGCTTCCCCAGTCCTCCCGTTGCCACCTCCCAGAGTCCTGCTTGGGGCCAGGCCCCTGAGTGGGGAGACACAGACTGGCGTCAGGCCTGGGGAAGACTTAGGGAGCAAGTTCTAGCTCCTTCATTTTGCAGATAGGGACACCGAGGCCCAGAGAGGATGAGGTACCCATCCAAGGTCACACGGACTCAAACGCGTGTCCTCTGGTCCCTAACAACTGCTCTTTCCACAAGGACATCAGTTCCTCTGGAACTCAAACTCCAGCTTGGGGAGCCAGTCCTGAGGGTAGAGCCTGGGTCCCATCTCTAAGCCGGGGGATTCCATGGCACCTTCTATGCTGCTCTGAGGTGAGCGGAAAGCAGAGCTAAGGGGCCCACTTGGGAGACTAACAGGCCCCTGGCAGGGCACATCATCCAAAAGACTCATTTTGGAGAGCTGCCTTCAGGTACTTGGTGGGCTGGCCCTTGAGGGAGGAGTGGGCTTGTCGATGAGTGCCCTGACGACAAAGCAAGGGCCATCAGGTGGGGAGATTCAGGCTCCACATGCAGAAACGGAGTCTGCCATTCTGGCCAAGGAAACCTGACAGGATCTGGCCCCCCGCTTGCTCCTCATGCCTCATTTCATATGCCGCCCCCCACATTCCAGCACTGCTCTCGTTTCCCCAAATGCACTATGCTCCTTTGCATCCCACGGCCTTTGCATTTGCTGTTCCCAATGCCTAGAAAGCATCCCCCAGCTTCAATTCGGCTTTTTCTTGTTACTTGTATTTCAGCTAAAATATCGCTTCCTCAGAGAGGCCTTCCCGGCCTACTCTGTCTAAAGATGCTATCCTGTTGTTCTGTCACATGGGCTTATTTTTTAATTCTGCTTTTATTGGCCCCTGTCTGCCCCTGCTTTCTAGAATATAAGCTTCATGAGAACAGGTATCTTGTGCACCCCTCATCTCCAGTTATAAATATAGTAGTTCTCAATAAATATTTATTAACTGAATGAGGAAATGAAAGAATGACTTAGTGTGTAGTGAGCTATCTGACAACTGTGGGATGAAAGTGGAGGCTCATTATTTACCTGTGGGTAATGTCATAGGTGTAGTATACCTCAGTCATTAAGAGAAATTAAAAATTTCTTTGATACTTTATTGCTGTGTGACCCAGGGGAAGTTACTATACTTCTCTGAGCCTCACTTTATATGTAAAATGAGGGCATTAGTAGTACCTAATGCATAAGGCAGCTGTGATGATTAAATGAGATGCTGGGATAAAGAATTCAGCCAGAGCCTGGCAGATAGTGAGTGCTCCATCGTCACTTCATTGGGAGGCCTGGTATAATACACAGCTTGAAGATCTATTCTGACTGTAAGGCCCTCTGACTCTTTGACACATAAACTCTTGGGGGTGACACATGCACTTGCTTGAGTATCCTCAACTCTGTCTCCCAAGCACTGTCTGCACTAAGCGCCTTCTCTGTTTCGTTCCTGAGCCCCGAGCCTTTGGGACTATGGATGACCATGTTGCTGGCAGTGTGAAGGGGGATAAAGAACACACTTGGGCCCAGTTCTCAAGGATGTGTCACCCAAGTGTCTGTGGGAAGCAGAAGGGAAAGTGTTGCATGTCTGCTGGAATCATCAGGGAAGACTTCCCAGAGGAGGTGGGACTCAAACTAGACCTGACTGAATAGGCAGGGTTGGAAAAGAGGGAAAGGAGGAAGGAGGGAAGGCAGTCAGGAAGAATGACATGAGTGAGGCCTGGAAGAAGGGAGGCATTTTTCATTTACCCATGTGTCGATCGAGTGTTTGATATAAAGTAGGCCCTGACTGGGCCTGTGTTGGATGAGACCCCCAGTCACGAGGAGCATCCAGCCTCGTAGCAGGACAGACAGACAAGCAGACAAATACAGTACAAAAAGAGAAATACAATGCACAGGGCCTCTCTGGGGTGTAACTGAGTCTACCAGAAGTCAGGGAAAGTGAAACTGAGCCCCCAAGGTAAAGGTGAATGGGACAAATGCTCTAGGCAGAGGGATCAGGGTGTGCAGAGACCAACAGCAAGAAACAGAGCTTTGAGTTCAGAGACTTTAAATGTGTTCCTGAGGCTGGAGCTTAGTAGCTAAAAGGGAGTGTGTGTGTGTGTGTGTGTGTGTGTGTGTGTGTGCGCGCACGGTGAGGGGGGCAGGAGCCAGGTCATGAAGGGCTTTGAACTTTAGTCCTGAGAGAGGTGAAGAGCCACTGAAGTTTGCAGGGGGGACTGTGTGCCTCAGAGTTGCATTTGCAGAAAGGTCGCTCTGCCTTGTGGAGGGAGGAGAATGCCAGGTGCAGAGGACCCAGGAGGGAGTCAGGTTAGGTGGGATCTGATCAAGGTGAGTGACAAAGAGGACAGGAAGGAGCAGAGTCCCACCGGAGGCCTTCGTGGGACTGGGTGGGATGGGGGTAGGTGGGGAGGAATGAGAGAGAGGGAGGCAGGTGGATTACAAAGCAAGAATGGCTCTAACATTTTGACTCTGAGGTGCTTAGAAGGCGGCATTTCTCAGGGCCCTGGGATGGGATACCACTGGTGGGGGACCTTATAAATGATTGGGATGGGTAATGAGTTCATTGGCGTATTATTTTTTAAGAGCTAAACATTTGTAAGGTTTAAAAGTTGGGCCATTTTTTAAAGTACGGAATGGACAGCAAGCTCCCTACCCCCAGCCCCTTAGACTCTTCACTGTCTTCCCTAGAGGCAGCCATGGTTGTCAATGTCCCATGAATCTTTATGGAGGTTTGTGTGTGTGTGTGTGTGTGTGTGTGTGCGTGCGCTTAAGTATATGTGCTATCCATTGTATTTTTTAAACACAAGAAATAAGTTCATTTTTTTTATTTTACATTTTACAGCATATAATAATAGCAATGACTAACTCGTGTATATAGCACTTACCCTGCGCCAGGAGAGCTGAAGTGCAAATAGAAATCTGCCTAAATCAGAAGGTGTTAACCACACCCCATCCTGCCACCTCTGGGGCCCCAGACACACACCACAGTACATTTGCATTTGCATTAACACATGTTGTGTTAATAGTTGTGAATATATTTGAATGTGTAAGAGAAGAAATGAAACAAGGATAACAAGGAAGTCTGCAGTGCCCCATGGTTGATTCATGGAAGTTGTGGCTCCTTGACTAAAGCTGAGTTGGTTTGGGGCTTGCCCCTGGCTGTCTCTGAGCAGGAAGTAACTGGAAACTCTCCTTTCTAATCCCATCCCCACTGCTGTCCTCAGGTCACTGTGGGCAAGTCTCTCTATCTCCTTGCATCTCTGCTTCCTTCTCCACTGCCAAGACCTAGCCTCCAGGGGAATTCTGATTAGAATCAAAACATCACTGAGCATCATGGGCTCTTGGTTGCCATCAATTGCAAACCTTTCCTTGTACAGACAGAGACACTGAGGCCCCAGGAGGGGAAAGGTCTGGCCTAAGGCCACACAGCAAGTTCCACAGTCCAGCCTCTCTCTTTTACACTCAACCGTGCTGGAAGCTGTGTGGCAATCACAGCACGCTGATCCATTTGGAAAAGCGGAGGAGACCTTCCTTCTAAACTCAATTATTAAGGGATGAAGACAGCGTCCATGCAAAAAAAAAAAAAAAAAGAATAAAAATACATGTTCAGACAGTACAAAGGAATAAAAAGTGAAAAGCAAATCTTCCACAGTAAAACTCCCTCCCACCCCTGCCTGATAGTCTGCCTATGCAGAGACAACTGCTAGACTCATGGGTTCTTGAATATCTTCCTAACAGTATTCTGTGTGTACAGAAGTAAATATGTGTGTGTGTGTGTGTGTGTGTGTGTGTGTGTGTGTGTGTGTGTGTCCTTAACAAATAATGCGGGAGAGTTTCAGTCTGGGAGGATGAGAAAGTCCTGGAGAAGGATTGTGGTGACGGTTGCATGACAACGTGAATTGCGCAACAACATGCCACTGAATTATACACTTAAAAATGGTTAGAATGGTAAATTTTAGGTTATGTGTATTTTACTACAGTTTTAAAAGTATTCTTTTCCATATTTTTCTCCCTCTTTTTCAACTAACCATGTATCTAGGAGATCCTTCCACCTTCACTCCATGAGGTGATTTGTTCTAGGAATGACATTTCCCCAAACGCCCTTCACCGTCGGGTTTCTGGTTAGAGTTGGCCAGAAGAGGAATTTGTGGAGATTTGGAAGGTGGAAGTGAAGCAGCAGCTGCACCTCTCTCAAGGTTAAACCTCCCAAGGTCGTGGCGGTCAGATGCCCTGATGCACAGACGCAGAGGTGGCGGCCGGTTCCGGCCTCTCCTTAGCCTCCTGTCTCCACCTCTGACTCCGATGGCCCCGATGGCCCCGATGGCCCCGATAACCAACAAGGGCCCAAACCCAGCACCCCAGATATTGAGGGCAGGCAGACCATAGAGATACAGTCGCCAAGCACAGCTTCCCAGGGTGGCCCCTTCGCTGGTTCCTCAGGTCGACTGGGCTCCTCTGCTCCCCCGTTCTCCCCCCGAATCCTCATTCCCCTGGCTGGGTAAGGGTGTGAGTCCTGTAACCAGGCCCCTATTCCAGAAATCACAGTGGTTTTGTCTCCCTGAGGGAATCCTGACGGTTTCACCCACGCTCTGCTTCATCCTTTTGAAAAAAAAAAAAAATTGTGGTAAGATACACATAACCTAAAATTTACTATCTTAGCTATTTTTAAGTATACAGTTCACTAGTGTTAAGTACATTCACATTGCTGTGCAACTCATCTCCAAAACTCTATTCATCTGGTAAAACTGAAACTCCGTACCCATCAAATGCTAACTCCCATTCCCCCTCCCCCTGCAAGCCCTGAAACCACCATTTTGCTTTCTGTGTCTACGAATCTGACCACGCTAGGGCCCTCGTATGAGTGGAGTCATATAGTGTCTGTTGCTTTGTGACTGACTTATTTCACTTAGCACAATGTTCTCAGAGTTCATCCATGTCGTAGCATGTGTCAGAATGCCCGTTACTTTTTACTCAGCTTTTTAAGGCTGAGTAACATTCCATTGTGTGTATGTGTCACACTTTGCCATCCATCCGACTGTTGATGGACACTTGGGTTGCTTACACCTCTGGGCTGTTGTGAGTAGTGCCACTGCAGTATCCTTCCTAATGGCTGCTTAGTGCTCCCCTGGGGTAGAGTGACAAGGTTATGAGCATAGTCTTTGGAGCCAAGGGGACGCAGGTTTGAATCCTGCCTCCACCCTGAGGACAGACACACTGTGGGACGCGGGACCCATAGGAAGTGTTCAGTGAAGAACTATCACACTCATGGCCATCTCTGGAAGGGTTCTCCTCTTACAACCTCACCCATTGGGTCATCTCACTCTCAGCAGCCCTAGGACTCCCCACTATCTCCTAGGCCTGGCACTCAGGGTCACCCCAACCTGTCTCAGCCTCTGTCAGCCTTCCCATTCATGCCGAACCACACTGGGCCACGGAACAGACTCTTCCCCTCATTTGGCCCTTGGCACAGACTGCCTCAATATGGAGGGCACACACACACACACATACACACACACATACACACACCTGTGGAGTCACTTGCCACAAGAAGTGATCATCTTCAGGCTAGGTGGCAGCTCTGGCTTCAAGCCCCAGGAGCCTCCAGCTGCAGAATTTTCTCATTGTGGCTGTTCTCTCCTGTGCTTTTTCAACTTCTTGGGTTCAGAGCACTGGGAGTCAACACCCCCGGGCTTTTATCTCGCTCTGCACCAGCCCATTCTATGGATTCGACAAGCCCTTTCCATCTGTGGGCCTCCCTTCCTCTCCGTAAAATGCAGGAGTTCACTGGGCGGTCTCAAATGCTCCCTGGGAACACCTCTGCTCTGATTTTCATCTGGCTCCTTCAGGCATCGTTCCTTTATCTCCATCCATCATCCGTCATCCGATGACTTTATTTTTCATCTTTATTAGTGTTTTTTCTCATTTCAATGTGTCATGCTTGCACATGGCAAAATTTTCAGTGGACTTAGAAAGTGAACACCTCTCTTGTCACATCCCCTCGATCGGTGGTTTTCAACCAGCAGGAGTAAAGGTGGGGGCCTCCCAGAGGACATTTGAGAATGCCTGGAGACACTTTTGGTTGTCACAGCTTGGGGAGGTGGTGCTATTACTGGCATCTAATGAACAGAGGCCAGGGATGCTGCTCAATCCTATAATACACAGGACAGTCTTCCACAATAAAGAATGAGCCAGCCTGTAATGTGCGAGGTTGGGAAACCCTGTTCCAGATATTAATTTGTTAATATTTGCATATATATTTTTCCAGAAATGCCTTATGAACATACAGGCATAAATGTGTGTATTTTTAAAACTGACATGGGCACTAATCGCAGTTTGCTTTGTTCCTTTAATAATATTGGCAGTGACATTTCAAGCAGAGGCTACCACTGGAAGCAGATTGCCTAGATTTGAACCACTTACTAGCCATATGACCTCAGTTTCTACGTCTGTAAAATGGGAGATAATAACAATACCTACTTCACAGTGTTAGCACACTGTTAGTTGTTTATTATTATTTGTTTTCCTTTGTACTTGTGAGGATAGAGGGAAAGGTACCCCTGTGCCTGGTGCCCAGACGAGGAAACTAAGGTTCAGGGTCAGGCAGTGACTTGACGCAGGCTGCCCAGTAGGTCAGTGGCAGGGACAGACTGGGACCCAGTGCTAGCCCAGCGCTCTCTCTAGTTTAGGCAGCACTTCCGATAAAAGTATACGTTTTGTTTGTTTATTTGTTTGCTTTAGTCTGTTTTGTTTTGGTGGAGGTGGAGACAGGTCTAGGAGAAGAGAGGACACTAGCCCCACGCTATGAGGCGACAGGAGGAGTTTGCTACCAGCCCCTCCACTCCCCAGTTGCCCTGAGTTCCCCACCTCCTCACCCTACCTCCCCGCCAGGCTGGCCTGGCTCTCCACCAGGCTGTGAGCAGACCCTGCCTTATCTCCAGACGCTTGTTATCTGCACACCCATCTGTGGACAAATGGCCAGCTGGCTGGCTCCTGGTCACCCCCGCCTGGAGGGGCCCCTCCTCTCAGTCCTGTGTCTGGCAATTTGGGCTGGAGCCCACAGTGGGGGGTCTTCCAGTGGAGGAGGCCCAGCCCAGCCCCTCCTCTGGGGCCTTCGACCCCAGAACCATGCCGCTCCTGGCCAGGCAGTCCCGCCTGTCCCATCCCCCTCTGCTCACTTGGTTTGTCAGCAGGACTTCTAACCTGGGTGAGGGCTGGAGTTGTAGTTCCCATTGAGCAGATGGGGAAACTGAGGCTCAGAGAGAAGATGTGAATGGTCTCAGGACACACAGTGGGGCAGCAGCATTGCTGGGAGTAGGACAGGCCTCTTGGCTCCTATCCTGGACCCTGAAAAAGCAAGTCCACAGCCCCGTGTTCCAGCCCCACGCTGCCGCGGAAGCCCGGTGGCTGGGACATCACCTCTTCCCTTCTTTGGCCCTTAGTTTCCCCACTTCTCAAACGAATAAAAGTGAGGGAGAGGAAGGAGCCTGCTCTTAGCTCCCAGGGGAGCGGTAGGTGCAGTGTGGTGTAGGCTGAGGCACGGGGGCTCTAGGTTCGCCCCGCCTGGGTCCAAGTCCCGCCCTCCCCACTTACTCTCAGCAGGATTTTAGGCAATTGCTGGACCTCCCTCTCTGTATCTAGGTCTCCCTTTATGAAAAAAATGGTAAAATAAGAGTCCTTGTCTCACAGGATTGTTGTAGGGATTAAATGAGCTAATCTATGTAAAGCACTTGGCACATAATGAATACTCGTAAGTAAGTGTGAGTTACTATTACTTTTATTGGTAGTATAGTAGGAGAGTATAGCACTAGTGCTGGGTAGACTGTGTGACATTGGGCAGCTGACTTAACATGTCTGAGTCTTTCTTTTCTCACCTGCAAAATGGGGGCAGTGTGTCTTTGAGGCTCTGGAGAGGGGCTTGGCACAGAGCACGGCCCAAGAGCCAGAGCGAGGCAGGAGGCTGCCAGGGACCTGCAGCGAGGGGTATCTGTGTGGAAGATGGAGACAGCCTGTGGGCCTTTGTTTACAGAGCCCATCTCTCCTCTGATGGATGCGGCCGGCAGAAGTCTGTTTGCAAGTTTTTCCCGGGAACATGAATCAAGGTCTGTTTGGAGAACACGTGCACTTCCCTGTCAAACATTTCGCCCATGCGGGGGTGGCAGAGCCCCGGGGAGCCGACAGCAGAGTGTGTCCCAGATTGTCCCTAGGGACAGAGCATAGGCCAGAAGACCAAGCCTCCTGGCCAGGCTTGGGACAAACAGCCTAGGCTCTGTGACCTCTGAGACAGACGCCCTCCCTGGCCTCAAGGAGCTCTCTGGAAAGGAAGATAAGACCTAGACTCCACCAGAAAGTTGGGAGGGAGCGATAAGGGCGCATCTGCTTCCACTCGTCCCCTCTGATCTCCCACAGCAGCACCAGAGTGATCCTTAACGTGTAAATCTCATCAGCTCTCTCCTGCTCACAGCCTTCCAGTGGCGTCCTTGGCAGTTGGGTTTCTTAAAAATGGCCTCCGGACCCCCTTGGGGTCTCGGCCCTGACTGCCACTCAGACCCCAGTGTCTGGCACCTCCAGCTCCACAAGTAAGCCAACTGCATGCCTGTCCCGGCCCTTCCCACTCAGCTCCTGTGCGCCCCTGACAGGCTCCCCAGAGGCCTCCCCGACCGCCCTGCTATTCTTTCCTTGATGGCCCCTCTATGTATATGTCTAACTGTGTGTTTCCACCATAGAGTCGTGAGCTCCACAGGGGTGGGGGCAGCATCTGTGTATCTGTTTTATACACGGGCACATCCCCAGCCCTGGCACAAAAGGCTCTGAACAAGTATTTTTTTTAGTGAATCAGCGATTGCCCGTGAAAAGTGCTGATCTCAGAAGGCAGTCAGTAGGGGTAATCAAAGACGATTTCCTGGGGAAATGACATTGAAGTCAGGTCGTGACAAGGAGGATTTTGACTGGCAGAGATGAGGAAAGGAGAAGGGTGGCACTTAGGCTGTGGGGAAGGCTCTGGGCTGAGGGCGGCTTGAGGGAAGGAGACACAGCGAGGCAGTGAGCCCAAGGGTTGCGATGCAGCCACCGTGGCCAAGTCACTTCAACCCTCCATATCTCACTTCTTCCATCTGAAAAATGGGGGTGACGATACCTACTGCACAGAGCATATGGGAAGTAAATGAGGTGACACGTGGAAAGTCCTTAGAGTTCAATAAATGATGTCACGATTACTGATTTTCACTTCACCGCCATTCCAGTCTGAAGGAGGAGGTACTACTGTCTGCATTTTTTTTCTGTAATAAATTAATTTGATTTATTTTTAATGCTCACCTATTGTAAATGTTGAAACAATCTCAAATTTATAGGAAAGTCGACAGTCAAGTACACAAGTTTTTTCCCCCTAAACTACCTGAGAGCACATTGCTGAAATGATGGCCCATCTCGCCTGGACACTTCTGTGTTTATTTCCAACACACGTGGATAATCTCCTAAAAACCGTAACATAGCCCTCACCATCAGGGAACTAACATTGACGCTTTCCTACTGCAGAATCTTCAGATACCCTCCAAAATTCTGCACTGGGCTAGAATTATGTATGGCACTTAGTTATTACATGTCCTTGGTCTCAGTCCTTTTGAAGATGACCGGCCAATTATTTTGTAGTATGTCACGTAACTGGGTTTCGTCTGATGACTAGATTCAGGTTATGCATTTTCGGCAGGAAAGCCACAGAAGTGATCCTGCTTCTTCTGTCTGCATCTTTTGAGAGTAAGGAAACTGAGGAGGTGGGAAAAGGGGAAGGTCTCTGAGTAGGAAATAGTGAGGTAGGAAAGTATGCGACGTAACTCTTAAGTCCTTTCTGCTGCATGAACGTCCTCATTCACTAGGTGTTTTTTTGAGCCTGAGCTTGGCCAGAACCCTCTTGGCATAAGGTAAGAGACAGGAAGGGGGTAGGGGCCATCTTAGAAGTGGTGAGGTGGGCACCTCTTCCCTTTCCACTCTCCCCAGGGGAGGAGGGTGCTGGGCTCCCAGCTTCCTCTAGGTGGCGCACTTTCCTCTGGGGAAAGGTGGGAACCCCAGGTGAATTCATCCCAAGGAAAGGAGGGATGATTTTAGAGGGGCTTGGATCCAAGTAGGGTCCCTTAGGAGTCAACATCACACCTTCTTGCACCTCCTAGAGGAGGGACCAGTATTCACTCATTATTTATTCATTTGGTTATCAAAACAAGTATTTTTCAGTGCCCCTTGTCTGCTGATAGCCGAGTCTCTTGCCAACTGAAGGTCACACAGTACAAAGCAGGCGAGGGCCGGTCATTAGATTTGGAGTTTAGGAGACCTAGGTATGGGCCCAGGTTTTACCCCTGACTTACTGTGAGACTATGAGCACCTTTCTGGGTTCCAACAGTTAAAAAAAATGAGGTGTCAGCTTGGCTAGGTTAGGGTCCTGTTTCATCACCCAACCCCCACGTGCCAATCCCCCATCTGTAAATCTGACTTCTCCAGATTCCTCCCTTCTCCCATAAGAAAGCAACTATGGCATGGGATTTAAGTCCTTCATGAGCAGGTGAGAATGAAACTTGAAAGAGCCTGGGGTATTTGCATGGTTGGAGAGAAGCTGGCATCATAGAGAAATGTCTAGCTCCTGAAAGGGAGTTGGGGGGAGGCAGCTGGAAGGCTTCTTTTTAACCTACCACACCCCCAGAGCAAAACAGTACCTTGGCCCCCATTCTTCAAGTGGTATCTGATGCTTGCTCACTGGAGTGTTTCACCTACTTAAAAACTACAGCCAGAGATGTCCAGGGACTGTCTGCTTTCAGGGTCTCCCTCAGCCACAAACTGGACCCCCTAGGGCAAACGACTCACCTTACTGTGCCTCAGTTTATTCATCTGTAAACCGGGGGCCAACAGCACTTTTCTCACAGGGAGGCGGTAGGCACACTGCTGATTAAAATGCTTCGGTGTGCTTCTGCTCTTAAGAGCAGGACAGATACCAGGAAGGCTTGGGGAGGCTCAGCACCCTGATTGAGAGGAAAAGCCTGTGGGGGGAAGGCAGCTCACTGGGTGGTCATCATAGATAAGGGGCCCTTGGGTGCCTTCTGCATCACCCACGCTAACAATCCTTTAACCACAGACAGCAGCTTGCAATGTCCAAAGCTTTCCCATATCCGTGACCTCATGTGACCCTCATCTTCTGTCTTGGTGGGTGGGGAAACTGAGACTTGGAAGGGGAAGTGTGACTTGCCCAAGATCACACATCCAGCTAGCAGCAGAGTTGAGCTGTAGAGGAGAGAATCAGGCAATCCTGGGTTCGAGTCCTGACACTGCCAGTCCAGGCTGTGTGACCTTAGGCAAATCACTTCACCTCTCTGGGCCTCGATTTCTTCACTTCACTAGTGATAATGGTTTTGAGGGTTAAATAAAATAGAGTGATATACATGGTGCCATTCTGGTTTGGGTCATTTTCAGAGCAAGAACACACCTTTCTTGGTTCAAAGCAACCAGATTTGGGGAGTGGGGTTTCTTCTTTTTCTCAGCCTTCTTCTTGCCTTACTGATATTTTTCCTGGCTCCTTCTTCCTCCCCCATCATCTCATATCACAGTCTGTGCCCAATGTCTTGCCGGCTCATCTCTAAGTACCATGAGGTGAGGCATCGTGGTGCCTCTGTCTGTCCGTTCAGGCTGCTCTAACAAAGTACCGTGGACTGGGAGGCTTATAGAAAACGGACTTGTATTTTCAAGGTTCTGGAGACCAGACGCCTGAGATCAGGGTGCCAGCGAGGCTGGTTCCGGTGAGAGCTGCCTTCCCAGCTGCAAGCTGTGGACTTCCCTGCGTGTGCTCACAGGAGAGGGTCCTCCCTTCAGGGCACTGATCCCGTTCACAAGGGCTCCACCCCCATGATCTAATCCTGCCCTAAAGGCCTCACCTCCTAACGCCATCATATTGGGGGTTAGGGTTTCAACACAGGAATTTCAAAAAGACGCAGACACTCAGTGCATGACGTTCGCTGCTCTAAGCTCGGCCCACAGCACAGCGCCTTGCTCTGCGTCAGGACAACGGCTGGCATTCTGAGTGCCGAGTGGGTGCCAGCCCTGTGCCAAGCGCTTCCTCTGCTGCTTCTCGTTCAGGCCTCACAACCCTCCGCGGCAGAAGCTGTTATTCTCATACCCTTCATTCGGGTGATGGAACTGGAGTTCAGAAAGGGAAAGTGACCTGCCAACGGGGCTGGGCCTCGGGAGAGGCAGAGAGGCACTCTCGGTGCAAAAATGTCTCAGGGTGGTGCCTCCTTAAATTTTGTATCCTGGGCACCTCGTCCGCCTCAGCCCGGCTGCCCAGGGTCACACAGCTAGGAGATGGTGACGCTAGGACTTAAACCCAGGCCCTGTGGCTTGGGTACTCATCACCCCACAGTGGGCTCAGTAACTATTTCATGGTGCAGGGCACACTGGCCATACTAAATCCATGGTGGCTATTGTATGACTGTCATTATCACCTTCTGATCCTCAGTCTCTCCTCTCAATGTCCAGCTTTAGGTTGCCCCCACCCATGCTCCACCAGCACCGGGCCCTGGGGGCTATCCCTAGCTAAGTGGAGTGACTCTCTGTGCTAACATTTTTCAAGCTCTGATGCTCAACTTGTATTTCCATCGTCAATGACAAACTCCTGTGCTACAGAGGGGAATAGGACCCACCTGCTTTCATTTCAGTCCTGTTTTACCTACTTATAAGGCAGAGCTTCTTGATGCTGTTGCAGTTACTATCGCCAATATCTCAGCCAACTACACACGGCAGAAAACTTCGGTCCTGCCCGAGAAGGCGCAAGAAATGTCTCTGTCCAGAGATCTTTGAGAAAGCAAACTGCTTCAAGGAGAATTCTGAGGGTAAGCTTGCCCCCCTTCCCTGACTGCCTTCCAGCCCCTCGTCTAAACAATAACAGCTCCTGTCTCTGAAATGATGACTGTAGGTTCCAGCTGATCCACAGGATTATACTGCAAGGTAGCAATTAGCCTGATAAGGCGATGACCTCCCCACCCTGCCTCTGGCCAGAGCAGAGACCAGTTAGCTGGAGCCTGCCCCTGCGGCGCCTCCTTGCCTAGCTGGGCTTAGAGTCAAGAACCCTAGTTCAAGGCCTTAGGCAAATCTCCTTTCCTCTCTGGACTTCTGATTGCTCACCTGTAAAATGGAGCATGTTCTGACCTTTGTGGGCTTGTGGGAAAGTGGCAGTAGAATCTTAAGTGAGAAACTGCTTTGGACTGCTGACTACCGACAGCCATAGAGCTAGCTGGGCCTTTACTGGCCCAGAAGTCAGGTGGGTCTGAGGTTCTGAGTCCTGGCTCCCATGTTCGCTAGCTATGTGTCCTAGGCAAGCTGCCTGTTTCCTCCTCAATAAGATGGGACAGTGTTTGTGCCTTGCCCTCCTTGCATGTGGTTGTGAGGTGCAGGGACAAGTGAGGCTGGAGAGCCTGGTGGTTAAGGTCACAGGCTTCAGATCAGACAGACTTGGGTTCATGTGCTGCTTCAGCCACTCCTAGCTGTGTGCCCTTGGGCAAGTTGCTTAACCTCTCTGAGCATTTGTTTTGCCATAAATGGGCAGATAGTACTTCCTGCTTATAAGCCTGTTGTGAGGATTAAATTAAACAAAGCAGATAAGGCTTCAGCATGGTACCCGGGAAATGGTGAGGGGACATGGGGATAGCTGCGTGACCTTGAGCATATACATACATAACTCTACCTCCTTCAGTTTGGTCTCTTCATCTGAGAAGTGATGCCAAGACAGCAGAGGCAAAGCTGAGAACAGCACCTTAGGCTTCGAAAACGTGCTATAGGATGTCAGAAGGGCACTAGCTATTCTCAACTCAGAATCCGCTGAAGAAGGGTGTCTTTCTATTCATAGACCTCTACCCCTTCTCTTCTCTGCTCAATGTAGAGGCAAAGAGTGTTGGCCACAAAGCCAACTTAGCAGCTGTGTGACCCTGGTCCAGTTAATGAACCTCTCTGTGGTTCCTCATCTGGTAAATGGAATGGTAATAGTCGTGTCTATCTCATAGAGTTGTTCGAGGATGAAATGTATTGATGTATTTAAAGTACTTAAAACCGTGTCTAACATCCAGTGAGTGCTCAGTACACATTAGCTTTTATTTGAATTATTGCGAAGTGCTTGTTCCCTCATTTCAAAGTCACCTCTGCAGCAGACAGTGCTTGGCTGATTTCTTGGAAGTGCATGGAACAGCTGCAAAGGGTCAGACTCCTGAGGCGTGGCCACCGACACGCTCAGTGTCTCTGGCAAGTCCTCTCCCCATCTGAGGCCTATTTCCACATTGGTAGGATGCAAAGGTCAGGCTAGGAACATTCCAGAATTCTAGATCCCAGAGTGGCTTAGAGAGGACTCCAAGGGGCCCGCTTTGCTTACTGAGATCTGGCAGTGCTGACGTGCCTGCCTTGGTGGCCCCTCTGTCTCTCTCACTCCACGGCTCTGGTCCTGAGAGAAAGCAGACCCCACCCGGCCATCACATGGGCTGACCCCAGACCGGGCCTGGGAGCAAGGCCTGTGGTAGAGGCTGGGGAAGAGGGCCTGCACTGGTGTGTGCACAAAATGGTGTAAACTCTCACACGGACAGACACCCCTGTACACACACAGACACTCTGACCTCAACACTCACACAGGCATGCATGCTCTGACACAGGTACACCGTCAGGCAGCACACAGCTACCCACCCCAACACCTTCCAGAGACAGCCACAGCCCCCTCCCACCTTGGTGTAGAAGCACCTAGCCTGGTGCTTTGTACATGGTGGCCCTGTCGACTGATTAAACAAGTGAAAGCTTCGTGGAGGGGTGCCTGTCCTCAACCAGTCCCCAGACCAGGGTTTCCCAAAGCACAGAACCTCAACCGCTGGAGAGATGAGGGGATTTTAAACAGCACCCAGATGAGCCATTTTAACTCTAATAGGTTCAAATTTAATAAAATGTGTCTTAGATAAAATACAAACAGTGGTTACCATGAAACGACAGAGGGAGTAATCATTTTTGTTATTTTTAGAAGTTTCTTTTAAAAAACTAAATTTAAAAATAGTTAATTAAGTTTTTTAAAGTTCTTCAAATAAAAAATTTAAGTGAATGATAATACAAATGAAACTCAGATATGGCAATACCCTGAGGGCCTGAGGTCTGCGACACTGTTGACACTATCCAATCTAAACCTCTCTTCCCCATTTTACAAATGGAGAAACTGAGTCCCAGCTCAGGAAAGGCTCAGATAAAGACTTACGTGGGGACCCAGAGAACAAGGCTCTTTGGCTGTGCCTTTGACTGACCATGTGACATTCCTGGCCTCAGATTTCTCCACCGTAAAATGAGGGAGAAATGTTTCCCTACACTGCTTACCTCCCACAATAGCTGTGAGGATCCCGAGGTCACAAGAGGCGAGGAGTGAGAAAGCATCTGCAAACAGACAGGGAAGGCATTGCCTCAGTGGAAACCCAGGTCTCCTAGTGCCCCAGCTGGGGCGTCTCCAGGGCAGCACAGAGTGATGGACGGGAGAGGGTGAGGTTGGGAGCCAGACAGACAGGTGCCTGAGTTTGACCTCTGTTTATTCACTCCTTCAACATTTTTTTCTTTTTTTTTGAGTGGCACACAGTGCTAAATACTGGGAAGGCAATGGGGAGCTGGAGGAGGCAGAAATTAGTCAAAAATTATAGAAATCAATGTAATATTATAAGTACAGAAAGTGCAACACAGCATACGTTCACAATAGGGGGAAGGGGTTTGTTTCTGGTCAGAGAGATCAGCATAGGCTTCCCCCTGCCATGACGACCAAGCTGAGGCTGAAGAAGAGGAGGAATTTACTTGATAAAAGAGAAGGAAAAGCATTCCAAGCAGAGGAAACAGCTAGTGCAAAGGTACTGGGGCAGGAAGGGGCAGGAGCACTTGAGTGACTTCAGCATGCCTTAAGTTCAGAATTCCAGGTGAAGTGTCCTGGCCAAGTGAAGCTGGAGAGTGGGCAGGGCCAAGCATGCAGCGCTCAAGGCCAGTCAGGATGTGGGCCATCATTGTAAGAGCAGTGGGAATCCATTAAAGGCTTTTAAGCAGCGAGTGATATCCATTTTGATAAGCTCACTGGCTGCAAGTCAAGTGTGAAAGACAAGAACATGAGGGGGACTTCCTTTACAGAAACCAGAACATACAATATAAAGTCACTAAAATCAGATCATGTGGTATTGAGAAAGGCATAGACAAATAGATTCATGGAACATGATAAATAATCCAGAATTATATCCCAGGATAGAGATGTTAATATTTGACAAAAGAGATACCTCGTCACAGGGGAAAAGGGATAGTTTAGTTCACAAATGGTGCAGGCCCTCTGGAATAAATAAAAATGAACCCCCATTTTATACCATCTAATACCAAACTGCAGATGGATCAAAAATAAATGTACGAATTAAAAATAACACAATTACAAAACACTGTAAGAGATGGTTTTATACACTCTACATGCATAAAGCAGACCAGGGATTGGCAAACTACTGCCCATAAGCCAAATGCAGGAGGCTGCTTTTTAAAAAATAAATAAATAAATAACAATTTTATTGAGATATAATTCACATACCATATAATTCACACATTTAAAATGTACAATTTTTAGCGTATTCATAGACGTGCAAACAGCACCAAAGTCAATTTTAGAGCATATTCATAACCTCAGTAAGAAATCCTGTACGATTAGCTACCAATCAGCTCCACATTTCTTATCCTCCCCTGGCCCAAAGCCACCACTGACCTACTTTCTGCCTCTATGGCTTTGCCTATTCTGGACATTTCATAGAAATGGAATCATACGATATGTGACCTTTTGTGTCTGGCTCCTTTCACCTGGTGTTGCATTTTCAAGGTTTATCCACATTGTAGCATGGGGTCAGTACCTCATTCCTTTTATAGATCAGTACTTCATTCCAAAGAGGGAATGCTACAGTAGTTCCCCCTTAGTTAACAATTGCTTTCCATAGTTTTAGTTACCTGTAGTCAGCCGCGGCTCAAAAATATTAAATGGAAACTTCCGGAAATAAACAATTCAGAAGGTTTAAGTTGCACACTGTTCGACGTAGTGTGCTGAAATCTGTCATCATCTCGCGTGAATCCAGGGTCTCCACGCTGTATGCACGCCCCTCCTGCCGGCCACTGAGTAGCCACCTTGGTTATCAGATCTATTTTCCTGGCATTACACTGTTAGTGTTCAAGTCACCCTTATGTTACTTCATAATGGCCCTAAAGCACAAGAGTAGTGATGCTGACAATTCTGATATGCCACAGAGGAGCCATAAAGCACTTCTTTCGAGTGAAAAGGTAAGTATGGGACGGTGAGATATTTTGAGAGAGAAACCTCATTCACATAACTTTTGTTACACTATATTATTATAATTGTTCCATGTTATTATTAGTTATCGTTGTTAATCTCTTACTGTGCCTAATTTATAAAAACTTTATCATGGGTATGTATAGGAAAAACACATAGTATATATAGGGTTTGGTACTATCTGTGGTTTTAGGCATCCACTGGTGGTCTTGTCCGCACAAAGTGTGAAATAGATACTGTTTGGCCTTGTACCGAAAAGTTTGCCAACTCCTGATCAGAGACAGGGATGACCTTACAATTCAAGGCTAAAGACTAAGAATCTATAAAAGAAAAGAGATAATTTAAAAATCAAATATATATATATATATAAATCTTTTAATGCAAATCTTTATATATATGCATAAATCTTTAGCATGGCAAAAAGTACTAAAAGCAAAGTCACTGGGCAAAAAACAGAGCTTGAAAAAGTAGCTGTAACACTGATGACAGAGAAAGAATTCCTATCTTGTATGAGTCAAGGTCCTGGCAGGAGGTGGATGGCACACCCAAATGGGGTAGTTCAAGGAGGTTTAATGCGGGGCCGATGCGGAGGTGTGGGCAGGGCTGAGAAATGCACCCAGAGAGGTGCACAATGGCTGGTATCAGAAGGGAATCATTTCTGCCTGGGACCCTTGGTGCCCAGCGGGAAGAGTGGAGAGAGCCTGGGAACAAATGCCCCAACCTCTCTCTCCTCCTGCTCAGTGACCTCCTGCTGTACCTCCCATTGGCCAAACCCAGCTGAGAGCTGAGAACTAGAAGGTCATTTCAGTCCCTGTGCTGTAAGAGGCACCAAGCAGATGGAGAAGGGCAGAGTATGGATGTGGAGGAGCAGGTGGAAGATGCCGAGTACGTAGCCTGAAAGGAGAGGGTATTCCTACAGGGAAATGGGTGAAGGCAGCCAGAGACTGAGCAAGCTGAACGGCCGACGAGTTTATGAAAAAGACACTCAAATTTGTGTTAGTAATCAGGAAAACACAAATTTAAGTCTAGCCATATGATAGAGTTCTACCCCATAAGTATAAAGCCCTGATAAGGAAGGACTTATATGCAAGAAAATAACAGTAGATGCTGTCATGTTCGTAGTTTCCCATTTTTTTTTAATGGACATCCCTGTGTTGGAGCCTCACCTCCCGAATTTAGGAATCTCAAACTCAAATTTGCTGCTGAGGATGTATGTGGCAAATTTGCTGCTGAGGATGTATGTGGCCGTCACTCCAGGCTCCACCAATCAGATGCAACATGTGAGACTTGTCCCATTTGTCTGCCATGGGAGTTGAGATCTGGTGGCCTCAGCACCAGGGGCAGTTTCCCAGGGACTGCAGTGTGGAATGCCAGGTGCAGGAGTGGCATGGGGCAGAGTGTGGGGAGGCCACTGCTGGTGAATTACTCAGGCTATTCCATGCTACGGTTTGGGACTTTGATCTTAGAAGTGAGCTTCTAGCTGCATCAAACAGGATTGGCTTCTGTAGCTTCTAAGAGCCCCACCTAACACTGTAGCATTGTTCCCAGTGTTAAAAAATGGGAAGCAGAAAATGACCACCAACAAGGTGACAACTGAATAAACTGACACATCCACACAGTGGAATATCAGGCAGCCATTAAAAAGAATGAATTAGAGCTATACTAGCTGACTTGGAAAAAGGTCTGTGAAGTGATGTTGGATGAAGAAGGCAAGGCACAGAAAACTATAATATAGTCCTATTTATTAAAAAAAAAAAAAGATATGATGACAAATTAACTCCATGTATGTAAATGTGAAATCAAATGTATGCTTAGGATTAAATGAGTCTGCTTAGAATTGAATAAATACAGATAAAAGCACGGAAGGACAATCACTAGATTGTTGGCATGGAATGTGGAGTGCTATGGTGAGGGGAGGAGATGGAAAAAGAGGAACCAAACAAAGGAGAAAAGAAAGAAAACTTTACTGAAACGTATTTCTGATCATTTTTAAGTTTTTATGTAAAATGACATGTACATGTGTGTGTATATGTGAGTATGCATCGTGGGTACCTGGATAAAGAGATTTAAAAGATTTTTAAAATGAAAGGTCACTGGCTGCACTATCGAGGGTAGACTGGTGGCAAGGTCAGTTGGGAGTCTAGGGAATCTACACAGGCAAGAGAGGGTAGTGGCTCGGGCCAGGGTGGGGGCAGTGGATGGAGAGAAAAGGACGGGTTTGAGAAACGCCCAGCAGATAAAACAGCCGGGACAGGGAATGGGTTGATTTGTGGGGTGGCGACAGAAAGGGAAGCGTCAAGGTTCCCCGGTTACTAACAGGGCAACTTCGATACCACCTATTTCACTGTGTCGTGAGGATGAAAGGAAAGAACATGTGAAATGCCCAGTGAAGACTGTGCCCGTCACTCCCAAGTAACTCAACCAGGAAGCAGCCACTTGAAGGCCAGAGCCTGCCTGGTGGGGTCTCATCGTAACCCAAAGACCACGTGTTCTGTGGGTTCACCCAGAGGAGGCTGACGGCCTGGGGTGCTCTGATCCTTGAGGCAAGATGGGGTTGTGGAGAAGGTCCAGGGCTCACGCATTCCCTTTGTTGTGGTAGAGCTCCAGCCACCGTCCAGAGGAGCCGAGCACTGGAGCGTGTACAGGAGGGAACTCGAATCCAGGGACCCACGGTGCCACCTCTTGCCTTAGGGCCCCGATTTGGCTGTTCGAACTGTGCCTGTCAGCTTCAGTTAGTAACCAAGTGCCCACTGTGTGCAAGAAAGGCCCACAGCGAGTCTTCTTTAAAAAACCCCAGATGAGAAAAGCCTCAGAAATACATAAATACCAGATAGTGGTGATAAGGGCCAAATGAACTGGGCAGATAAAGGGTGATGGGATTTCAAAAGAGAACGGAGGAGACCTTTCCATTAAAGGGTGCTCCCGGAAGGCTTTTGGGAGGAAGTAGCTTTTGCAATAAGGGTGGAATTTGGACATGTAGATGCAGGCAGATTTTTTTCTTTATCTTTTTTCTTTTTTTTTAAGGAAATTCTTCCCATTCTTAAAGGATCAACTCAAAAGCTGCCTTCCTGCTTACTGGATCCTGCTGGTTGAAATTATTCATGTTTTCCTAGCACCCCCATTAACAGAGCTTTATGAACAGCATAGACCATGTATGCTGCTTGCCTGTTGTCTTCCTGTCTAGCTAAGGGGTTTGAGCAGCTTGAGGGCAGGGGCGGTGTCTTCAGTTTTACGCCTTAGAGCCAGGCAGCACACCTACACTTAGTATCCAAAAAATCGTGTGTTGAATGAGGAAAAGTAACCAATCTTGCAGCCAATATTTATCTGACCATCTAAGTTTTCAGTGAAATCCACATTTTTATTTTCCTCTGTTCAAGAACCCAGCAAGCATTTCCCAGTATCTTTATTTCCTACGTCAGGCCAAGAAAATATGTTTCTCAAGAACAAAAAGATGTCACCTTGTATACTAAGCCTTTACCATATGTCAGGCCCTATACAAAGTGTCCTATTAGACTCATCCATATAATACTCAAAACAGTTCTTTAAGAAGAGGCTTTTGACTGTGCCCATTTCAGAACTAGGAAAACGAAGGTTCAGCAAGGCCACCAATTTCTACAGCAGTGGCAGGGATACGATCAGAACCCCTGACCCTCAAGTGCCATCCCTTACATACGTGTAAGACTCTGTGTGCATGCACGTGCATGAAGCGTTTCCGAATCTGAAAAATTAGAGCTTGGTTTCAATGACCTTGGACAGCACCTTGCATCCTGACAAGCCAAGGGCTCAATTCCATGACTAGAAAGATGGTCATTGAAATGGGAGGCCCAGGTGACCACCACTGAGTAGTTGAGAAAGCAGGCTCAGCAAGGTCCCATGACTGACACAGGCACACAGCTTCTTGGTGGTGGAGCTGGGTGCAGGACCGGCCTTCTCTGCTCCACAGCCCATGCTCTTTCTCTCCATGCCTCAGCATCTCTTGGTCCAGCCGCCCTGACTGTGGTTCGTGTGGTGGCTGTAGGCTGGCTGCATGGCCTGCTGCAGATCAGCTTTCGGCTCCTGGAGGAGGTGAAGGTCATTCCTCATCATCCCCTCCCGTAAGATCCCTTTTTCTTTTTAAACAGTGCCACATCCCAGGCCATGTGCCAAGCACGGTACACGCAGCAGCGCCTTCACCTTCACTAGAATCTCATTCCCGTGGGCACAAACATTATTCCCACTGGATACACAGGGCGCTGAGGCTCAGAGAAGTGGGCTGGCTTGCCCAGTTTACTTAGGGAGCAGAGGGGCTGGAATTTGATCGTGGGGTTGCCTTATCAAAAGTCCAACTTTCTGGAGCATAAGGGCAGCACCCATAGCCACCATTCGCCAAGGGCCTCTGGTGAGGGTGTGAGTGGTGGAGGGCATCCTTCTGTCAATCACCCTCGGGCCTTGGAATTTAAACATCTATTCTTGTGCCCAAAGGCTTTGGAGTGAGACTGTTCTCTGTGGCAACTCTAAGCTATAGTGAGGATTTTATGGGGACAAGGACACTGAATGGGTAAGCAGAAAAGGATATAGCAACAGACATAAAAGTTGCCAGCACTTAATAAATATTCCATTCCTTCCTTTCTCTTTCCCCTCCCTCTTCCCCTTGGATGATTAAGTGTCAAGCTTTGAAGTCAGGCAAACCTGAATTGAAATGCTAGTTAAACAACTGACTAGCTGTGTGGCTTTGGACAAGCCACTTAACCTCTCTGAGCTTCAGCAACCTCATCTGCAAAATTGGGATAGTGACAGACACTATTTTTTTGTCATGTGAATCGGGAAATATGCATGAAGAGCTTGGTGCAGTGCCAAGGTACAGTAAATGTTCAATGAACAGGTAGCTGTTATTATTAATCCCTCTGTCTCCCAGTTCTGCCCTAAATAGCTGAGTGACCTTGGGTGAGACTCTTCATCTGTGAGCATGTTTGACTAGGTCAGAGTTCTCCAAAGTGGTACACTGGTGACAAGCTAGATGGTCTTGCGTGGTACAAGTGAACATTTGTTATTTTAAGTTGTGAACATGTTTTGATGTATAAGAGAAAAACACTAAAAGCACATGATTTCATGGACATTGTTTGGAATGAAGCTAAGTAAAAGGGTAGTGATTTAAAACAAAAACTATTAGGTAAATAATAGATCAGGTGGTACAAGGATACAGCAAAAATTAAAAAGGCGGTGCTTAAACAGCCAGGTTTAGGGAATTCTGGGCTAGATGATCTGGCTTTGATTATATGGCTGCCCAGAGAAACTCTGGCTTATGAGTGACTTGCTAGAGGAACCCCTTTGTCCCCCCTATAATTTTAAGGGGCCAAGTTCCCCATAAGCCCCATAGCCAGGAGTTTGGGCTAATGCCCTTTCAGTACACATAGCAAAAATGATATAAATAACTCATCCTGGGACTTCAAACATGCCACCTCAGATGTATGGCAGGAGATTACAGGTTCCCAGCCCTCAGCCCCTCCATCATTCCCGTGGCTTAGAGGCTTGCTCTGAGTAGAGATCAATGCTTTGGTTTTATGGGCAGCTGGGCCACGTGACCAGGCCCCAAATCCTTTGCTTTATGGCTTGTTTACACATTCCTGGTGAGAAATGGTTTACATTCTGGGCCCTGAGCACACTCCTAAATCAGCTGCTGGGTTCTTGCAGTTGGAGGTGAAAGAGATCTGTGTGTCCGTGGGCACCAGGAGGCCAGGGGAAGAATAGAGAGGCAAGCTAGAGGAGGGCTGGGGAGGGGACCCCCTCAGGGCCCCTTGGTTTCCTGTCTCTGACACCTGGAACCTATTTCTGAGTCAGTGGGGGGCGCTGTGCAGGGCTTGCCGTGGGGAGGACCCCGAGGGGTTGCATAAGCACAATTACTTCAGGTGTGCTGAGCTCTTACTCCAGGTCGATCTTGGCACAAATTAGCTCTCGGGGTTCCCACAGCGGCCCTGAGAGGCTGGAATTAATTCTCATTTTCAGATGAGGAAGCAGAGGCTCAGGGAAGCAAAGTGGCTTGTTCCCTATCCCATAGCTGGGGAGTATCTGCGAAGGATTCAAACCCACTCTGACAGAGGCGAAGGCTGGGGTCTCACCACTACACTTTCCTGTCACTGGGAAATGGCTCCAGAGAAGCCATTCAGGCTGGAATTTAGGAAGTGTCTCCTGGCTTGGGGAGTGAGGATTAGGAGATGATGATTCCTGTCTGGGTTTTGGTCCTGACTTGGCTAAGTCACTGTCTGAGAATTCCACGTCACCAGACTGACCTTATAGATCCAAGACACAAGATGCCCTGGGAATCATCTGGGCAAGCTCCAGGCACCCAGCGGGCCCCAGCTGCCCACCCCACCCACAGCCTCCCCTCCTTAATCCCTGCTTTCTCTTCCTTGCCCCAGCCCCCTTCCCCTCCTATTCTCCTCCACCCTGAGAGGGTCCTCACTGCCCATGTATTTTCTTCTATCTATCTCCTTGTGGTTTGTGCCCATTGGCCCCAGCTCTGCCCTTTGCAGCTGCATGGCCTTCTCCTAGGAAGGTGCCTTCATGCTGGGGGCAGCTCTCAAACCCAAGTCTTCTCCTGACTACTCCAACGTCTATGGCCTTTCTCCAAATGACGGTCTCTAGCCTCTTCCTCATCCTGGAGCCTGCCTTCTCTGGTCAGAGCTGGGAGATGACCCAAAGTTGGAGAGGGGAGGTAGCAGGCAGTCTGGGTTAAGGAATCTTCTTCTCCCTCTGGATTGAGAGACAGCTAGGTGTTCTGGGGAGCGTTCAGGCTCTGGGGTGGGGCAGACGTGGATCACAGTGCTGTTCCACATTGAATCGTCTTGCTCAAGGCACTTAACCTCTCAGAGGGCACTGGTCCTCTTCCTCCTTCGCCCATGTGGTTTGGAGGTAAACCCAGCCTTGGCTCAGGGACTCGGCTATTTGGCACTTCCTTTCCCCCCCCACCCCCAGTGATCTTTTCAGGGATGCATATGTCACCCAGTTCCCACCAATGAGAGTTGAGCTGTGAGTGACAGATGCTGACTCGTTTTAGTAGGTGTAAAGCTGTGAGATGACCAGTATGAAGTCTCTTTTGTCGTTTTGCTATTATCAAGGAAAAGCATGTTTGAGAATGGAGTAACTGGCAGAGCAGAGCCAAGTTAGGAGATGGCAATATTATTTGAATCCCTACATTAAGCTGTGCCGGCAGTCGGTCTCTTTTGACTTTCCAGATACACAAACCAATAAATTCCTTGTAGAAGATTATTTACAAAAATGACCACACTTCTCTACCCCTCCCTGTATCCATGTTCTTGCAATATGGCTTTGCAGCAATTCCCATCAAGAGGTAGAATCTAGTTCCTCATTCCTTGGATCTGGGTTGGTCTTTTGGGTTGGTGATGTGCTTTGGCCAACAGAACATGGCAAAAACAATAGTGGGCCAGTTCCAAGCTCAGGTCTCAGTGGGCCTTGTGTGCTTACACACACTCTCTTGGACCTTGAATAAGACTGAGCTAGTCTGTTGGAGGACAAGAGACATGCAGAGGAGAGTCTAGTCCTAGCTAAGGCCATCTTGAACCAGCCTACAATGTACCACTGGAGATGCATGAGAGCATCAGCCAAGATCAGACGGAGCCCGGAGAGACCAGAAGACCCACCCAGCTGACCTGAAGACCCGTGAGCAATGAAAGTGCTTATCGTTTTCAGCATTGCACTTGGGGGGCAGTTTATTACACAGCAGCAGCTGGTAGAGTCCCTTGTTTGGCTTATATTAGTCCCGATTGGTTTTCTGTCATTTTCAGTCAGAAAATCCTAAATGATACAACTATCATAGCCATCTCACAGGGTTGCTGTAAAGATTAGAAATGACATTGGCAGACTGCCTGGCACACTGGAGGTGCTCTGTAAATGACAGCTGTTGACATTAGCCCCTGTCATCCTCCCAGATGCATCCTTGTCTACGTACTCCAAACAGAGGCAGAAAGTTCTCTGCCAGCACGGCGAGCAGAGGCAGGAAAACAGACTGGGGTGCCACAGGCAGCCATGCCGTGTGGTAGCCCAGTTCCTTGGCTATGACCCTGATCCCTTTTGTCATCACAGAAGCATTTGGACTGATTTCAGGTTCCATCTTCTGGGACACACCAAGGTGATTCATCTCCATTGGCAACGAGCATGAACTCAGCCCTCAGAACTGGTGTAATGTTACCTGGAAAGAGAAACCATCACTTACCACCACTGCCATTGTGGACTCACGTTCAACAAATACGGGTGTGATTTCTTCTGTATATACATGACAAGTGTGTACTTCATACTTAAAATGATGCTATATGTTTAATAAGTAGATGAGAAGTCTCCTGTTGTTTGAATATTTATTTTCCAAAGTCCCTAGGGTTTCAAGTTTGGAATGGGATGCAAAAGGCATTGAAACATGAAACAATTTACTAATGGAACTGATAATTTTAAAAATTAGTCTTTCCTCCCACCCAACATGCTTCTTTAATACAAGCTTCTATCCCCACCCGTTGTATCAACTCAGTTCCTCCCTGTTCATTATGAAAACACACCAATAATAGTACACATTGATCGCAGAGTGAAACCGCAAATATTGTAAAAAACATATATATGGATTTCACAAATTCATTGAAAATGTTGCTAATTAACTGCTCAAATTCTTGCAATGTTTTGGACAAACCAGCACACAGCCGAGTTAAGCCGGTCAACAATGTAAAAGAGGAAATAAATGGCAATAGGGCTTTCAAGAAAGAACAGCTTAGAGATTGATAAAACCCTAGAATATTTTTGCAATTGCAATAATGATTTTTTCATAAATCATGCTGAAATGAGAGTAAAGTGAAAGATATTGTGTACTATGATTTCATTAGAAAAAATGTGCCGCCACACCTAAAACAAGTAGTACTTGTCTTCTTCATTCATTCTAAGAATTAGCACATAGTCACAATTATTAAAAATTTGCTTAAATGTACTTCCGCAATGTTTTGTTTTCCAAGCTTAAGTCCCAATCACAGACTTTCCCCCACAGACGCACACACTTTGGTGTGAAATTTTGGTCCCCACTGTCAGAAGATTCACATTAAGCAACTCTTTTTTGTGCCATCTGTCTTACTTTCCTCTATCTCTGAGAGAATAAGAGGCCAGATAGTTTCTGGGCAAATGGAACAGTGGGAGAAGCAAGCAGGGTACACACAGTAACTGGTAGAGAGAGAGTTCCACAGTGAGCTGTAAGCTGTCGGGACAGCCTAGTCGGGACTCCTATCGGCAGGAGTCCAAGGGATACAAGTTGGGTTTCCCATCTCCTGAGATGCACCTTCATGGTGGAGGCTCAGCTGCCATTTAAAAAAGCTCCAGTAAGGTTTCTTGATGAAGCAGCAATTCTACTTCCTAGCTGTGTATCCCTGGGCTGGTTACTTTGTCTCCCTCAACTTCAGTTTCCTCAATTATAAAATGGGGATGCAAAAATAGTAACCACCATAGAGGGTGTGGTGAAGATGAAACAGGACAGTACAAGAAGAGGGGGTACCCAGGGACCTGGCACAGGGCGAAAGCACAGAAAGGTTGTCAGTCACTGGTAGTGTGTTGTTCATTGTAGTTGGTTATTTTTTTTTTTAGCAATAACTTTTTTATGATTACAAAAGCCATGAGTGTTTACTATTCAACTAGTTTAAAAAATACCCCCAAAATGTAAAAGAAAAAAAATTCCTATAAAATGTCAGTCCCTTTTCGCATATATGCATATATTAAAAAAAATTATGTCCATACCATGCATTCCATCCCCTGACTTCCTTCCTGCAGCAATAGATCGCAAAGGATTGTTATTCTTAAATGCCCATTACAGTCCTGCTTTGCTGGGAGGGGGAAAGGAGAAAGCAAATTAGGTTGCAAAGAGAATGGTCCCACTTCCTTTGAGGAATCAGTCAGCTTCCCTCATTATGGGGCGCCCGGCCCCTCACACCCCTCCCTGGGGATCTTGGTGGAAATATGCGCCCCCAAGCTGGTACCTAGCCTCTTCCCACCCTTCCACGCTCACCTCTCAGCTCCCTCACCCCTCACCCTGCCCCTCCCAGGTGTTAAATGGGGGGAATTTCAGTCTGGAGTGAATGTTTACAGCTTACTTGAAACCCTTAAAAATAAAAATTCATCATAAACTGACAGATCCTTAAATTTAACTGCGCAAACAGTGCCACTATAATATTTAAAGCTCCGCTTGAATGGATGTTCTATCAAAACCACATGGGCTCCCACCTGGCTCCCTCCGTGTGACTGCCGAATTTGAGGAAATGCTGGCGGGATGTTTATTTGGCTGAAGGCACAGACTCTGCTTGCTCTGGGTTAACCTTTTTCACAGGGGCTTTCATGCTACTTGGTCGGCAGCCCTAGGCCTTCGGCCTCCAAGTTCTGAGTTCCCTCCTCTGCAGTCATACGGAGGAGGCTCAGAGAAGCCTTATGAGCAACTGACGGTATGGGCTTCGGGCTTGCTCTGCTGGAATCTTGGTTCTGCAAGTACAAGCTGTGTGACCCTCAGAATCTTCCCTGACCTCTCTGTGCCTTGGTGTCTCATTCATAAAATGGGGAATGATGGCAATGAGTTAATTATGTAATAGACAACAATAACTGGAATATAGTATGTCCTCAATAAATGTGCGTGTGTGACCTCAGCTGCAGAGGGATGAGTGAATACAGCCCCTCACTACCCAGTCGATGGATTCCAGACTGCCCGTCGCTCTGCCCCACAAACAATACTACATTCAATATAATGAATCATGTCCTTTATGGACCTGTGTGTAATATAATTAGGATCTGTAGCTAGGAATGGAATGGTCAGATCATGTATATGCACATACTTAATTTGACTAAGAACTGTAAACTGCTAACTCACATCCCTGGCCAATTTTCTTATCAATTGTCGAGTTTCTTTTTATTCTTGTTTTTGACGATGCAGATTATCTTCCTTCCATCTGTCATCCCTTTATTGTGTTAGTCTCCATTTAAAAATCCTTAGTTTTTATATATTCATATCCCTTTTCTTTATGTGGAGTGCTTCTTAGCTTTATATAATTTGTATTAAGTTATCATGTACACTCAAAAAATGTGCTGAGTTTACGTGTATAGTTGGATGAGTTGGGTAAGTGTGTACGCTCATGTAATGCTACCACAGTAAGGATATGAAACATTTCATCACCCCGGAAAGTTCCCTCTGGCCACTTTCCACTCAGCCCCACAAAAGGCAAATACTGCTCTAATGTTCATCACTATAGGTTATTTTCTCCTCTTCTAGAACTTCATATAAATGGAATTACACACATATTTTTATGGCTGCCTTCTTTCACACAGTGTGTTTTTTTAGATTCATTTATGCCATTGTATGTATGCATCAGTAATTTGTTATTTCTTATTGCTGAATAGTATATTACTGTAAGAAATTATTTATCCATTCACCTTTTTTATGAATATTAGGGCTGTTTCTAGCTTTTGGCTATCATGAATAAAGCTGCTGTAAACATTCACATACAAGTTTTGTGTGTGTGTGTGTGTGTGTGTGGGTGTGGGTGGGTGTGTGTGTGTGTGCACGCGCGCAAGCGCGCACGTCTCTATATGTATGTGTTCATTTCATTTCTACAAATGGAATTGCTGGGTCATAGGGTAGGTGTATTTTACCTTCAAAATATACTGTTAGAGAGTTCTCCAAAGCAGTTTTACCATTTTCTACTCCAATTAGAAATATAAGGGAGTTCCAGTTGCTGCACCACCCCACCATACACATACACTTAATATTGTCTGTGTTTTTAATGTTAGCCATTCTGGTATGTGGTATCTTACATTTAATTTGCTTTTCCCTTATGTCTAATGATGTTGAACACCTTTTCATGTGATTATTGGCTGTTTTTATATCTCTTTTGTAGAGTGTCTATTCAAGTCTTTTGTCCTTTTGGTTTTAAATTGGGTTGTCTCTTTTATCAATGAGTTGTACTTCTTTATATATTCTAGATGCAAGTCCAGATATATATTTTGCAATTATTTTCTCCCATCTGTGGCTCGTCTTTTCATTTATTAATGATGTCTTTTGATGAGCAAACTTTATATTTCTGATGAAGTCTAATTTATCAATTTTTAATAGACTATTTTTAAGAGCAGTTTTAGGTTCTCAGAAAACTTGAATCAAATGTAGAGTTCCCAAACACTCCCTGCCCCCACACACGCCTAGCTTCTCTGTATCAACATCTCCTGCCACAGTGGTACATTTGTTGCACTCGATGAACGCACACTGACACATCATTTCAGCCAGAGTCTGTAGTTTATATTAGGGTTTACTCTTAGTGTTGTGCCTTCTATGGGTTGGGACAAATGTAGAATGCCATGTATCCAGCACTACAGTATCACACAGAATAGTTTCACTGCCCAGAAAAATCCTCTCTACTCTGCCTATTCATCATTCTCTCCCCACAACCCCTGACAACCACTGATGTTTTTACTGTTTCTGTAATTTTGCCTTTTCCAGAATGTCATATAGTTGGAATCATAAGTATGTAGC
Organism: Eidolon dupreanum; assembly: GCA_028627145.1. Taxonomy (NCBI): domain Eukaryota; kingdom Metazoa; phylum Chordata; class Mammalia; order Chiroptera; family Pteropodidae; genus Eidolon; species Eidolon dupreanum. The sequence continues at coordinate 14,788,423 of CM053515.1, read as the reverse complement.
CTGCTCAGATTGGCTTCTTTCTCTTAGTAATATGCATTTAAGTATCTTCCATGTGTTTTTACAGTTTGATAGCTCATTTCTTTCCAGCACTGAATAATTCCATTGTCTGGGTATACTATTGTTTATCCATTCACCTTTTGAAGGACATCTTGGTTGGTACTAAGTTTTTGGCAATTATGGATAAAGCTGCTCTAAACTTCCATGTACAGTTTTTTGTGTAAACATACATTTTTAACTCATCGAGTAAATACCAAGGAGCACAATTGCTGGTTCATATGGTACAATCACATTTAGTTTTATAAGAAACTACCAAACTGTCTCCCAAAGCGGCCGTACCACTTCACATTCCCACCAGTAAGGAATGAGAGCTCCAGTTGCTTCACATCCTTGCCTGCATTTGGTGTCATCAGTATTTTGGATTTGGCCATTTTAATAGGTGTGCACTAGTATCTCACCTTTGCTTTAATTTGCAATTCCCTACTGACATATGATGTTGAACATTTTTTCATATTCTTATTTGCCATCTATATATCTTCTTTGGCGAGGTGTCTATTCAGGTTTTTAGCTCATTTTTTAGTTGGGTGTTCACTTTCTTACTGTTGAGTTTTAAGAGTTCTTTGAATTTTTTGGATAACAGTTCTTTATCAGATATATCATTTGCAAATACTTTCTCCTAGTCTGTGGCCTGTCTTCTCATTCTCTTGAACATTTATTAATTTTTATCTTTTATAGATTGTGCCTATTGAGATCTCTCCAAGACATATTTGTCTACCCCAGAGTTGAAAATATTCTTCTCTTTGCTTCTAGTGGCTTTATGGTTTTAGTTTTAGATTTGCATTTAGATCTTTGATTCATTTGGGACTTGCAGGGGGAGGTGTATAGTATGAAGTAGGGGTTGAGATTCTTTTTTTCCCATACCAATCTCGTGTTGTTCTAGTACAATATGTTGAAAAAACTTTTCTTTCCCCATTGAATTACCTTGGAACTTTTGTTGAAAATTAATTGGCCATACATATGCATGGGTCTGTTTCTGGACACTCTTCTGTTTCATTCACCTGTGTATCTATTCTTAGGCCACTAGCACATTGTCTTGATTATTGTGGCTTTTCAGTAAGTCTTTAAATCTGGTAGAATAAGTACTTCAACTTTGTTCTGTTTTTTTCAAAATTGATTTGACTATTTGAAGTCATTTAAATTTCCATATAAATTTTAGAATTAACTTCTGCTTCAAAAAATCCTGCTGTAATTTTGATTGAGATTATGTTGAATCTATATATAAATTTAGAAAGATTATCTTAACAATATTAAATCTTCCAATCTATGAACATATTATAGCTCTCCATTTTTTTAGGTCTTTTTAATTTCTTTTATCAATATTTTATAGATTTTAGTGTAGACGTCTTACACATCTTTTGATAAATGTATTTCTCAGAATTTTATGTTTTTGGAATTATTATAAATGGTATTTTTATTTAATTTTTTAATTGTTTGTGCTACTGTAGAGACAAAATCTATTTTTAAAATATTGACCTTGTGTTCTGAGTTTAGTTTCTATTATAGATTTCATAATTTTATCCACACATAATCATATCATCTGTGAAAAAAGACAATTTTAGTTTTTTCCAAGCTTCATGCCTCATTAATTTTTCTTTTCTTATTGCAATGGCTAAAATAACCACTTTAATGTTGAATAGAAATGGTGGGACATCTTGGCTTTGTCCTTCATTACTTCACATAGACTTTACAGTTTTTGTTACCACTTATGAATGGAATTGTTTTTTTTTTTAATTATATTTTCTAGTTGGTTATTGCTGGCATAAAGAGATAATATTAATTTTTGTAGGTCAAACTTGATTTTTTTAAGTCAATAAACAGAGTCATTGCAAATAGTGACAGTTTTATCTTTTCCCTCTCAATCCTTACATCTCTTAATTGTTTTTCTCCTCTTATTGCATGGCTAATTCCTCCAGTGCATACCTAAGAGCAACTCTTATGAAATAAGAAGGACTTGAAGTTATTTTTATCTCTATTTCAAGAATGAGGAAACCGCAGCCCAGAAAGGTCAGGGTTTTGTCCAAGAGCTCCTAATTAACTTTTGTTTTTAACTATAAACTTAGTTTTTAAAAATAAATAATCCAAGTTCCTTGAATCAAATTTATGAAATAGAGACAAAAATAAATAAAATACCTGTATAGCACCCATTTGCAGGTAAGTGCTATTAATATTTTGAATTTCAGATTTCCAAATTTTAAATATACATATATATTTTAATTAAAAAAAAGATTATACTGTAATGCCATTTTATAATGTACTTTTATCACAAAGCAATTATCATAAACATTTTCGAATCAATACATTTAATGTTTGCATAGAATTCCATTCCATTTTATGGCTGTACCATAGTTAAGTATTGAGTTAAGCATTCCACAATTGTTAGACACCTACTTTGGTTCCGGTTTTTCAATATTATACATAACATTGCGAAGAAATTCATTGTTGCTAAATTCTTACCAGAAAACAAGTTTCCTTAGTATAAATTCTCAGAAATGGAATTGCTAGGTCAAAGGGCACATAAAATGTGCCTATTTATCAAGCCTTTGATACCTGTAGGTAAAACATTACTTTTAACAGGTATGTATTAGATAATGAATAATTCCATGTTTCCCTTCCCCTCATACAGGACCTACTAATCTCACCGGCTCTACCCAACCTCTATCCTTTCCCAAGTGGAAATTCCCAAGTCTGATCTTTCCTCAACTCCATTTCATTCATTCGACAACTTTCAATAATTATGTATTAAATACCCACTATTTTCCAGGTTCTAGAGATACACTGGTGAATAAAAGAGCCTTATGCTCGTAGAGTTTGCATTTACTGGGGAGAGACAGACAAATATAATGAAAAAGTAAATTAAATGGCATGTTAAAAGATGTCAAGTGATAAAGAGAAAAGAAAATGAGCAGAGTGATGGGGATCAGGGGTAGTGGGCGAGAGATGTGGGAGACAGTTTGCAGTTTTACAAAGGAGGGTCAGAGTAGATCTCACTGAGCAGGGGACGCTTGAGTCAAGACTTGACTGGGTGAAGGAGGGAGGGGGAGGGACATTCCAGGCAGAGGGATCAGCAGAGGCCCCAAAGCAGGAACTTCCCCTGCATATTTGAGAAGAACAAGGAAATCAGCAGGGCTGGAACAGAGTAAAGACCAGAGGAAAATAGGGAGATGGGGTCCAGGGTGATGGGGGAATGACAGAGCTTGCAGGGCCATGCAGAGTTTTGTAAGGACTTTGATTTTCACTCTTAGTTTAAAGATTTTGAGCAGATGAGTGATGTGGTCTGAGTTACAATTTACAAAAATCACTTTGGCTGTTAAGAACGGACTGTAGAAGCTGGCAGATCAGCTGGGAGTCTATGGCAGCAATCCAGCTGAGGGGTGATGCTGGCTTGGACTAGGGGCTAGCAGTGGGGGTGGTAAGAAATGGTTGGAGTCTATCTGTGTTTGTGGAATGTGTGGGTATCTTCTGTCTGCCCCACCCCTAGATTCACTGTTCACCTCTCTTCACTCTGCTCTGTGCCCTGGAAGGCTGACCTGTATGAATTGCATAGAGAGTTTCTTTTACCCTCTTGGGTTTGGCCAAAAGGAGTTCCAGCAAAAAGGGATCTGAGGGAAGGCGAAGCATGAGACCAGGGTGTATTTCCTCAGCTCCATCCCTGCAGGTTTGGCTGAGCCTTCAATCAACAGCCCCCAGCTCTCATCAGGAAGCCCACCCCAGAAAACCTGTTCCTCTGGGCTGCCTAATGGCTCCCTCCCACTGCTAACAGCTCCACGCTCCTGCCAGCCCCAGAGTACTGCACTATGACTGGTTGCTTTTCCTAAGCCCAGCCTATATAAATTTTGTAGATAGACCCTTTATTAAATTCTCCTCAAATTACCCAGCTTGAATGTGCTACCTGTTTCTTGCAGGGACCCTGACTGATAGAGACTGGATGCAGGTCATGAACAAAAGTGGAGGATGGCTCCTCTGGCTACAAGACCCAAGGCTCACTGGGTCATACAGCAATGTGTCCCAAACCTGGCCAAGGCAACTTTGGGAGTTTCATTCCCTTTGGAAGTAGCCAAAATGCATAAAGCTTCAAAAGAGTGGAAGGTAAGTACACATAACCACATTCTCCTACCTCCCTATCTTCTAGACAAGGCCCGATATGGAATCAGCACTAGACAAGGAGTCAGGAGGCTTGCTGGTCTGGTTTCTGTGGATTAACTCCCTGAACAACTGTTAGCCAATCACTGACACTCAGGGCCTCAGTTTCCTCATCTATGTAATTGGTAATAATGAAACATAACTCAAAGAATTGTGAGGAAAGATCAAATAGCAATGACTCCCTCCACAGCATGCAATCCAGTGTGCGAGCTTAGGAGGCAGAAGCCACGGTCTGTATTACGACCTTGTGGTTTGCAAGCCACATGACCTTGAGTAAGTTTCTGAGCCTCAGTTGCCTCATCTGTAAAATGAAAATAGCAATAGCATATTGCAGTGGTGTGGAACCTAAATGAAATGAGGATGTACCTGGCTAGGAAGTATTCAGTAAGTGTTGTGTAGTTAACAAATATTAAATTATTTCCTTCTCCTCTTCTATGAAATGAAGGCTTTGCACTTGTTAATACATAACTTTCTTTGCTGATGCTAAGCCTAGGGTTTTTTAAATTTTTATTATGTAGTTTTTCCAAGTTATATAAAAACCTACACATGATGTAACAAACATCTATGCAGCCATTACCAGCTTAAAAAAGAAACATTACTAGGGTAGTTTGTATAGACACACACACATGCACACATATATATGATTTTCAATGTTTTAAATTTTGTATAGTTAGTATCATATTATGAATTCATCTTCAACTTATTTTGTTTATTCCCTCAACATTATGTTTGTGAGATTCATCATTTTGATATATGTAGATTCTGTTTATTAGTTTTCACTTTGGTATGGTGTTACATGGTATGAACTTGCAACAATTTATTCATCCATTCTCCCGTTTGTGGACATTTACATATTTTCCAGTTTTGGGGGATTACAAATAATTCTGCTCTGAACATCCTGATAACTGTCTCCTTGCGCCTACATACCAGTTTCCAAGTCAGAGTCTGTGAGTTTCTTTTCAGCCTGGCCAGATGCTAGTGTGAGCCCCAGTCCTATGGGGGAAGGGGCGAGAGGCTGGCCTGGGGACAGGGTGGGGAGGAGGGATGGGGGAGCTGACTCTTTAACAGGTTCTGAAGGCTTTGTAAGTAACAGCTCTTAAAACACAATATTTTGAAGATTTAAGTGTAAATGAATCAGAGCCATATGGATTACATTTGCCTTAAATTACACAGAATTTAGAGCGGGCGCGGTGCTCCAGGGCAAAGGGGCAGGTGTTTCATGGGCTCCCTCCTTTGCTCTTTAAGGACCTGCACTTCCCCAGAGTGCAAAAGTTAGGTGCCCAGGTCCCTTCCTACAACCCCAAAGAATCAAGTGGCCCACACAGCCTCAGGCTGCCTGAAGGGGGCACTGTGGAGCCTCAACGCCTGGGCCTTCCCATGCCTGAGGCCCAGTGCTGCTCAGTCACTGCTTTGCTGTGTAGCCTTGGGCCATTTGTCCTGCTTCTCTGGGCCTTAGTTCCCTTCTTTGTAAAACAAGATGCCTGAGGCGCTATAGCATAGTGATTAAGAGCTGGGTTTTCTCTTTCTGGCTGTGAGCCCTTGGTCCAGTTACGACTCAGTCCCTTTTTGCCTCAGTTTCCTCATCTATAAAATGGAAAAACAAATAGTATCCACCTCGTAGGTGGTTGTGAAGAAGAAATTAGCTGGAAGTGCACCTAGAAGGTGCCTTGCTCCTAGTAAACTAGCACTCAGTTGGCAGCGCTTTTGTTTTATCTTCACGGCGGTTGACAAGGATAGGGCCGGCTCTGATTTGTCCTGACGCTCTCAGGCAGAGATGATGGACCTGAGCCTGAGAAATGAGAAAGAGTTCAACAGCGGCCAGCCATTTCCCTGTCTTCTAGTCCAGTTGATAGACATATTTTAATAGGCATACCTATTGATAGACATATTTTACGTCTATCAATACCGTACCACTTTAAATGTGAATACCTACATATATGCTAACATAACGGATCGTGCTGAGTTATAATTGGCTTTTTTCACTTTTATGATGCTATATATATGTATATTTCCATGTCATTAATATTCATCTACAATATTTTTCTATATCTGAATGGGAACACAAAAAACCAAGGGCTTACCATGCGCCAGGCATAGTGCTAAATGTTTTCCATCCATGTCCTCATTTAATCTTCAGAACAAGAAACACGAATTTGGTATTATTATTATTGACCTTAAAAATAGAACACCCAGTTATTTTTACCAGCAAAAAAAATGGGTTTATTTGGGAATGGCAGAGAATTACAATTTGAGACAAGCATGCTATAGCGAAAACCTATAGGCAAGTTCAGCAAATGAAGGAGAGGAACGTTACTTTATAGAGAAAAAGGGGGACGTTGGAAGTTCTTTGGAGGAAATCAAGAGCTCGGGGCGGTGATGGCGGAGTTGTGACAGTTCCCATTGGCTGGGCTGGTTGCCGGGCAAGGAGAAATCTTCCTTCCTCCTGCTGGGGTAGTAGAGATGCTTCTTGAGAATGCAAGGTCATCTCTTGCTGCTGAGGTCTATAGCTGATGCTTCTTCCAGTTGAGGTATTAACTGACACGGAGTGGTAGTGTGTGAAAGCTCCTCTTTCTGGCCTCCTGACTTTATTTTAAATGAGGTTTCACTTATTCAGTTTCACATTATCATTCCCATTTTAGAGCTGAGAAAACTGAGACTTCGAGAGGCTAAATAACTTACTTAAACTATCACTCAAGTCCAGACCTGCCGACTCTTGAACATGAGTGCTCACCTGCTCTGAGGCAGTGCCTGGAGTATTGAAATACATCTTGGTGACATCAGGCCCCTCTTCTTAGACACTGGATTTTGTTTTTCTGGCTTCTCACTCTTATCAACATCATGGGATGACCATTCTTGTAGGAAGGTCATTGCCTACATCATGACTTCCCTACATCATGATCGCTTCTTTGGGATAAATTCCTTGAAGTAGATGGCCCAGTGATTTGGGCTTTTGTTTTGGAGATGAGGAGAAACAGAGGACCCAGGCCCAGTGGGAGGCTGGACATGTGGGAGGGGCAGGAAGCCCTCTGGAAGATGGGCCCCACTGGGAAGCCAGGATGCCTGACTAATCCACAGAACATGCCGCTCCTGTTTATCTGAGGACTGGTTTCCCACATGCCTCCAGCTCACTCTGAAGCCCCCTGAAGCCCTTAGGAATCTATAGTTTATTTCTATCCTGGTTTTGCTGACTTGGCTGAAGTCGCTGCTCAGTAGATCAGCTGTAAGACACAGTTACAAACAACACCCTCTCCCCAACACACACACACACACACACAGCCCTCCAGGAATCAGGCAAGAGGGAGACACTTGTTGGGAAGTGGCCAAAAAACATGAAAAGCAGGGGACCCTACCTTACACAGAAAGAAAAACCCCTGGAAAAAAATTGTTCACCAGATTTACATAAATCAATTTATCTCTTAACTGGGCTGGGTTAATTTAACATTTTTGCAATAGCTTTATTGTTTTTGGCAAAAAATAATCACACGCTCATTGTTTTTAAAAATGCCTCAAAAATATATAACTATATTTGAAAATGTAAAAGCATTTTAAAATTCTCATTTCAGACTGGGTGGTATAAATTAGTGATTTTTTTAAGTGCTGAGCATCTTGTTAAAAAGCTTCTGTTCAGGAGATCTGAGTGGGGCCTGACAGTCTGCATTTCTCACCTGCTCCCAGGTGAGGTTAACGCCACTGGTCCATGGCCAGGTCTGCAAGCAGAGAGAAACACAGGATATATCTGGAAAAGCAGAAATTCTTCTCTCATGGAATCGCCACTCCCTGGTCATTGCTCAAAATGTTTTTATATCACAGTTCAAGGGATCCTAGAAACCTTTTGGTCAGAGCTTCTACTGACAGATGGGAAAACTGAGGCCCAGTTGGGACAAGCCCAAGGCCAGAGGAGCTCGAGCCAGATCATAATTGGAGGCTCCACGTTTTTTTGTTTCCACAGAACCCAGAGCTGAGTCAGTTCTGACTGTGGGACAAGCGAAGGCACTGAGAGTGGCTGAGGGGAGAGGTGGCCCTGTAAGGAACGAGGCCACCAGATAGAGACCCCATGCCAAGCACCGTAGGGATCCCTTACATGCATACCCTCTCAGAGAATCCTCACTATGATCCTGAACAGTAGCGTCATCAATTCCATTTTACGGAGAGAAACTGAGGCTCAGATAGTAAAGCAATCTGCCATAGATCACCTAGCTGGTGACATGAGTCCTGTGCATGAGACCCCCCCAGCCCTGTTTCTCAAAGTTCTCTTCCAGTTCCTACCTTCAGAATTTCTGCCTTACTGTGCTTGATCAATGAATGGTTCACTTTCAAGGGAAAGCCAGTATGGTTTGAAAGAGACTATGGGAATAAACACAATGAAAACAGAACAGTGTTATTAAAATCGAGCTCGATTTTAGCATCCTGCAGAGCCCTAGGCCTGCTTTCTTTGTTAAAAGGGGAGATTAGCAGATGTTAGAGACATTTTAGAGACAGATTAGCACCACACAGAGGCTTTCCTCTTGTTGAGATACAAATTTTCTTTCCCCTTGAAAGAAGAGTGAAGAGAGAATAAGTGCAGGACCTGAGCCCACTCTGCAGTGCCCTGTATGAACTTCATCTTTCTTCCCTCTCCTGGGCCAGCCGTCCCACTCTGCACTGTGCTACCTTTCAGGCCTGAGCCAGGTGGTGTCAGTCAGGGTTGGCTTCCTGGAAGAGGCACCTGGACCAGGTTTCACATCACAGGAGGCCTAAGCATATGGCATCTCTACAGAAAGTTCCTTCCACCAAACAGGATGCAGTCCACACCCCTCCCAAAGGCCTGGAAGTTCGTCAACAGGCCGCCTGGAGCCAGAGCATACTTCCTCGCAAAAAGATGACCCACCAGCCCATTTGCCTAATGTGACCATTTTGGAAAAATTGTTTGTTCTCATCCTGCTAAAAACAGCTTCAAAGTGACTCCCGTCTAGACTGTGCCAGGATCGATTATCAGATTCCTGACCTGATCGAAACCACAGGGGGACATAGTCATTTGCTTTAATGCAATTAAAACAAAATATAATAATGTATCCAGGCCGGGGACAAGAGTGAGGCTCCCTGGAAGGTGGGAGGAGAAACCAGCTCTGGATAATTTCTTCTCAGCTCCAAAGTAGTGAGTTTAGACTTTCTGGCTCTATCTCCCAGGCAACCTTGGGCTCTGGACTGTCCCTTGCTCTGCTGAGGGCCACCAGGTAAGGGTGACCTGGGAGGATGGGGAGTTGGGAGAAAGTGTCTTGGGGTGAGGGAGGGGAGAATTTGCAGAGCACAGTTCAGGAGGAGGGGAGCCAATGAAGAAGGAAGAGAGAAAAGATCTCAGAGAGAGGAAGAAATGGATGCAGTGAGCTCAGAATCCTCAGGATCTCAGTCCACGGGAGGCCAGGTAGACCAGGGGACAGCAGCTGGCCCCCTTCAGCAGATGAGGTTAATCCAGCCTCCGTAAGAAGGCACCAGGAAAATGGTTTTCACTTCTCAGAGAGCCACAACAAGGAGAAAGATCAATCCCAAAGCCTTGGCCTGGTGGTCAGACTCGCCTGCCTCATGGCTTCTGTGCAGCGCCTCAGGGTTCTGGAGAGGAGCCAGGTGACTGCACACACGGCCCCCCTGCCTCTCCAGGACAGGCGGGGGTGAGCATGTCTTCAGGGGGTTCCTCAGTGCTTACCGTGCAGGCAGTCTGTGGGAGCTGCTGTCACAAAGACCCCAGATGAGGTGGCTTCGACAACAGAAATTTACTCGCTCACGGTTCTGGAGGCTGGGAAGTCCAAACTCAAGGTGTTGGCAGGGCTGGTTCCTTCTGAGACTGTGAGGAGGATCTGTTGCAGGCCTCCCTTGGAGATGGTCCTCTGTCTTTTCACATGGTCTCCCCTCTCTGCACGCCTCTGTCCATGTGTCTCCTTCTAATAAAGACATTAGTCATAGTGGATTAGGACCCACCCCAGCGACTTCATTTTAACTTGATCACGTTCTGTAAAGACCCTGTCTCCCAATAAGGTCACATTCCAAGGTACTGGAGATTGGGATCTCAACACAGGAAATTTAGGAACACACAATTCAGCCGATAGCACTGTCCACGGGGCTCCCGGTCGGCTGTCTTGCGGGAGTGAGAGGAAAACCAAGCTCTGGCGATGCCCAGCCCTCCCTGGCTGCCTGACTCTGGGAAGTCGCTCACCTTCAGAGCCACTGGCTCCTTTGTGAAACGGAAGTGGCAGTACTGCCCTACTGAGTGCAGGAGAAGCGAGGGACTCCGTGTGCCCTTCCCTTCTATGTTCCATGAATTTCCAACTCTGGAAACACCTCTGGGAATTGTGTTTGCTCTCCCCTGCCAAACTCGGGTTCCCCAAGAACTGAGAATTGTTTCCTACCCCAGAAAGGACAGCTCTGCTACCCTTTCTTCTCCTTCCTCCTCCTTTTCCTCTTCCTTTTATTGATTCCCAAGGGCTATCATCTTATTGCTTGCAGTTATTGGCTACCATTTATGGAAGACTTCGTTGTATAGACGTTGTGCCAAATGCTTTACAATCTTTATCTCATGTGATCCTCACAATAACCCTACAGGACAGGAACTATTACTGTCTCCATTTTGCAGATGGATAAACCAAGGCTCAAGGAGTTTGGGTAGGGCCCAGAGGACAGAGCTAGGGCATGAGCAGGGGAACTCAGCTCCACAGAAGGAAGGCCTTCCTCATGGGTGCCCCGGAAGGTAGTGAGGTCCCTTTCCCAGGGCCTTCCCTGGAAAGAAGATCACAAGCCTTTAGAGTCTTGGGGTGAAAGGAGTTACCAAGTCCAAGTGCCTCTCCTGGGCCGCGGGCAGGAGCCAACTCTCTAATGCCTCACAGCCTCAACCAAGGAGAGGCCCGTGGGGGAGAGGCGGGGGCTCCTGCAGACCCTCCCAAGTCAACATGCCAGTTGCCCCTCCAGCAATGGCCCAGCACGGAGCCAGTGCGGAATACAAACAGAAAAAATGAATGATGGTCTCCGTCAACCGCAGTCACAAAAATAGCCACTTTTGTTGCAAGATGACCATTTGCCAGGCTCAGGCTAGGCTTTTGACCTATAGTTTCCATTTCATTTCATCCTCTTCCAAACCTTATGGGATAGGTGGGGTAATTATCCTGATTTTAAAGCTAAGAATGCTGAGACCCAGAGAGGTTTAGTAGGCTCAAGTCTGCCTGGCTCCAAAGCTCTTAACCACTGCATTAGTAGATCTCAAACCCTGCCCAGGGAAGGGGATTGTTCATTTAATCTTGCCAACAGCCTCAAGTCCCCAGAAACCCCCTAGCACACAATGGGTGCTTAATAAACATGTAACAAATTAATGAACTGATCCATTCATCAACCTAGCCCACTGAGGTAGACATGTTAACCTAACCACAAAATCTCTGGGCCCATAAGATTCCCCCAGCCCACGGTCTGGCACACAGTAGGTGCTCAATAAATATTTGTGGGATAAATGGCCCTCTGGCCCCTAATGTGAGCAACTCTGCCCATAAATTTCAGCTCTAGGCACTTTGAAGTTCCCCCAGGGGACAGCTGCTTTTCTTGTTATCGAGGCCCCCCCAGCCCCCACCCCTGCTGGCCCCCTGGGCTCATCCAGGCCAGGGACCTGGGGCTGCCAGAGCCGGGAGATAAGGATGATGGATGGCTAGTCGCCTGGCTCCACTGAAGCCTGGGGTTTCCTGGGAGCGGGAGACAGTCTAGTGATTCCAAAGCCCCTCGGAATTCAAGTGGAGAGAGCTCAAGGAGGGGGTGGGGGCAGCGTCCAAAGTGTCCCTATCTCCTCAGAGATGCTGGACCCGACAGGAGGTTTCAGCACCCCCCGGCTGCCTTGATCTCCTTCCATGTCGACAAGGCTTCCTTTCAGCATGTGCTGGACACCAGGACTCATCATTGGAGCTTCCAGGGGGAGGCTGGAGGATGGTGTCCCCTCCATCCCACCCCATCCCCTCCCCCAGACACCAGGCCCAGGATCTGAATGCTGAGCAGGCTTGCTTCCCACTGCATCTGTGCTCTGCAGTTGATGGAGTCCTTGGTAAATTAAGAAATCACAATATCTGGAACTAGGATTCCCCGTTTGTAAAGTAAATCTTGGGGAAGGTGTTCCCTTCCAGCAATGCCAAGATTGGATTCTAAGTAGCTAAGGGACGACCAGCAGTGGATGCTTCTATGGTGAGATCTGCTTGTTCTTGGATACAGGCAATAATGTGCATTGGTTTGTTTAATTTAAAATCTCTGACCCCTCAAAACCATGATGCCTCCAAGCTTTAGGTTGATCGTAAAGCATGAGCAAGTTAGATTTTGAAGGACTCCAAGACACCAAAACTTGTTTCTTTTTGTCTTTTCCTTCTCTCTGGACTTAAGTTTATCTTAAACTTTAAAACTTTTTTTTAACTGCAAATAATACCTGAATGACTTCCTCGTTTAAGAAAAAAAAAAAATTCAGATAAGGTTAAAGTGGCCCAGACAAGATACCCTCAATCCTGGACTACTCCCCACTCTTTCCAGAAGCAACACCATCATGCAGAGATGGCCCCCAAACCCTCCTTGTATATCTCTTCACCCACAGACAGGAATGCAGACTTGTCCTGTAGTGGGTGGAGGTTTGTGTAAGAAGTCAGCCCACACTAGTCTTGGTACCTTGCTCCCACCACAGCGGCCGATCCATGCTGGGACATATGGCTCCATCTTATTTCCTGCCACTAGGGTACAGTTCACGACTGGGTGGCCTTCCCTTCCAGGTGAGCTTCAAGAGGGTGGACACTTGGTCTGTTTTGTTCACTGGTGATTCTCAGTGTCTAAACCAGGTCCTGGCAGTGGTTACTCAATAACTGTTCCATGAATGAATGAAGAGATGAGTAAATGAAGATCTGATGCACTTGAGCACTGGCGGACAACTCCTTTCAGATTTTCATCAACACAGTGATGCAGTGAGCATCCCTAAACATGCTGCCTGTGTTCACTTTTGTGGAGTAGTAACTTGTGGGGCTCCTTGGAGCCCCATAGAGCACAGTTTGAAACCCTCTGGTTAGACCTTAATTTCCTACCTGAGCACAGGAGCCCAGAGAAGGCCAACAACTACTCCATGACACCTAACACATTAGGAACTGATTAGAATCTCACAAGGAATTTGAATTTCTCTTGCTCCATCAACTCTTTTAGTATTTTCACTTTCTCTGACCCCCAGCTCCAGCCTATGTACCTCTGAAGGGTGACTTCAAGGACAAAAGATCTGATTCACTGAGCACAGAGAAAGGAGACCCTCAAAATCAGGAGTCTGGCTTTTTGTCCCAGTATTATATTGTTTAAGGTACTGAGCAAATTGCTTTTTCTTCCTGAGCCTCAGTTTTGCTAATCTGTAAAACTGGCCTGATGATTCTTGCCTAACTCTTGAAGTGAAGATGATGAGAAAGTTTGTAAAACAGAAAAGGAGCATAGGAAACTAAGAGAGGGCTAGTTCAATTTAAAATGTAGAATTTTTAAAAACAAATTTTAGGTGAAAAGACATAGAATGTTCCCACTTTTATAAAAAGAAAAAAGAAAAAAATTTTATTTATATATATTTTTTGAATAAGTTTGTATAAATACAGAAAAATGATAGCAGTTACCCAGCAAATGTTAATTATCAATGGTTTCCTGGGTCTTTAGAATTGCAGAGGAAGAAAGGGGAAGCTATTAACTTTTCTTGCTGTACTTAGTTTTGTTTGATTTTGTAAAAGCTTGACAAAACAAAAGATATATTTACATATTAAATGTGTAACCTCAAAATATCAAAAATGAAGACAAATATTGTTATAGGAAAAATAATTAAAGCAAAGACCATGGATAATCCATGTACAAAAGTAAAAATACAAATAGCTAGACAAGAAAAAAAGGCTAAATCTTTGAGCAAATAGATACAAAATAAAATAACAATGAAATCCCTTTTTGTGGCCTATCAAATTGTAAAAAGTGATACGAAATACAGACGAAAAGGTTTTTGTTCTTGCCCTGGAGAGAAGGCAATCACGGCGGGGATTAGCAGGAAGGTGGGGACCCCTGTGCCCCTCACAGTGATGACAAGTCTGTCCTGTCCTGCTCCCCAGCACTCTGATAATGCTATTCCTAGGACAAGGTCAGATGACAGGACAGAGTCCCTGCTTCCTTCAGCTTCCCTCTCCTCCCTGTCCTGGAGGACAGCTATGGCGTCCTCTGGCCCGCTGCCCCCCGCCAGGACACTCTGCCCTCATCAGACCTAAATCCCTCTTCTTCTGATAAAAGACTCCTGGATCCTGGGACAAAACCAGAAATGATTGGGAAGGTGCCTGCGGTCCGGTCCCCCACTCCCAAAGGAATTGCTAGGTTCAAAACAGAATCCCCCTTGTGGGATCAAAGGTCACCTCTGTTAAGCCTCTGCCTCTAAGCAGAACTTCCCCAAAGGCTTTATTTTGGTGGGTTTTAATGGGGATACAGTGCCATACTGGAAGTGCCATTAACAGTCATCAGGTCTTTAGCCCCAGTTTATATTGGTGGAAACTGAGGCACCAGAGGGCTTATGAAAAACCCAAATTACCTAACTGATTAAATGGAGCTATGTCTAGAATCAATGCCTTTTGACTCCCAGTTCAGTGCTCTTTCTGCTCAGATTAATTGTGGCTATATCCTTTTTTTTTTTTGTGGGTTGGATGTGTTCTTTAATCTCTGTATACTGAAATTTATTATCAATAAATTTGGCTGTGTCTAAAAATCCTACTTGTTCACTTCAGGAAGGAGGTGGTCCTAAGGTATTATATATTCAGTGTCAATCGTATATTTAAAAGGAGAAAAGATGCAGTTCAGACACAGTTATAATAGAGTTAATAATGAGTAGATATCAATCAATAAGCAATAAAGTTAAATCACGTTAAATAATAATTTTCAAAAACTTAAATAAAAGTCCCCTGATGATATCACAACATACAAATGCAAAACAAGGCATTGTTGATGTGCCTGACACAATGCCTTTGTCTTCATCTTTCCTAGTACATCCCCCTTGACCTAAAAGATCTGCTGAAGGAGAGAAGGAGGGAAGGCAGAGGAGTGCCAGGCAGTAATCAAGCACAGAATTGAGGTCAAGTACTGACGTACCTGCCTAAAAATGTGTCTTGGTGTTAAGCAGATCCTCTTTTATTATTCTCAAGAAAAGACTTTAAAATGGTGGTTAAGAGTAGGGCTACACTAACTTTCTTGGCAAATAGACAGTAAATATTCCAGCCTTTCCGAGTTATGTAGTCGATTTGCAATGACTTACTCTGCCATTGGTACCTCAAAAGAGCCACAAGCAACACATAAACGAGCATAATTGTGTTTCAGTAAAACTTTTTTTTATAAAACAGGCAGTGGGGAGGATTTGGCCCTCGGGCTACAGTTTGCCAGCCCCTGCTTAAAAGCATGCGCTTGGGAGTCAGACTTGAAATCCCAACTTCGCTGCTTCTTCATTTGTGAGACCTTGAACAAGTGGTATAATTATTTGACACTCATTTGCAGAATGAAGATAATAATTGTACCTGGTCATACTCAGCGGAACACCACTTGGCTCAGGTGTGTTGTAGGTGCTCAGTAAGTGGGACCTAAACAGGCAGGACATAGCCCACTGGGCTGGAAGAGACCTGGATTCTGACTCTAAAATGACCGCCCCTGCCAGCCATTTAACCTTGGCCAGGTATGTCAGGTATGTCACTTAACAGCTCCAAAACTGTAAAGTGGGATGAGAAACTCGTTTATGGCCAGGACCTTTCAATGCTATCTTACTTAACTCTCACAATAGCCCTTATAATTGTTACTGTCCCCGTTTTACAGAAGAGGAAACTGAGTCCCAGGGAAGTGAAGGGCCACTTAGGTAGTAAGTGGTAGAAACCAGATATTTAAATGAACTTCAAAGGTCATGATATGTCTTTCCACTCAACCATGTTGCTTCCCTAGATAATAGGAAGATGGGAAGAGGCATAGACTTTAAAGCATTCCAATCCATACAACTGTGAACCCTTGCAGCACCCATCTGGTACCTGGGTTGCCCCAACATCCCTGCCCTGCCTCATCTTCCACACCCATGTCCTCTTTGGTCAGCATTGACTGTGGTAAGGGCTTGAATTGAATGGCCCTCTACCCTTGTCGCTTCTGTCCAAGAGTCAGATGCTCTCTTGATAACCTCCAAACTTTTATCACCCTTCTTCTACAGGATGCTCTCCTAAGATTTGATGACAGCTTCTACATTTCCTAACTCCACAACCTGGTTCCTGTAATTGTGCCTCTTCTTCCAGGGAACATGATGTAGAGGCCTCTGGCCTTAGAGCCACCCCACCCTGGGACTGGCCCAGTGTGTTTATACCCCTGGAAGACCATGGCGCCCAGAACTGCGTTCCTGCCCACCAGTCTGAGATGTCACAAAGGTGAGTCAGCTCATGCTGTGATAATATCTACACAGCCAATGTGGGAGGCAGGTGCTTCTTGCACTGGAGGGATAGGGTTGGGACAGAAAGGAGCCTTTCTGTCTTTGCTGATCCTTCCCCTGGGGCAGGGAGTGCAGGAACATCAAGAAGAAAGGGCCCCCTTTCTGAGAACAATCTTTTGAGAAAGGAGAATCTTGCTCTGACTCTTACAGAGACTGGTCTTGAGAAACCTGTACAGACAAGTGGGGGTAGGAAGAACTGGTGGGGGTTGGGGGAGGGGGTCAAGACCTAGGTGGAAACAAGCCTTGTGCTTTCTGAGGCTGGGAGGGTGAGGGAGGCCTGATGATGCCACAACGATCATTCAGAAGGCATTGACCCTCCTGGCTGGTCATTGGAATAATCATATCTCGCCTTTGGGTCTCCGTTTTCCCATCTCTCCTTCAGCCTCTCAGAGAGATGGTGTGGCATAGTGGTTCCTAAGTGCAGAGCTCTGCCTCTTCCTAGCTGTTTGACCTTGGGCAAGTAGCTTAACCCCCTGAACCTTGTTTTTCTTCTCTATAAAATGGGATAAAGGTAAAGCGCTCCATGTGCCTGCTGCTACTCAGCGCTCAGTTCGTAGGAGGTGTTATGTGGTGACCTAAGGGCCCGTCCACCTCAGAAACCTGAGGCTCTGCACGTGGGAGCAGGAGAGAAGGGGTGCGTGCGTGGGGCAGGACTGTCGGTAAGACCCTGCATCACCCCCAGGTCCAGTTTTAAAGGACACTGGAACTGTGGCCACTTCTGCTACCTATATGTGTGCTGCGCGTCCCTCCCTCAGGCCTTTGTCTTCACTGGTCTCTCCTCCATCCAGAATGCCTGTTTTGCTAGATCATGTCCATCCTGCCCACCCTCCAGGCTCCGTTTAAGTGCCATCTCCCTCCGGAAGTCTTCCCTGACCTCTTCCTCCTCACATCTTACAGCCTCTTTTGGAGGAACTTGCTTGACAGCCTTAGACTTTGCATTATCTGGTGAGTAAAGCTGAGCCGCGGGCAGGGCCGACTTATCCATGAGGCACAGCACCTAGGGCCCACGATACCCTTAGGGGCCCACAAAAAAACGTGAGTCGTAAAAAAACGTAGTCTTAAAAAAGCCTTTAAGTCTTTGAAAATCAGAATTAAAAAATGAAAATAGTAATTACAAAGACATGTGAACAGTGAATCTGGCCTGAGTTATATTCGTCTTTATACCAACACATATTTTAAAATATTTTCTGATGGAGGAAGGAGCCTATAAAGGCAAAAGTGTCCAAGGTCCGCGAAAGCCGTGACGCGACCCTGACCGCAGGGCTGTGCCTGGGCCTCGCTGTGCTGCTAGGTCTGGCACAGACCTCTGCCCGGAACTGCCAGACTGGGAGCTCCGCGAGGGCCGGGGCGGGGTCAGTCCCCTCCACACCGACCGCAGCATCCCCAGCACCTAACACACAGTAGGTGCTTGATAAACAATATGTGTGGCCAAGGAATGGTGGTTGGAAGGTGCGTGCGTGCGTGTGTGTGTGTGTGTGTGTGTGTGTGTATGCACGCAGCTGTGCCTCTAACATTCAGGCAAGAATCTTTCCTGCGTACCTTTGTTTCTGTCTGCAGAATGTGCCTAAGCAGAATCAAACCTGGGCACTTAGAACCCTAGACGCGTAGGAAGTGAGTGTTGGAAGGGATCATTTATTCATTCTACAAACATTTCTTGCGCCCCGACAATGTGCAGGCACTGTGTGTGGGACCCTGGAGAACACCACCTGTGGCTCTTATAGACAGTCCTCAGAGGACCTTACAGGGGTCTAAGAACCCTGAATGTGTAAGTAAGATTGGGAGCCTGTACATGTAAAGAGAGACATTCTGACATCAGGCTGCCAAAAGGCCGGTGTCTCCAAAGTGTTAAGAACCACTGGTTCAAGCCTATCATCCAACAGACTTCTTTTTTTTAGTTGAGGAAATTGAGACCCAGGGCAAGGAAATGATTTGTTCAAGGTCACACAATGAGTCAAGGGCACAGGGGCAGGTCCCTCCAGACCTAGACATCTCCAAGAGAGGACCCCTTCATTTACTGACAGCAGGTGGCTAGATAAGGGCTAGCAATTAAGTCAATTCTGTGGGTCTCTGGATTCTAAGGAGCCCCACTTCAGAACTCTACCCCACCCCACCCCCCACCCACACACACTCCCAGCTGCCTTTCACAATATCCCCCAGCTTCACTCATGGGGCCTGGTGTTGGGTCTGCCTCAAGTCAAATGCAGATAACCTCTCCCAGGGATGGATAAACATCCCATGGGCGCCCTGGACAGAAGAATGTGGAAATGGAGACTTTTCCCTCTGAGCCGTGAACATGCTCTGGCGGGCTGGGCTGCATTGCAGTTGCAGTGGCCTCTTGGATCTGGGCCTGAGGCCCTTGGAGTTCCCATCGGTGTGTTCCTCAGATGTTTTCTCACTGTAGATGCCTCCTGCAACCTCAACAAAGAAGGCCTCTCAAGCGACGGGGATCCCACACTCTCAGCCCGCACCTCTGTCAGAGCCACACACCTTCCATGGCCTGCAGCCCACAAGCAGGGGTTGCCAGCTGCAGGCTGGCCCTTCCTTCTGAAGGGTGTTAGCAGTGGTACCTGCGGGAGATTTTATGTGGAGACAAGTGGTTTGAATTTAAGGGGAAGGCACAGGGGAGCTCATTAGAAAGCCTAGTTGTGGTAAATAGATATTTGTTTTATCCTACTTTTTAGAGAACTTAATCTTAGAAAAACAGAACTGAGCTTGAAATTAAGCAACACTTTTTCCCCCTCAGCTACAATTTATTTCCAGGTTAAAAAAAAAAAAAAAAAAAACGTTTTCAAAAATTTGGTCAAAAGGATCAAGTAGAAGCTCTTTCTAAACTTAGGGACCAGAAACGTGGCAGACTGTCTTCCCTGTGGCTCTGAGGACTGTGGGTTTGGTCTCAGCTCTGAGGGGACAGAAGAGAAGCAGGCACAGGGATGTATAGAGAGCAGAACCCTGCGGTCTGCAAAACGTTGCAAGCTTTTGCCGACTTTTGGAAAGACAGAAATGAATCCCATCCCCGTCTTTATTCAATTCTCCTGGTTGCTATTTGCCAGTTCTGCTTAATCTTGGAGAAATACAGGGATGATTTCTGGATGTGTTTGGAGTGGCCTGGAATCCACTTTTGGAAACAGAAACTGTGTCATTGAATTACACGATACTTCTTGCATGGCTAGTGTGCACGTGTGTGTGAGTGCATGCGAGCACACGAATACACACACACACACACACACACACACACACACACACACACACACACTCTCTTTCAGCTCTACTCACATGCCACCCTCCTCAAACAGCCTTCTCCTCAGCCCTCCACCAGGACCCCCCTTCTGTTTCCTCAGGACGTGAAGAGAACTTGACAAGTCCCTCTCTTCCAGAACCTTCTGTGTTCAAACTCACATCAGAATTAACATGAGCAAATGAAAATCTCCTCCAGTTGCAGGAGAAAATTAAGGAACAGCAAAGAAACAGAGAATTGAGTTTCTTAGAGTCAGAGTCACTAGGAGAACCTGCTCCCAGGGCTGCTATGAGAATTAAGTGCCCATAGCTTGGCCCAGAACGTAGTGAGTGCTCAGCAAATATTTGATGAAACACACGACGGCAGGAAAGAAATGCGTGAGGCTGTCACTGCAGCCAGTGCGCCTTCCCCACAGCAAATCTAAGACTGTACTGTTTTAGGAGGCTCTCCCCCATATCTGGGTGCCAAACGACATGGCTCTGGGGCGCCAGCCAAGCAACTCAGAATATAGAAAATGGAAGTTGAAGGATCATCTATGCAGTTATGAATTCAACTAAAATGTGTCAGTTATGTTATTATTCTTATCGTTGATCCTAAATCCTAAACCTGTATAGTCATTGACTCCAAGTTGGAAAATAGCTCAGCAGTTCTCACCCAGGCATCTCCCTGATCGACGATCATTCAGCCTCTTGCACCCTCCTGAGGGTTGCCTCCACCACAGACACAGGGAGGAGTCAGCACCTTCTGGCTCTGGGGTGACATCTGCCTTCCTGAAGCATCTACCTGCTTCTGTCCTCCAGAAGTCTCAAGGCTGCTGTTCTTTTTCCCCCCAGGGAACATTTGAATTACGTGAAAACAGCTCTCCTGGCCCTTCCCACCCAACTCTCAAACCCAAAGTCATTTTAGGCCCAAAGTGGAAATTTCTAGAAAAGACAAAATTCCCCCATGTTGTTATGGTTCAAATGAGCTCCCAGGAGGTGTGTGCATCTTGGGTTTTTATCTAGCAAAAATGGCCCAAGTTGTCCCCAGAACCTGAGCCCACTGGCTCCAGTGCCAGGTCTGGACTCTGATGGCACCTCCCCCAATGCCTAAGGGAAGCCAGAGACATCACGTTTGTGCCTCCTCCCTCCTCCCGCTCACCTAGTTCTCTCAAGGCCACGTCCAGATGAGAAAAATCCCCATTTCAAAGAAGAAAGAAGGAAAGAATCCAGCTGGGCTTGGGAGAACTGGGTTTCCCCAGTGCATAGCTGTGCCCTTAGGAAAGCCCCTGGTGGGACTCATTTGGACTCATTTTCCCCTGTTTGTGTTATGGACGGCATGATCCCTGAGGGCCTTTCTGGGAGTGAAGTTCAAACAAAGAAAAGGGATGTGAGATTTGGGTGGAGGCACCTGATGCCACTGTCCTGGAGTTTCCATAGCAACCACTTTCTTCATCTCTGAAGTGCTGCACCAGTGGGGGCTTGGAGCTGTGCCTTCTGTCTGACGGGTTGTCCCTCTGCTTTTTACAAGGCAGACTCCTCCCATCCTTTAGGCCTCTTCATAAGTATCAGCTTCCCTAAAGACTTCTCCTGGCCTCCTCCAAACAGCTAATCTCCCCCAAACCCTGTCTCTTTCCTCCCAGCATTGGTAACCATCAGAGATGATTTTATTTTATTGCATTTGTAATGTCTGTCTCCCAGTAGATGTCAGCTCCACGAGGACAGAAACCCTGGCTGTCTTGTTTACTGCTGCGTCCCTAGTCCCCAGCAGAGAGTCTGGCGTGTAGTCAGGATTTCAATACAGTTGAATGAATGACCAAGTGAATGAATCAATGAATGAGTAAATGGGCCTGGTTGGCAGTGTCCTGTGGACCACGCCCTTCCCATGAGCTACTTACTTTTCTTCCCTCCTCCTCTGCCTCCCTCCTCCCCTTCCTGCCTCCTGGCTCTGCCCTTCCTTTGCCCACATCTGTCATTTTTATTCCAGCTGCCAAATATTTTGCTCCTGTTCTTCCTTCCCCTCTTCTTCACCTGTCCACTTCATCTGTATCCTCAAAGTCATTTTGTGCCTTGTCACCATCACCTCCATGAAGCCCACCAGGACAGGTGTAGCCCACAGGGCCCTCTACCTTTTCAAATATCTAAACTTTTTATTGACCCGGTACCTTGCCATTCACCACAGACTTTCCTGAGTGGCTTCCTGGTCATAGCCTATGGAAAAGGCAGAGAAGGTACATGTAAAATAAAACATGCTAAACCCAGTATATGGAATCACTAGACTCATTGTCCTGACATAGTAATTCTGGATCAAAGTCTAAATACTCTGTCTAAATACACTGAGAGAGTAAGTGAGTAGGTACACATCAGCCTCTGATCCAAGGTCATCTGGCTTCCCTGCCGTCTATGAACTCCTCTGGCCGTTTCCTGCTTTAATTTTTACTATGAAAATTTCAAACATAAATGAAGAAGACTAGGACGGTGGACATTTCTATGAATGTTTTGTGGCCTGGTATTTTACCCCTTCATTAGTCACTGTTCTGTCTCCCAGAATGAGCTTGCATGTTTCTTGGACTTCAAATCTGTAGCACCTGCTGCCCACATTTTACATGTCTATTTTCTCTTTCCTCTTACCCTCATTACTGACTCCCATTCCAAATACACACACACCTTGTGCACCCAAAGGCAAGTAAGTCTTCCATTGGTTCGATGTACCCCTTTTTTAGGTAGTGTACATTGTTGGTTTTTTGTGTTTGTTTGTTTGTTTTTAGCACCTACAGCACCCCATCTTCCTAGGTGGTCTCCCATCCAAGTACTGACCGTGCCTGACCCTGCTTAACTTCCGAGATCAGACTAGATCAGGCACGTTCAGGGGGGCATGGCCGAAGACTTTTGTGTGTTTATTGTCGTAAGATACACATAACATAGTTTACCATTTTAAACATTTTTAAGTACATGATTCAACAACATTACATTCGTGATGTTTTATAACCACCACTACTATCCATCTTTAAAACTTTTTCATCACCCCCCCCAAAAAAATTCTGTACTCCTAAGCAATAACTCCCCCTCCTACGTCCCTAGTAATCACTATCCTACTTTATGTACCTGTGAATTTCCTTATTCTAGATAGCTCATGCAAGTAGAATCATACGATAGCATACTTCTATGTTTAACTTTTTGAAGAACCGCCAGCAGTTTTCCAGAGCAGCTGGGCCGTTTTAAATTCCCACCAGCAATGCACAAGGGTTCCGATGTCTTTACAACCTCACCAACACATGTTAGTTTCCTGGTTTTGTTTCGTTTTTTAACTAATAGCTGTTCTACTGGGTGTGAAGTGCTATCTTGTTATGGTTTTGATTTGCATTTCCCCAATGACTAATGATGCCGAGCATGTTTCCATGTGCCTGTTAGCCATTCAAATATCATATTTGGAGAAATGGCTATGCAAGTCTTTTGCCCATTTTTCACCTGGGCTTGATTTTTTGTTGTTTTGTTGCAGGAGACCTTTATATATGTACCCTGGATGGTAATCCCTTATCAGATATATTTTCTCCCATCCTGTGGATTTTCTTTTCACTCTCTTGATAGTTACTTTGATACACAAAAGATTTTAATTTTGATGAAATCTGATTTTTTGTGTTTGTGTGTAGCCTATGCTTTTGGTGTCGTATTTAAGAAATTGCCATGAAGATTTTCCCCTATATGTTCTTCTAAGAGTTTCGTACTTTTAGCTCTTAAGTTTATGTCTTTGATCCATTTTGAGTTAGTTCTTAAACATGATATAAGGTAAGGGCCCAACTTGTTTCTTGCATGTGTGGACGTCCAGTTTTCCCAGCACCATTTGAAAAGATTCTCCTTTTCCCATTGAATGATCTTGGTGCCCTTGGTGAAAATCATATATGTGAGGATATGTTTCTGGGATCTCTATTCTATTTCATCAATGTATGCATATATGTCTTTATGCCAGTACCACAACTGTTTTGATTACTATGGCTTTATAGTGTGTTTTGAAATCGTGAAGTCTGAGACCTCCAATTTTGTTCATCTTTTTCAAGATTGTGTTTGCTATTTGGGGCCTTAGAAACTCCATATGAATTTTAAGATGGGCTTTTCTATTTCTGCAAAATATACTGTGGAGATTTTTATAGGTATCGTACTGACTCTGTATGTGTGTGTGTGTATTTTGAAGTTATGTGATCGTTACTGTCAGTGCTATATCTCTTTCCACTTTACTTTCAAGCTCCACCCATATTGTTAAGTGGACATTTAGTCTGTCATATCTAATTTGGGCTGAGCCCTCATGGTTGCCTATCCTCCGCCCTTCAAGGGACACAAGGTCCCCTCCAGGCCCCCATGACCACAGTTAAGCTATAGCACACATGCTCGGGCAGGCTCCTCTGTGTGAGAATCTCTGATAATCCCCATGCACTTACCCACGAGATAATAATTACGATTAGCTAATACTTTATGGACCCTTACTAGGTGTCAGATGCTGTGTGAGGACTTTATATACATTCTCGTTGTATAATTATAACAACTCTGTGAGACATGTACTAATAGTATTGCCATTTTACACCTGGGGAACTAAGGCTCAGAGAATCACACAGTTAGGAAATGTCCGAGCCAGGATTCGAACGCAGAGCAGCCTGGCTCTGGCCCCTATGGGGCCCATCACTCCATTCCAGGGCCTATGCCCACTGTGGGACAGCAGGGCTCAGATTACAACTCCTCTTGCTTCCCTACCTGTTGACTGCGTGCCAGCTACCCAGTGGACATCTGGGCCAGTGGGACCTGGAGCCGGGAGAGGGAAAGGGTCCAGCCCAACACCATGACAACAGCAACTGGAGGAGCAGAGTGGGGCCTGGGACCCAGGTGGCCCGAACCCTGCCCATCAGGCCGGCGGTCAGGAGAAGGGTCACTGCGTGCGCTTCTCCCACAGTGAAAGACCCTCTGGCAGCCCATAAATCCGACTGGACCCCACTTGTCCTGTTTACTAGATTAGCGGACTGGGCGTCTCCGTATCAATCACCCAGGGTGATTTACTGGGAGGCCTGGAAGGTCCCGAAGCCCTGACTGACACGGGCCCCTGGGGAGTGGCAGATAACTGCCGCCCGAACCCCATGGGGAGGGGCAGACTAGTGCTGCCCGGGCCCACGCAGCCCAGCTGCCCTGCCCAGTGAGCGCTGAAGACAGGGACCCACCGCTCTTGGCCCTCAGTGGAGTGAGTCACTCTACGTCTATCTGTGTTCACATCTGCTCTCGGCATAGCTTAAAAGTTCCAAAGGCAAAGTTTCTGGCACTTGTAAGGACAGTGTCTATCAAATAATATAAAGCAAGAATAATAAAATATGATCTGCAAATTGTGAAGGAATAAAGAAGCCAAATTGTGAAGGAAATGAGGTTGCAGTCTTTCTGAAATAAAATGAATAATTAACTTTTATGGATTGCTTACCATGTGCCAGGCACCAGTCTGCTTTTTTTTTTTATATGAATCGTCATTTTCCTCCACCATAAACCTGAGAGACAGGTACTATGATCACCCCTTTTATAGACGAGCCCACTGACACATAGAGAGGTTAATTGACTTGACCATGGCCAAGGTCACAAAACCTGAATCCTAGTAGTAAAGATATGATTCAAATCAGGCACCTGCCACCAGAAACGTGAACTTAACCATTCCTCCTTCTGTTCATGAAGTGCCCTCATTAGACAGGCACTCAAGGTGGGGATGACTAAGGCAGGGAGTGCTGGGCCATTTAAGGGATGAGCTCTGTAGTCAGAAAGGCCAGGATTTAGGTCCCAGGTCTACCACTTACTAGCTTGTGACATGGACAGGTCTTTTTGATTCTCTGTGCCTCAGTTTCCTCATCTATCAATTGAGGGTAATAATAGCACCTCCCCCATAGGAAGGCAGGTCCTTTTCTGTGTATTCAGAGTAATAAATAATATCTTAAAAATGTGCTTAGCACAATGCCAAGAGTGTAGTTAAGTATTCTATAAATGGTAGCATATTATTATGGTTGTTATTTAGTTAGTTGTTTATTTTTCACTCTGATCTTAAGGAACTTATGAGCCATTGGTGGAGACTTAAATCTACACAAGAAACTCCAAAGAGGAAGGAACACTATAGTGCAGCATGAAGGTTCAGAGTAGAAGGGGTAGTGAATTCTAAGAAGAAGGACCGGAAACCTCCTTATGGAGAAGATGGCTAAGATCTAAGCTGTGAAACCTGAGCAAGATTTCCTAAACCTGTGAAAGCAGAAAAACACTAAGAGAGTTCTCTTAGCAAAAATACCTGATGGGTGATGGAGGACACAGTACCAACTGCCATCCCATATACTAACCATTTGCACCCGTCTCTCTATGTCAGTAGAGATGGTGTCTGTCTAATTCTTCATGAAGTCTCCCCATGTCTCCACATGACTGGATGATGACAGATCCTCAGTACAGGTTAGATGGATGAATAGATAGATGGATGGACAGGTGAATAGAATTGATGCACAGGTGAGTCGGTGGGTGGATAGAGGGACAGGTAAGTAGAATGAATGGACAGATGAGATGAACGGAGAGATGGATGGATGGACGAGAGTGTGCCTGAAGGTCAAGTGCATGCATGATGTCTGCCTAGTGAGTTCCCACCTCAGGGCCTTTTCTTTTGAGGTTCTCTCTGTCTAGATTATTCTCCAAGATATTCCCTTGGCTTAGCTCTCTCATTTTATTTAAGGCTCTGATTAAATGTCACTTCCTCAGAGAAGCCTTCCCTGACCACCCAATATAAAATAGACTCCTCTTTTACTCTTTGTTCTCCTATATTTTTAATAGTGTTTATCACTCCCTAGCATACTAGATATTTGTTTGTTCTCTCCCATCAAATGTAAGCTCAGTGGTGGCAGACGCTTTCTCTGCTTTGCTCACTCTTCTATCTCCAGCACCTAGTACAGGGCCTGGCACAAAGTAGGCCTTCAGTAAGCATTTGTTCAATGAGTTGAAGGATATAATAAACAGCTAGGAAGGAAGGGTGAGGTTCCATCTTGAAAATCTCTGAAATATCTTAGTGAAAGTTGAAAAAGTGTTCTACAGATGATAATGCTGATATTTTCTTTCATTTGTTTTACAGTTTACATGTCTCAAAGGATTTTTTCATCCATTATTCCATATGCACTCATTTGAAATAGGCAAGAAAGACAGTTAAGAAAATATTTTTCACAACAAAAATATCTTTGTAGATCACAAAGTATTGCAAAATTTCAATTCAATGCTGAAGGGTAAAAAATAGCAAGTGAAATTCTTCCCATGGGCCTCTCACTATCTCTCTAAGATATCCACTATTGAGAGTTTGGGGTTAGAGTTATAATCCCCCACTTTAATGCACGAAGAAACTGAGGCTCAGAAAAGCTGAGACTTGCCCAGAATCACACAGCTACTTAACAGCAGAGCAAAATGTTTTTGTTCATTCCACCTCAGGTATCTATCAAGTGCCAACCATATGGCCCATGAGATATGATTTCTTGAAGCCTCAGTTCCCCTTACCCCAGATCCATCCCACGAAGGGCCAAGGTGGGTGGGTCTGAGGGGGACTGAATTGGTTCCAAGTCTAACTAACAGGAACAGTTAACCAGACCCGGGTCCTGGTTAAGCCTGCTCAGCCCCACATGGCTTTGGGCAGCCAAAATGGAGAAAGATGACAATCTGAGAGCCTGGAATGTTCTCAGCAGTTTAGCCAGGCTCTCTCAGCTGCCCATACATCCCGTTTCTTCTCTCCTATTGACCAGCCACCCAGTTGGGCAGGCATTTTCCCTGCAGTATCTTAACTAATACTTGCAGTAGCCTCTAACCTATCATTATCTCCACTGAATGGGAGATAAAACTGAGGTCTGGAGCACTTTAATGGCTTGCCCAAGGCTATCCAGCTAAGCAGCAAGAGTTGCAACTTGAACTCTGGGCCTATATTGCTGATTCTGGAGCACATGCTCCTGCCCCGTGCCCCCTGCTCCTCAACTTACCCTTCCTGCCCCCACACTCTGCAGTGGGGTTCAGGGCTGAGTAAAGGCCCTGGCCCTGAGGGGCCACCGCTGCCCCTACCTCTCTTCAGGATTTCTCCAGGTGCCACCATCTTCTTTGGACTGTACCCCCTAGGCCACCGGCCCTGTCCCTTCTCCCTCTTCCTCTATGGTTTCTTCCCCCATGGTCCACAAACATCCTCAAGTTTTCCCCATTTTTAAAAGAAGGAGCTCCCCAGTTTTTTTTTCTCCTTCAGGCTACCACTTCCTCTTTCTCCTTTATTTCACCGCTAAACTTCTTGGGGCAAAGAGGGTTTTATGTGTCATTTCCAGCCAGTACCCCCCACAAATGACTTGGTCATTGGGCAGATCTGGATTTTATTCCTCACTGTGCCACTGGGTTATGGTGTGACCTTGAGCAAATCACAGCACCTTTCTGAGCCTCAGCTCCCTCATCTGTAAAATGGGGCTATTGATAGGCTTCCCGAAGCAAGACAAAGACTCTAAAGGGCTTGGGATCACATCCAGCATAGAGCAGTGGTGGTTGCTTTGTCGGTCCCCACTGTCTCTCAGCCCTAGCACAGTCCCAGCATGGGCAGGCTTAACATAAAATATCTGGTGAGTGCGAAACCGAATGAGTGAGCTTCATTCACGAAGGGCCTCGCCTCCCCATCACTCTCTCCTGTTCAGGCCCCCACTGCCTGTAGCACCTGTCCACTGTTATGGATACTGTGGTAAAGTATATATAACATAAAATTTACCATTTTATCCATTCAGTGTCATTAAGTACATTCACAATGCTGTGCAACTATCACCACCATCTGTCTCCAAAACTTTTCATCCTGCTAAACTGAAATTCTATACTTATTAAATAACCACCCATTCCTCTCTCCCTTCAGCTGCTGATAACCACCTTTCTGCTTTCTGTCTCTGTGAATTTGACGATTCTAGGTGCCGCGTATAAGTGCAATCATAGTGTTTGCCCTTTGTGATGGCTAATTTTGTGTTAACTTGCTAGTCTGTGGGTGTCCAGCTGTTTGGTCAAACATGAGCCTAGATGTTGCTGTGAAAATATTTTTTAGATATGATTAATATTTAAATCAGTAGACTTTAAATAAAGCAGAATACCCTCCATAGGATGGGTGAGCCTCATCCAATCACTTGAAGGCCTTAAGAGGAAAGACTGATGTCTCCCAAATAAGGAGTTCAGCCTTCACACTGTAACAGAGAAGTTCTGCTTGAATTTTCAGCCTTTGGACTCAAGGTTGCAACATCAATTCCTACCTGCATTTCTAGCCTGCCGGCCTACCTGACAGATTTCCGATTTGCCAGCCCACAATCATATGAGCCAATTCCTTCAAATCTCAGTTTCTCTCTCTCATTTTTACATCTATGTATGTATGTATGTATGCATGCATGCATGTGTACATGTATGTGTACATATGTCATATATATGTATCTCCTATTAGTTCTGTTTCTCTGGAGAATCTGAATACACTGGCCTGCTCCCTCTATATACACCTTTTTCCCATGTCAGCAGCCCACATATCACCTCTTCCAGGAAGTCTTCTGGAGCATTCTCTCATGGAACACTCGCCACACGTAGCTTTCTCAAAGGAGTTTAATCCTTGTGAGCAAGGACCATTTCCACTCCTTGCTTCAGACATTCATTCATCTCTGCTCTCTCAATGGTACCGGGATGGCTGGGCTGTGTGGGCATCCACAGTGTTTGTGGGAAGGTCCCAGAATACTCCAAGGATCCCAGTCAGGACTTTGTCTGACAGCAGGACACCCAGGACTGCTCTCTGGCTTCCTGACTGATGGCTGACGGAGACTGTGACAAGGATGAGGAGGGCAGGCTTCCCCTCAGGACCCCAGTCCCTGCCCCCTCGAGGTCATACTGAGCTACTGAGCAGTGGTTGGGAACAGATTTGGAGCAGGTCTCTGTCATGTCACCTTGGGAAAGCCACCTAGCATCTCTCAGACTACTTTCTCATCTCTAAAAGGAGAATAATAATGCTTATCTCAGAGAGAATTTGGAGGATGAAATAACACACACAGCACCTGGCACATAGTAACCATTCTATAAATGACAGATATTATTGTTGCTGTTGCTATTTTTATTAATAGCTGTGTGACTTTAGGCAAGTGGCTTAACCCCTCTGTGCCCCATTTCCTGCTCTCTAAAAAAAGGAAAAAAATAACAAATGCTTCACAGGGTGGCTATGGGCATTAAATGAGATAAAACACGTAAAGTGCGCTGGAGGTAGTAATCCCTCAGTACACAACAGTTATTGTTAGTCATCAATATGTATTATTATCATTATTCTAATTTGGGCTGGCCAACCAGGTAGCCCTTATTCTTTCCAGAAGCTCTGAGGGATCTGAGGCTCTGGGTGGAGGAAAAGTACCCCCACTTTCCCCCCCCCCCACCCCTCAGGCCCCTTTGAAGTCCCCAGGGGCCCTGGGCCATGATAAATGTCCCAGCCCTATAGGTTATGACTTGCTGCCAGATTTGACGTTAACCATCATGCTCTGGCCGGGTGTTTGAAGAAAGTGGCTAAATGCTGCTGGGGCTGATGGGGGAGATAGCAGCTGAGGCTGGTCTTTGAAAGCCCCAGGCCGCCCTGGCGAGCGGGAGCGAGGAGGCCGGCTCCGCTCCAGCTGTTTAGTCTACCAATCACGGTGGTGACAAGGAGTCTGTGCTGGCCTGGGGAGGGCCGCTGCCGGTGCTGGGCGGGAGGGCCGCCCTGCAGCCACTAGGGGGTCTCCTTGGCTTTCTCTTTTTCTGGGTGTGTGTGTGTGTGTGTGTGTGTGTGTGTGTGTGTGTGTGTGTGTTTGCATGCCTGCTTTTCACACCTTTTGGGTGAGCAGAGAGAAGGTTGCAGAGGAGAAAGAGCACTGGACTGGAAGGGGGGGCTGGGGCTCCCCACTGTCTCACCATCCCTCTTCTTCCCCTAGGAAAGGGGAGGGGGTGTCATGTGGGGTTCATATCCCAGGCTTCGTACTGGGCTCTGCCTCTTCTTGCAGTGAGTCCTTGGGAAAGATCCTTGACTTCCTGAGCCTCAGTTTCCTCATCTGTAAAATGGGGGTGAATAAGAGCCCCTCCCTCACAGGGTCAAGCAAGGATTAAATAAGCTGATGCATATACAGTGTCTTGCACAGAACCAACCACACAGTGGGGACTCGGCAGATGGAAGCTGACCTCCAGTGTTGGCTGGGGACATGGGAATAAAGAGCCACATTTGCTTTTTTTGGTTCTTAATGTATCCCCAGATACCTCATCCCAGCTTCCAGTTTACATCACAGTTCACATTCATTTGTTCTTTCAAACAACATTTATCCAAGGCAGAGAAGCATCAAAATTAAAAATAATAGCTACCCTTATTGAGCACTTAGTATGTGCCAGGCTCTGTGCTGAACACTTTACATGTCACAGCTAACAGGAAGAAAAGTGTTACTATTAAACCATAGTATGCTGTGGAAACTGAGGCTGAGAGAGAAGAGACTTACCTAATGAGTGGCAAGAAAAACCCCTTAGCCCTTTTGTCTCTAGGGTCACACATGGTGCTTCAGGTGGGGTGCTGGAGGTACTCAAGCCACGTGTCCCATGCCAGTGGGCAGGAGTTTCTGTTAACCCAGATACTCGGGGACAGTGGCTGGTGGACCCTCCACCTTGACATGCATTTCTAAGATCACTGGCAAAGTGAAGACATCACTAGCTCATATAGTTTGTACCATTAACATTTTAGTCTACAGCCATGCTACCTGGGACAAGCCTGATCCTATCCGATCTCAGAAGCTAAGCAGGGTCGGGCCTGGTTAGTACTTGGATGAGAGACCGCCTAAAGACCAGGTGCTGTAGGCATAAAAAATTTTTTTTAAAAATTTAAAAAATAAGAAATTGTAAGCTGACAAGTTCCTTGCAATCTGTGAGGTCAACCAAGGGTTGCCTCGCCTAAAAAAATTTTTTTTCATTGGCTACAGTAAATCACATGGTTATGCATAAATGCAAAAGAAAATATGATTCTACAATATGCTGGGAAGGAGGAAAATGACTGGCCCAAGTTCCACAGTCCAGGAGGGGAGGCACGTATGTAACCAGAGTGCCACCCACAGAACCTCATTTGACCTTCACAGCGAAAGGGTGGAGTGGAAGATGCCAGGCTCTGGGTCCAGCTGGCTCTTAGGAAGTGTTCAATGAATGTCACTGGGGGAGAGAAGGGCAGGAAATAAGAAGAGGGCCAAAAAGGACAGACTGGCCTAAAAATATACGCTCTGGAATCGGAGGGCCCTGGGTTCAAGTCCTAGTCTTCCAGGTACGAGCCTGGTGATGTCAGACAGCTCCCTGCTGTCTCAGGACCCCGACTTCCTCATCTGTCTTTGGGAACAACAGTCTCATCAACCTCATAGGGCAGCATTGGCATAAAGCACAAGTTCTCCAGAGGGATGCCAGAAATATCACTGTTTAAGTAATTCCTGTGCTACGTCTCATTAACTCCCTTGCAACGGTGAGCAGAGGCAGAACCCGAGATGGTGCCGCTCTCAGGGCTAGGGGCAGGACCCTAGCCCAGGCAAAGTCCAACGCCCGAGGCCTGGTCTTCCCTGTCCCAGTGCAATTCTGGCCAGGTCCAAGGCTGCCTTACTATAAATGCAGGCAATCAGCCTCCTCCCCTAGATACACACACACACACACACACACACGCACGCACACACACATACACATACACACACACATGCACACACACACACGCACACACCCTTTGTCCTGGACAACCCCTCTTGAGGCCCCACCTGACTCAGGCAAACCCCCAAAACTTGGGACCAATGGTCAGATCAGTGACCCCAGCCCTGGCTATGATGAAGAAGAACCGGGTTAGTGTGTTCAATATCCAGGTTCTTGGCCCCCTTCCGGCAGTTCTGATTCTATAGATCTGGATTGGGGATTCTAAAACCTCATTTTAACACATTCCTGGGGATTCTGACCCTCAGCCAGGCCCTTGATCCCCTGAAATCCAGTTGGTTCAGAATGTCTAATAGGCCAGTGGGGGTCCTGGCTTCCCAAGACCCCATCCCCAACAGTGATGCTGCCCCAAGAGGAGCCTTTTCCCTGCCTAGGAAGCCACCGGCTCGCCCACCTCCACGATGCCCTGTGCTAAGCTCACCTGTGGACTGAGA